>JACATO010001867.1:110000-477500 GCA_018389105.1 Nautilus pompilius | reverse complement strand
ATTCATTTTAAACAGAACATATTGAAGGCTAATCCCAAACAACTAGCGAGTTAAAGGAGAGAAATCCATTTTATGTCTTCCACAAAAGAAACGTACATTAAGATGCAAATTAAAGAGTTTTCACTTTTTTCTTTTACTATATTTTCAATAACTACTTTCCTTAAAAAGAATTCCTTTTACCAAGTAATGATTTAACCCCTTGAGATTTCTACTTTGAGGGATTTGTTTTACAGTTACAAACCTGTCTCATACTGAAATAGGATCTGCTTAAAATCTGACTTTTTGTTGTGAATAACTAACGTTATGGCACTTGTCATTGTCAGTAAAATAAATAAATGGCAGTCTAGATTCAAGTGTTAGGAACATTGCTAGCCACTGGATCATAAACAGTGAAGTGCTAGAGACAAAACATCTCATTGGTTTTTAAAATCTGTTTGCTCCTAACCTAATATAAGCCAAGGACTTTCTATAAACTGTTTATGCTCTCTGAATAGCTGCATATTACGTTATTATTGTTGTTGGTGTTGTTATACCATCATAGCATTTGAAAAGAAAACTGGCTAATTCTGAACAGTAGTTGTCACCAATACTGACAGCAGGAAACTCATTATTTCTCAACAGGACCTCAACTTTGCATTTTTTGATACAAATGAGTGCAGCAAAAATGGTGCTGGTCTGCTATCAGCCTTTGAAGCTTTCTTCTCCACTATCTTCATCCCTGCCATGAAACACCTGGAGGCTGGATGGGGTGAACTTGATAACAACCTCCAACAAGGACAGCAGATTCGTAACAACTTTCTTAATTCTTTGGAATCTTTTGTGTCCATTCTTGCAGGTATTAGGCACTTTGTTTTTGGAGATTTTTATTTTACATTTTTTTTAGTGAAAATAAGTTAGATGTTTCAAATTTGTCAAATATAAATTTCAAGAAAAAATCTAATCCACTGAGGAATTAAGCACTGTTGCTGTTTAAAGTTAGTTGATGCAGATATATATATATATACTTTGTTTGTAAGTTACTTTTTTCAGATTCTTAAAGAATTTATGCTTAATGATAAATATATCAGGTGAATTGTGGCTTGTACTTGGCTTTTATTATCAAATGTAAAACACCTCTAAAACTATTAATAAAGCGATAGATCAATCTGAAGATGCCATTTAAGGTAAGGGTTTGGGATAAACAGTTTAACCCTCTATATACCACATCAATTTTTACCTCCTTTATATCACCTGGAATCACTAGTTAGCATTTGAGTGAACTGGCTATATATTTAGTCATCACACTCATAATGAAAAAACACACTGGGGTGGAGTGATGCATATTTGTGGTAACAAAGGATTTTATTAACAAGGTGGGTACTATGTATCACAACTCGTATGGCTCAACCTATGTTTGATTGGTAGTTGGGCTACAAATGCACCGCAGCTAGTATACAGAGAATTAATAAAGTATTGGTAGGTAATCAACTATTTAAACATGGAAATACTAAATAGCCTAAAAGGAGAAGTAAATGAATATCATTTATATCTTACCTGTGCACAAAAGATATTTCTATTTTACTATTATTAAATATTTATTTTACATACTGTTTATTCCATCAACAACAGTATAATGGGCACTTGGCTGTTTTTAAAAGGCATTCCTGACAAATGAAGGATGGCTGAACCCTCTTTTCATCAATAAATTTGTTTAGATAACATTTTAATTTTTAGATATGAAGGAACTTTGTAGAAAAGTTCATTTTAAAAAGTCATAAGTTATTTTGAAATATGCAAGTATAATTACTTCTAGAATATTGATGGTATTCTTCAGTATTTTACAAATGAATTTTGTATACACATTTTGGACTAATCTATGCAAAGACAACAGATTGCAGGATGATTGTTTTATGCTTACTTATATGGGCAGTGGATTAGCAGCATTTTAGCTTATCAAATCAAAGTGCGGCCATGTCTTCTTTGGCTCTGTAACTAGTCAGATCATTTTCACAGAGGAGGATTGCGTATCCAGCAACTGTGAAATGGCTTTGGAGTGTTCTGGTCTTGCAGGCTCGAACCCAGCTCAGACATCACTCATGTGGGCTAACACACAAAGGCTAACAACCTACATCCACTCTCATGTACTCTATTACCTTCAGGCATGCTGCTAACTCTCCAAACCTGTTCTGATAAGTGAAGAAGAGATGCAGAGAAAGTAATTTTTTGACTGGATCACAGTACATTACCAGCTGCCTTTCCTGTTTTTAAACTACCATAGTTCATGATAGTTTACCTTTTGTTTCATTTTAGTAAAAGATATAGTAGATATTGACCTAATAGCATCAGCTGTATTGGCTACAATATCAGCTTGGTAGATCATCTTAGAAATGAAACAGATTTTAAAATCATTTACTGAAATAAGTAGGAAAAAATGTGTGTGCCAATATACATGATTTAGATTTATCTTTCAGCAGTATTCTTGTTTTACCCATGTATGTACATGTGTATGCACTCTCTACTCTGTTGTTTATTTTTGCTCCTACCTGTATTACAGTTTTATTTAGTTTATTGCAACTAAGTCTCTTTGCCATTTTTTCTAGGTACTAGGTATCTGGACAGATTTCAGGGTTTGGATCAACTAATACGATTAAGAAATAACATATTTTTGTCTCTGGATGATCTTTCTAGTTATTCGTGGCTTTTCTTGTTTCATGCTGCCAGCTGCTCAGGAAAGCTTGGAAGAGAAAGTGACACTTGTGGAGCAGAATAACATGAATTTATCGTGCATCCAAACACCAGGTGACTACATGGCTATTGCAAATAGTTCAGAGGCTCTAGACAATGTGGAGGAGATGATGAAGTACTGGATCAGACAGATTGAACAGGTAAGATTCATCTACAATCACCCAGCCCCCATATAGAATATGTCTCTGTGATGATTACTGCTGGAAGATGTCAGTTTTGATGCAGGGATTGTAGACTTTGGTGGCCTTTTGAATTTTGATGGATTCTGGGATTGCACTTCTACCACATCTCATTTATGATGGTTTTCCTCCATTCTCTGAACAGAAGTTTTGGTTGAGTCTGACAGAGATGCTTGGTCTGCTATTGCACACACAAGAACCAATTGCTGGTTTACCATTACTGAGTAGCAACAGGCTTTATTTAAGGTATAATCTTTCTCACATAGGCCTTTATGGTGTTTACAGCATAAGATGGTTCATGAAAAAATGCTTGTGGGAATTTCCATAATGTTTGAGAATGTTAATGCTGCAGCAAATTCTTCCAAACTAAAGATTCTGATGCAATTGTAAAAGTTAAAGCAACAAAATTCTTGAAAAAAAAGAACAAATACTTATGGATATGTATGGAAAGTGTGGATAAGTAAAACCTTTTGTAAAATGTGTTATTGTTGTGTCAGGAGTTACGGTGACACCAGCATGCAAGGAAAACGTGTGTATGATACCTTGTTTTCTTTTAGGTTTTGGCGGAAAGTGAGCAGATGAGACGTGAGGCTGATGATATTGGACCCCGAGCTGAGCTGGAACACTGGAAAAAGCGCATGTCAAAATTCAATTATTTGCTAGACCAAATCAAGAGCTCCAAGGTACGAGCTGTCACTGGAGTGCTGCAGGCAGCAAAATCAAAGTTACTGAAGGTTAGCTGCTTTTGTTCACATGCATTATGGTCAGTGGTGATCTCATGATATAGTGGTGAAGTTCTTGCTGAAGTTTTTCAAACTGTTAATTAAAATTTATGAGAAGGGGTTGCATTGAAGGATGACCAAATCTTGGAATCTATGAGACAGTACATACAATATGTGAGGTGGTCTGTGTATGTATGTTTTGGAAAAATTCTTAAAAACATACAGGACTCCCTAATCTATGAGTATTCAGTAATCTTTAGACCTTAACGAAATCTGCCATCTTGGACATGTTTAGCTTCTCCATAAGCTAATCAAAATTGAGATCTATTTATGTTATGTATGAGATTCCTAGTCTTAATCATGAATGAAAATTTTTATGGCAAAATACAGTTGTGATTGCATCATTTAATCTTTCTTGTCTGCATGGTTGGCAATTTTGTTTCATTGGTGTTCTTAATAAGTAGTGAATACCACATACCAGGATACCATTTCTCATTTTAGGGGACTGGCTAGGGAAAAGCCACTAAATATTGTACTCACTTGGATGTACAGTAGGAATGGCCAAAACTGCATAGAAACAAAAGAATTATTTGTGTCCATTGAGTGCTTATACTTTTATGCTGTGAAATGCATATCAACAATCGAGTAGGATCATGTGAGCACTTGGTGTACTTACCTGATTTTGTATTACTCACCTGGTACACCTTAAGTGGCTTTTCTGAAGGGCATGACCTTGTATGTGTCAAAATAAGCCAATATTGCACACTTATTTATTAAGTACAATACAGGAGGCCTTTTAAAAACTTTACTGCTATTACCATTTAAAGTATTTTTATTATTGTGCAGGTGGTGATATAAAATATATTTACATTTTAAAAGAGTACTTGTATACCAAAGTCTATTTTATAAGTTTTAACTGAATTAGTCTATTTTTCTATTATATTTAGTTTGTAAAATTTTTTAAAAAAAATTAATTTTTTAATTTACTTATTTTATAGAGGTGGCAAGAATTAGATCGTCACATCACGGATACTGCAAACGAAGCAAAGGACAATGTGAAGTTTTTGTATACGCTGGAGAAGTTCTGTGATCCTTTGTACAATAGTGACCCTGTAAGGGAACTCTTCTGTTCTTTGGTTGTTAACTGTTTTCCTCACATCCTTCCGGACCACCACCGACGAGAAGGGAGATCTGATTTAGACTACTTCACTTATTAGGATCTCAAGATGCACCCTCTCTCTCTAACTCTAACCCTTTCCCTTAGCCAGACACAGGGAAATCAGAATACCCAGATGAAACTCATGCAAGAGGAATGGTTAAACAGGAGGAAATTGAACCATTTTTAATGCATTTACTGAGATTCTCTGTTAATATTTCATTTCACTTAACTTAAAGACTGATTGTATTTACTTGGCTGGTTACTTAGCAGTAGAATGGCTGGATAATCACTGGTGTTATTTTTCAGGTGGGCATGTTAGATGGGATACCTGGTTTGATCAATGCAATTCGAATGATTCACAGCATCTCTCAGTATTATAACACTTCAGAGAGAATGACATCTTTGTTTGTTAAGGTATGTAGCATGGCTGTCTTGTTTTTTGTAAGATGAAATCACCCCTTTTACTAAAAAAAAGAAAAGAGAAGATAATTTATAAATTCCTGTGAAGCACACATTTTAGCATAAGTGGTCCTGAATATTCTATTTTGATGGATTCGATGTATCATCAGGATGTCTGACTTGCCAAATACATTTTCTATGCTCAACTGTCATCAGGTACCCACCATACTTGGAGAGGACAGCATAAAAAACAGAACGTGTAGTTGTGCAACCTATTACTGTAATAGGACAGTATTCAGCTGCTGTTGGAGAGAGAGAGAGAGAGCAGTGGTGCCGAGTAAATCACAAAGCTACCAGTTGTTTTGAAGAGAGGAAAACACAGCATCTTGAGGAAAAAAGATGTCAAAGAGTAAATTGGCAGCATCAGAATCAAATGGCACTCTGGCTCCAGAATAGGACTAGTAAGCCATAGACGAAAACAAAATGTTTCTCCCAAAGCATTCATTGTCCAAGTAACAACTGCCATTATTATCATCATCTGATACAAATGTGGTGACATTTGTTTTTAAATTATGCTAAAATATAGTTCACCAAAGACATACACAAACAGGTTAATGGGACATCAGTTTAGACATAGGATTTCTACATTTTCCAAAACTTGTACATATATTAAATCTGGTCAGAGACAGGTTACAACAGTGATAGTAACGAAACAATACAGAAAAAAATAAAATTGTAAAAAACAAAAAAAAAATGAGGATATTTCAGAAAATATTACCCATTCGTAAGAAAAACAAAAACAAGCATCGGTGCATCCACTTGCACAAAACAAAGAGAATACAGACTAAATTGCTAGTCTGTCACTCACCATACCAGGAAAATTAACAGTTGAAGTGGTTTCCCATTGCATTTGGACCTTCGTAAAGAAGAGCAAGAAGAAATCATGACAGTAGAGTACAAGAATCTGACTTTGGCTTTTGATCTTAGTAGGCTCACCACTGGACCACTGGATCATTCATAATTTAATTACAGACTAAATTAGCATGGATTGGAATCCCCAAAATAGATTTTTTAAGTAACTTTTTGGGGAACAAACATAAGGTCTTTAGGATGGATAAAAATTATAAAGTATTTGTGTAGTATATTATTTTCATCGAAAGGTTTACTCTCTAACTTAAAATGTTATATTGGTAAGTAGGTAAGTACAGTAATATCTATGCTATTAATGTTGGCGTGAGAGCAGAGAGTATCCAGAAAAGATAATCTTTCCTCTTTTTTCTTGGAGAATTCAAGATTAGGATGCTGAGAATTGAGCCAACTTAAGCTATTAACATCACCAGCAGAAGGGTAAAAGCCAAAATGCTATCATATCTTGGGGGTGGGTGGGTGCTGTAGAAGTGGATTGGTGAAATTTCTGAAGTCTTTCTTAACCCTTTGTATACCATATCAGTTTTCCTTATACCATCTACCCCGAAGCTAGAAGTGCTAGAGTTTGTGTTAAGCCGGCTATATATTTAGACATACTTATAATAAAAAACACATGGATTGGAGTGGTACATATGGATTTGTTGTTATGAAGGGTTATTTTAATGAGAAAGGTACTGTGTGTCACAGCCTTAATGGCTTCTGAATAATTCATATTTGAAAGGTAGTGGAGGGTGAATATACCCAGGTGGTATACAGAGGATTAATTGACCAATATAGCACCAACAATTTGAGCAAATGATTTTTCATTAAATATGAAGTGAATATCTTTAACAGGGTTTTGAATGAAAGAAAGAAAATTGATTAAAAGAAGTTGGTTGGTTAGGTCTAACTAAATAAGTGGCAAGGTTGTAATTATCAAAACTAATGGGTCTGAATTTTAGAAAATTCACAAAGAATATTTGATGTGACCCAATGAGATATAGGAATCTAATTCTTTTTATATCAGTTAATATTTTTTTAGGCATTGAAGTTAAAAAGCAGTATTTTCATTTTTCTACTGAAAATGTAGAACCATTAGAAATTGCATCTTTAGTCTTTTCATGTAGTGAGCCATGTTTAGTAATGCCATTCTAACTCTTTATCTGGGTGAATAATATAATCAATCTAATATTTTTTGATAAATTTATCAATGGATCAGGATTAGAGTGATATCAATTAAAAAAAATTTAATTTTTGTCATTGCTATAATAAAAAAAATCACTAACCATATGTTAAAATCTGTAGTTTTGTCATTTAATAGATAAAGATATTATTTCCAATCTCTGTTTACACTGGCAATGCTTTACTCATAGCAACATTATATGTGAAGCTATTTTGAATGGGTTAATATGATGAACAGTCTGCCTGTATCAGGTATCATACTCTGCTAAGAAAGCATATCCTTAGACATAAATAAATTTCACTTAGAATTGTTTACATCTGAAATCTTTTCAGTGAGTTTATAAGTATTGTTTGCTGTGAATACTTCATTGTAATGGTTGGCAGTCATATCATTATAGTCATGAGAACTTGGTTTTAAGGGTCATGATGGTATGTCAAAATATTTTTAAAGGGCTTTTTATCAGATATGTGCATGCTCTTTACTGAGGAAAGAGAAACCTGCATTGTAGGTTGGTTGATGTGAAATACTGCAAATTAGTGTTGCTGCACTCTCATTTTAGATCACAAACCAGATGATCACAGCTTGCAAGGCTTTCATCACTGACAATGCTTTGGAGACAGTTTGGTCACAACCAACAGCTGAAATGATAAGTAAACTTGAAGACTGCATTTTGCTCAGTGAAGCCTATCAAAAATGCTTTCGGAAAACTAAAGAATTCCTAGAAAAAATGCCCCATGAGAGACAGTTTGATTTTTCAGAGATGTACATTTTTGGAAAATTTGACACGTTCATTCGTCGACTGACAAAGATCATCGACATGTTTAAGACCATAGAGTTGTATTCACACTTATCGGAGTCAAAGATTGAAGGTAAGCCTGTCTTGCTCTTAGAAAGTCGAATTGTTAAGACGTAAGACATTGGAATCATTCAAGCATTCCATGCCTGTTAATCCTGCTTTTGTTGTTGTTTATGAGAAATCTATATTAACTTTTCTTTAAAAAATAAATTGATTCTCACCATGTATCAACCATTTTGAAGCAGTATAAACCTGTAATAATTTGAATTTACAGTGAGAATAAAGCATCATAAGGTTGTTTTTTTTTTTTTAACTTACAGAATTTTATTCCCTTTAAATTCTTTGTTCTTGTTGTAAGTTCAAACTGTTATTAAGCAACCTTGTGAAAGCATTGTGAATCTATTATTACCCTGCAGTCAAGTCCAGCCTAGTTTTACCTGAATGCCCCTATTACTTCACTTATGGTATAAAGTAGTTTGTTACAACAAGAATTAAGTATGATTTATTTCCTTTTCTTTCTCATCAGATTCGTAACTTTTAGCTCTTTGTCTTTAAATGAACTAATGAGAATTAAAGTTTTACCTGCTCTTGTTACCTTTCAGAACTGATGATGATCTATTTTTCCTCTTTTTCTAAGGGATGGAAAGTATGTCAAATAAGTACCAGGTGATTGTGACTTCCATGAAGAAAAAACCTTACAACTATCTGGATCAAAGAAAGATGGAATTTGATCAAGACTTTGAAGATTTTCAGCAGCAGATCCAAGACTTGCATGTAATTTTTTAAAGTCTGACTGCCTTTTAATTGCACCACCCAAGATAATATTGTAGGCTCATTAAACTGTATGAGCATTCAAATATGTCAGTACTTTCTTTCATAATTCCCAGGGAACCTGTTGCTCTGGTACTTTCTCATTGCAGCAGTTATTTATCTATTTGTCTGCATCTAAGTTTGAAAAATGGAAAACGTGGGTTGACTTAATTGACAGAGTTAATTCATTGGACAATAACTGTTGGCTGTTTAATTGGAGATTGCTACATGCTTTTCTTTACTGTGGGGAGAGGGAGACAAGTCTTCTCATAGAAATGAATTAAGCAAAGTTTGCTTTAGAAAATCGACCCAACTAAACAAACTAAAGATTGGAATTAGTTTTGGATGGTGCAATAATTTAGGCCACCAGTGTAGTTATATAAGGCTCATTTTACAATTAGAAGAAGATTACAATGAACCATTGCAATGTGTTGCAGTCATCCATTGTGCTGTTCATGGATCAGCAGTTTGAGAAAATTGTCAGCACCAGAAGAGCACTGCAGCTTCTCCGAAAGTTTGAGTCCTTGAATCTTCCCAAACTTGGAATTAAGGAAAAGTATCAGAAAATTGTCTCTCATTATGGTAAAGACATTGAAATGGTGTCAAAAATTTACCAAAAGAACAAAAACGACCCTCTAGTTGCGAGAGATTTGCCACCAATTGCAGGTAAGGCAGAGCAGGAGAACTGCAGTACATATTAATAACAATTAATTCCTTTGCTGTTTGAACATTATATCCACCAGGTTGGTTGGTTGGTTTTTATTATGTCGTTGCTAGAATGCCATTTAATCTTTGTGTTAAGTTTTGTTTCTATCTGAGTTCTATTAAGCTGCTTTACCAGCATCCTTTCTCATTTTATTTTTCAAAATATTTACTTAATGCAGTTCTTACTGAATACATTTCCAAAACAAGCTTGTGTAAAAAGATTTGCCTCAGTACACAGACTTGTTAAGTCAGACAGATTCTTCGTGATATTGATGTATCTACATAACTTCTGAAAAGAGTTTCCAAGGATGAATTTGTATTTTTTCTTTTTTTGTATTAGTCTTCTTTTTCTACTTTGCATGATGATAAAATGATGATTTTCGATTCAGGATTAAAAAATCTTACAGAATATTGAGCAGAAAAATATTGCCATTGTAAATGTTTTAAAGCAATTTGGGCATGGTGATAGCTTTGCTTAAGTGGGACTTCTAGACTCACTAACTTGCATTTTTCGAAGCCTAGCACAGTCCATTGGCTGTTGTATTCCCTGTATGATACCAGTTTGGTACCCAGCACATTTGTCAGGCAGGAGAAAGTGGGGGTTTGTCGCTGGAAATGATGGTTGGCATGAAAGTGCCCAGTGTACTTTGACCTTGGGAACCTTATTGAAAGAACCACTTAGAACTTTTCTGATTAGGAGTGGGAATAAAGCAGAATTGTTGTTCTGGATGTGGAAGAGACTACAGCTGTTACTATAACCAGCAAGCACACCATATACTGCATTAATCTACTCTGTAACTTGAGGAGTTTGTGCCTTATATGGGGGGCACTGAAAGTTTCATAGGGCTACCAAGGTGGTTGACTAGCAGGCTCCCTGTGTAACCTATAGGTCAGAGACCAGTGATTTCATCTTGGAAAGACGCTACCTCCTCTGGAGGTGGGAGGAAATAAGTGCCAACCCTACCTCCCACAAACAAAATGTACAGAAGAGGAATGCAGAAATCATGCCACTGGCAGGACAGGATGCCAAACTCTTGAAAACAACTTGAGATGCATACCTCATCTGTTTCCATAATAGGGACAACTCACTCATGATTGCACCTTATGCAGAATGCATCGGAAATGGTTTTTGGTACACTTCCAACATGCGTTTTGAAAGGCTGAGTCTCAAAACAGTACCTATGAGATGACACCACCATGATCTTTCTACTGCAGCCTGTACTGGCAGCTGACTACTTTCTCCATGAACAAGTTACATTGTCACTGTGGAAAAGAAATTGATACCCAGATTTTTCATGGATAAAAACTTAATGATGATAAATAAATTTTTTAAAAAGTTTGTGATTTATTGTTAGAGCTGCTTTCCAGTGTTTAAAGAAGCCAAGATTTATAATGCTACATACTGTATGTTGGTATGGTATTGATGTTGATATTACACAGTGGTCCAGTAACAATTTGTATTCATATCTTTCTTGCATATGCATGGAACTGAAGGATTTTTTGTAAGTGTATGGAAGAACCAACACAAAACAGACTGGCATAGAGTGAGGACTGTGTCACTGGCTGAACATGAAACACAGAAATCATATCACAGCTGTACACTGTACATATGTATGTGTAGATGACATTGTGCATAACAAGTGATCTTTCTCAAGATAGTTTGTGGGAGATTCTCAGATTAGTGGATACATCTGCCATCAATATATTGGATCAGGTTTTCTAGGTAACTTTTGAAAGACAAAATTGTTGGAAAACTTTGTATTGTA
Source organism: Nautilus pompilius (assembly GCA_018389105.1). Lineage (NCBI taxonomy): Eukaryota > Metazoa > Mollusca > Cephalopoda > Nautilida > Nautilidae > Nautilus > Nautilus pompilius. Next base: position 466,151 of record JACATO010001867.1, on the reverse strand, counting down.
TTAGAAACTTTTGAAACTGGCATAATTTGTTTGTTTGTTTGTTTGTTTTAGGCAAAATAGCTTGGGCCAGGCAGCTCTTTCGTTACATACAGGATCCAATGGAAGCTTTCCAAGACCACTTTCCTGTTTTTCAAGGTTCAGATTTAAAGAAGATCATAAAAAATTTCAACAAGCTGGCTAAGGTTCTCCTGGAGTTTGAGATTCTCTACCATAGGGGATGGCTACGTCAGGTATTCACACACACACACCCCTCTCTCTCTCTCTCTCTCTGTTGTTGTTGTTGCAAAATTTGCTAAGCTACACATTTTTTCTCACCCACACCCCAAGCCATAGGTGTGTGACACATTCACCTGTAGAACTCTGTCTCCTTTTTTTACCACATGCATTTTGTTCAATTTTAATAAAACTGGCTACCTGTAACAACTGTTGTCATTGATTTGGCACACCATGTCAGTGAACTGGTTCTACTTTTGTTTGCACCCAGCCTTTTTGCTTGTTGGCATAGTGATGAAACAATTATTTTGTGCCAGGATGGCCTCAGGGAAATCACCAGAATCTGATAACTGAAAAAATCTTTGTAATTAATGTCAGAGAAAATAAATGATTTAATAGCTCACTTCTACTAGAGCAGGGGTGGGGAAACTTTTTGGCTCAGGGGCCACATTGACTTTTAAAATTTGACAGACGGGCCGGGCCATCACCAGATGCGTATCAAAGCATATCATATCAAAGCATATCAAAGATAAACATAAAAATGGCATTACGGTGTTAATACTTACATTCACTTTTAGTGGGAGCAGTGTTGTTGATCACCTTTTTTTGCCAGTGTGTCAAAGTCTGGTGTTAGTTTTGTTGTGGCAATTCTCAAAACAGATCTGAGGTGTTCATCACTCAAATGGGATCTGTGGGGTGCTTTGCTGGTGTTCATCACACTAAAAGTCTGTTCACAGACATACGTAGATCCAAACAACACCAGCATCCTCTGTGCCATCTTCCAGATGCTTGGAAATTTGGCTGGGCTTAGTGAAGCATAAAACCCATCCAGTTTAAGAGAGTGGAACTTCTCCTTCAAGATGGTGTCACATTGGAGATCAATTAGTTCCAACTGCAACTCCTGTGGCACCGTTTCAGGATCTTGTGTGAAGGGACATGACACCAGCTGAAGTGACTTGTCAATTTTTCCAAAATCAGAGAACCAATGGCAAAATTCTCCATGCAGGTCATCCAGTGATTTCCTGTATTTTTTCACATGCCGAGGGTCCTCTTTCAGTGTCACCAGTGTGGGGAAATGAGTGAATGACTTGTTTGACATTTGCTTTGAGAATAAAGCTAGCTTGGTTTTGAAGGCTCTGACATTTGTGTACATTTCATGCACAAACTGGTCTTTCCCTTGTAGCTTCACGTTCAGCTCATTCATGTGTGTCAAAATGTCCACAGCAAAAGCTAAATCACAAAGCCAATCGGTGTCACTCAGCTTAGGAAAATCGTCAACTTTCTAAAGTTGCTCCAAAAATGAGATAATCTCCTGTTTTAGCTCCCACACTCGTTGACATACTTTCCCCAAACTTAACCAGCAGACATTGGAATGGTAAAGTAAGTCCTGGTGATCGGCGTCAGTCTCTTCAAGAAACTTAATAAACTGACGATGCTGAAGTTCCCTCGCCCGAATAAAGTTAATGAGCTTTACAACTGGCTTCGCTACGTGGTCAAGCTGCAATATGGATTTGCACAGTGCTTCTTGGTGGATTATGCAGTGTAAGAAAATTACCTCCTGTTCGGGGTTGTCCTCTTTCGTCCTCTCCTGGATTCTTTTGAGCAACCCGACATTTTTTCCTGTCAGATTTGGCATTCCATCTGTGGTAACGTTGGCGAGCTTACTCCAGGGTAGCTTGTGCCTCATGATGACCCCAGACATGCTGTTATACAAGTCCTCTCCCCTCATTTTCCCTTGTATGGATTCCATGGCCAAAATCTCCTCTGTTATCTCAAAATTGTCATTAATCCCTCTGATGAAAATTAAAAGCTGAGCAGTGTCCTTAATGTCATTACTTTCATCCAGTGCCAAGGAATATAATGTAAATGACTCAGCTTTTTTGTTTAGCTTGCTAACTAAGTCTTCATCAATCAGCTCAACACGGCGAGTCACTGTCCTGCGTGATAAGCTAATTTTTTCAAATTTGTTCTTACTCTCAGGACACAAGATACCTGCTGTCTCTACCATGCACTCTTTGAGAAACTCCCCTTCGGAGAAAGGCTTACTGGTCTTTGTTAATTTGAATGCCAGCAAATAACTTGCCTTCGTGCTTGATTCTTGGATGGCAGTTTGTCAGATAAAGGTGTTTTGCTGAGCCTGCCAATTAGCTGCCAACCTCTAAGCGGTAGCTGTCCGTTCTTGCGTTGACTGGTTGTTAGCATAATTAGCATGCTTGGTGGAAAAGTGACGGCTGACATTGTATTCCTTTAAAACCACAACGGTTTCTTGGCAAATAAAACATACAGCCTTTGACCGGACTTCAGTGAAAAAGTATTTAGTTGTCCATTCCTTATTAAACACTCGGCACTCGCTGTCAACTTTTCTTTTCTTTGGCCCATTCATTGTTGCAAATGGGTTCTGTGGTCAGAGCAGTACAGAGTAATAACAAAGAGTGCCCCGGGCTGTGCAAAATCAATGCGCCATCTGGTGGAATTACCAGGCATTACAGGACAAGGTCAAATGAATGCAGTCATAACTATGATATGATTTGGGCAATTCTGTACCAATCTTTGGCGGGCCGGATGTGACCCGCGGGCCGTAGTTTGCCCACCCCGGTACTAGAGCATGATTTTTGAAGTAGTATGATTTACTGCCTTACAATTAATTGGTTTTGTGCACCGCTTCATTTCATTGCATTTGGTTCAGTGGCAATTTTTCACCATTATTTAGCAATTTCATAAAAGACTACAATATGATCAGGTGTATAATATACCTCACATAATTTGGAAAACTGCTGTTATTCTAACATGCTACTTTATTTCAGAAGAGGTAGCAAATAAAGACAAGCAATAGAGTGAGGTTTTCTCTGTTAGTACTTGGCTAAACCACTTTTTATAGCATCAAAACTGCATCATCACATCACTGTCTGGTTCAGGTTTTTCCTTCATTTATGTGAGATATTTCTTTAATTCCATCATTTTGCCATGATGTGGACAGGTTACTGTCAATTGATAATCTGGATACTTTCATAGGTGTTTGATCAATTCATATCAAGGCTTTTGGGTACTAAAGGAAGATTCCTCTTTTAGGTTGTGGTTATATAAGAGAGTTTGGCATATAAGATGATCCTCCTGAAGAATATGGCATTGATTCACAGCATGTCTTGTTGGTTCAATAACAGGAGATATTTTTAAAATGGCAATGCAAGATAGTTTACACTAGCTAAATTTTAGTCAGATACGTTTATACTATAGGAATAGTGCCAGGTACTCTGTATACAAGGTGTCCCATAATTAGCTAAACAGATTCAAGTGATCACTTCTCCATAATGTGTAAGCATTTGCTTTAGAGATCCACTACTATGTCCCATTATTGTATTGACTAGGAGAACAGCAGGAAGAACAACTTTTGGTGTCCTCAGAGTTATCCAAAGTTGGAAAATGTAGCAGAAGTTCAAAGAACGTGGTTTAGAGAATTCCATAGTGAGCATTCTATGAAGGAAATTATCCTGTCAGTGAATATGCATTTTACAAAGACTAGAAGTGTTGTTAGTAAGGTAGGGGGGAAAAGATTGGTTCACACAAAGGAGACTGAGGTAGCTTTTGGTGGGTAGCCCCAGCTAGCGACACAGGTGCACATTCGCAGCACCGACATTGAGTTCGTTGACTGTCTTTTGCATTTTGCACGATCTGAAGTTAACAGTATTTCATCAGAGTTAAAGGCAATTCGTGCCTCTGGTGCACAGCCTCTTTGAAAGATGTTTACGATTGTTGAGTGGAACTCTGTCAGATTCAAATCTCTAAATGTTTTGCAGGCTACACACTGCAGCAGAGCATTTTGTGGAGTGATGAAAATTTGTTCAATCTAAATGGACTTGGCATTAGATGTAACTGCATCATATGGAATCTTGACAATGCTTGTTGTACAAAAGACTATTAAACTCTCCTAATGCCAAGGACTGGCAGCAAATTTGACCTGACTTTTCTCGAGGACAGGTCATGGGTGGGTGAGTCTCACCTGTAGATGTTGCAAGACATTGCATAAGATGAAATTCAACAAACAGATAATTTATTGAATATTTTATTTGGTAAAGTTGGAACTAACTGCCTAAGTACTTAAAAAAAAGAAACATTTTATGTTCTGTTCTCTGTTGTTGTAGTATTTACATAATTATGTTGTGAAAGTTTTCTTTCTGTCTAACATCTTGTTTTTGTAGCTGATCAATTAGAAATTCTTAGGTGTCCATTACTTTATAAGTAGTCATAATTCTGTTGTATTAACCCTTTCTCCTTTGAAATGTTCAAGTGAGAAAACCTTTTAAGTATTATAGTTTTGCATTAAAACTATCTTACCTTTCAGTTGGAAAATGGTATAATTAAGCTAAAAAGAAAAAAAAAAACTTGCTTTCTTCTTTTTTTGATGATTCCCTTGTAGAAATGGTTTACTAACTGTGTGTGGAAGTAACATAGACTTCAAAATCACAAACTGACCTTTTTTACTGCTCTTTACATAGTAAAAAAAAAATAGTCTAAATATTAATCAATTCTAAACATTTCTGTCATTGATGTGGAGCCAGCCATTGTGAGTAACTTGTAAAAAGGAGGGAAACGAAATAACAGAATCATTAAAAGAGAGAAAGATATAACAAGATGAACTCAGAACTTAGTTTTTCAAGAACTGGTGCAGTTGGTTCCACCCATACATCGTCAATTTTATGAAAATCTATGGTCACCTGATGCTGGTGAGATATAAATGGAGAAATCTGATGCAGAAGATTCAATTTATTAACATTATTAGAAATGGAAATTTGTAAGAAGAAATAAATCTGATTATTTCATTACTACTTTTAAACCCCAGACAGGTGAAGATTTAAATATCTGTATATTTTCTGTTTATCAATGGATGCTTGTTGTGCTGAGGTTCTTGGCCACTATCATTGTTTTTTTAGATATAGGTACTGTAGATAACGATACAAATTGTAGTTTGCCAGCAGCTCTCTTTTTTTTCCTTTTAAATTAGGTTATTTAAAAAAATATTTTTAATTGCCATGAAAGATTTTTGAGGAATGGCACCAAACTAAATCTTTTCACATTTGCCAGAGGTTCCAACTGTGAGAGCTTTGCAGGGAAGTATTCCTTATACAGATTGAATGACCATCTTTCCTTTTGCTAATGTGCTCTCTTATTCTTCCATCAGCCTCTTTAGGCAGAGAGCTCTGAAATTTCTCTGCTACTATGATAATTTCTGAACATCCTTAACACTGATATCTGATTTGCTATTATGGTTCAGTGCCTGGGTGGGGATCAGGTGCAGGTAAATCAATCCTTAATAAACTATAACAAACAATTCCTGGTACCTTGAGATATTTACGATCTGGTCAAAATTTACCTTTCTTTTTTGTTGACCATTTCAGGTCGAAGCAGTAAAGACTGCCTTACAGTCCAGTCTGCTTGTGCAGCATCCAGACCAAAATCAATTGTATGTGAACTTTGACCCCCTGGTGATGGTGATGATTAGAGAAACAGAATGCATGGCCCGGCTGGGTCTAGAAATACCAAGCTTTGCTCTCATGCTGAGGGCACGCCAGGAAGAGTTCAAAGACTACTGTAATGGTTTGCAGGTAGTTACATGGAAATTAAAAAAAAAAACTTGTTACATATATACGTCGTAACCAATTAGTAACTTTATTTACCAAAAATGGTTAAAGCAGCTTCATAAAATAAAATTGGAGTGATATTTAGAATAAGAAACTTTTAATATTTGGAGCATAAATCAGTCGTTTTCCCTTTATTTACTAAACATTAAGAAGTTTTCCCAAAGCCAATATAATTTTGAGTTTGTAATTTCTGTGTTATTTCAGAAGCACATCAATTGTGGGTCCGTATTTAGACATACACACATCAGTACAGAAAGTGTGGTAAATGTGGAGCCGTGTTTATTTTATTAAAGATCCCAAGGTTCTAGAAAGAATACTGACAGAAGAGTCAGAATAACTGAAGACCAAAGAGAGCTTAAAGTTCAGTTTTCTCTAGGGATTCTGACTTCCCGGCTTTTGGTAAAATAATGCTGGATGGTTTGCTTGGTTGGGCAAAGCCTTAAGTATATTAAGTAGATTTTTATGCAGATTATGGCTTTTAGTATTAGGTGTCTGCTTACCATTTCATGAGCATTTTTTTAGTTAAAACAACTAGGGAATATGATACGACAGCAGCATGTAATTAAATTATACCCGAGTTCTTTAATTGTTGGCATCTTACTAATGTTAATATTTAGTTTCCAATACTGTATTTGTGTTTTCGGCTGTTACCAAAAATTTGAAGTTCATAATTAATGAATAAAAAGAAAAAAAGTTAAGGATAACTTTTTTCTAAAAGCTAACAGAATTACTAGAATGGCATTTTTATTCTTTTCAGCTGATGTTGAAAGAAAATGAAAAAGTTCGTGGGAAGATTCCAGCTGCATTTGAAATTCTGATTGGACCTCACACTGCTAAATTGGATGATGCTCTGAAGCCAGGGTTAACAATCCTGTCATGGACAGCCATCAACATCAAGGATTACATTGCTGATGTGTACTGTGCTCTGGCAGAGCTAGAACTTCTTGTGGACCGTGTTCTTGATCTGTGCAGCTTTCGGATTGATGCCATATTGTATGAAATGAGCACCACAACCCTCTGTGAGTTCCCAGATGATGAGCCATGGACTGTGAGGCATTTTCTGGAGAATACGCAGGCAAGAGTTCCTCATCAGTTTTTTCCTCCTCTTTTGTGGCACTTGGCAACTCTGAATGCTTTACTTGATGTGTTGAATGGCTTACCTTGGAGGGTTAGGGTTATAAGATGAATGAAGTATTTGTAGGAATATAAAACTATATTAACATTATTACCATGGTTTACACACAGCATTGTTATTTGAATAGCAAGACATTTCTTTAGTTTTTTTGTTAAGAGTTTTAAAAATTGCATAAATTAATTTTTCTTGAATGGTGGTGCTTTTTTAACAGGTTAACCCTTTATATACAGGAAACATCAAGAGATGCTCATTACCATGATTTTATTTACAAAAAAACAACTTTTAGCAGAAAAAAGATTAACTTTTAAAATGTCAAATTATTTAAATGCAAAATTTGAATGCCATTTACAGTTTGGGGAATGAATTTATTTTAAATTTAAATTTGCATCTGGATTTTTGAATTGCTCAAGGTTAACAGAAATGGACTCGCAGTCAGCAGATTTCAGTGTAAATATTTGAAACCAACCAAAAGCAAAAAAACCTTTTTTCATGTTTAGATGCATTGAAAAGCAATAGTATATTTTTTCATACGTTTTTTAAAAATGGAATTAAGTGAAAAATGTAACATTTTTGAAATCCTCTAAAGAAATGCAAAAAAAGAAAAGTGGCTTCTCTGAAAATAGCAAGAATAGATGAAGGGATGAGCAAAACTTTTGTAATTATTAGTGAATGTAGAGAACATAAAAGTAAGGCAAGAATTGATGCACCTGAAGTCAGCAAAGATGGAAGAATCTCTGCTGGCATTTTGAATGATGAACTATTCTTCGGCCAGCTGTTTCTGAAAGGCGCACACTGAACACTGCCCTCACCTATGGTCTGACCCACCAGCAGTGAGCATGGAATGGGAGCTGCGTTTGGCGAGGATCTAGATTTAAAGTTGATTTGAAATGATAACACTAAAAACCACATTTAAAAGAATTTTTTAAAAAAAGTATTTGGGAATTTGACTTCATTGCTTATTATTGGTCATGAACAATGGTGATTAGAGGAGGAGGCAGTGATTAGACATTGGACTGAATGATCAAGACGAGGGTTAAAAACAGTTGAACTTTTGTGGGTTTTTTGCAGGATTTTGTCTTCTGTTTTGAAATATAGTTTTTTAAAAAAATTTATTGATAGGAAGACTGAAACTGAAACACTTTATGCACCAGTTTGATGCCAGCATCCCCAGTTGTTTTCAGAAGCCAGAGTGGTGTTTGCACCAATTAAATCAACCTGTTTACTGTTCTTTCAGTTATGTCAGAATTGTGTTATTTGCAGAATTTTAGTCTGTTGTATTTTATTGTTTGTTTTGTTTTCAGATGCTTTGCACTCGGGGAGCGCAGGTGCTGAATACCAAGAGCCAGAATGTTGAGGATGCTGCTAATGAGTTAATCAATATGTTATGTGATGAACCAGCAGATGTTTCCATTCACCTTGAACAGCAGGAAAGGAACCAGGGTAACTTAGGAGATAACATCTGAGTATCGCTGTTTATGCTACCATATAAGTCATGCAATGAATCAGTGTTCATGGTATAACTACGGAAAATAATGAAACTAGACAAAAGGATCTTTCTGTCATTGGTTGTGCAGATGTGTGGCTAGTGACAGAGATGCTAAATGCTTACCCTAAGTGACAGGGTCTCACTTCTAATGACCCCGGATGTTAAAACCAATAGACAATGCATTTCAGTTGCTAGCACCAAATACAGTACAACAAGTAATTAGTGACTTTAGGAAATAAAACAAAAAGAACTTTAGTTCTGTTATATAAATCCTTAAGAAAAATCAATCTTAATGAAATAACTGAGTGTACACAGATTTTCATTTATTTAATTATTTTATTAAGATATTTTTTGGATCTGTTTATTCATGTATTTTTATTTCTAAATCTATGTTCTGTTTCATTTAAGTTCTTAGTTGTCCACACTTTGGATATGCTATGCATGTGTAGAGCCTGTATCTAAGAAAAGATATTGAATTGTTGAATACTTTAGAATCTTTCTAGTTTAAATTATGTGGAACAATTAGATAGGTTTACTTTTCCTATTAAATGTTTGAGGAGAGATCTGATAAAGGCACCAAAAATAACTGAGAGAGTTTTAAGTTATGAAAAGTGAAAGTATTTCAGTTACCAGTGCTGCGATCAGAATTATTAACAGGCTTTAGTTTCAGCACAGTCTACTTTTGAAAAAAAAAGAGATCTTTTAGTTATGGAATTACAACAACAAAAAAATTCATTAATAAACCACTGAGGGAGGTAATTAATATTGGAAATGTAAATTAGTTTAAAAATCAAATTGATAGGTATTTCTCTTCCTCTGAGGCCTTTGCCATTTCTGGATGATTTCCCCAAGACTGGAAAAGCCCAAATTTGTTGCTCTGCTGAAATAACCTAAAGTAACATTCTGCAGTGACTAAAGCATCATGAGCCAAGTGTCCAAAATACTATTAAAGATAATCTTAGAAAGAGTAAAAGTAGATATGGTTTTAGAGCAAGAGAGGAAACCAGAAAATCCATATTCAACCTGCACATGATTTATGAAAGGCTGATAGGAATGCAACAAGTTATATATTGATGCTTTTTAGAATACAAAAATGTCTTTGATAAGGTTTGACATGGTCAGCTGTTGCAGATCTTCAAATCAATCAGAATTTATGGCAAACAGCATCTGAATAATGTGTAATCTTTATTGGAGGCACCTGTAAGAATCAATGACACATTAACAGGATGGACAAAGATCAGGAGAGGAGTTTTTAAAGTATGTGTTTTGTTGCCCTGTTTCTTTTTTCTATATTTGAATGCAAGATAATGCAGATGATGCAGTGATGGTTGCTCAATCAGAACTACTTGAAAAACTTGTCAGAGCAGTAAAATTGATGAGAGATGTTTGGTCTGAATACCATTGTAAGGAAAACAAAGGTTCTAGTAGCGTTGAAGAAAAAGTTTGTTCCTAAAGTGTTTGTTAAAATATGATACATAACTTGAACAGATTGATCAGTCTGTGTATTTAGTAAGCACATTCACCCATGATGGGAAAAGTGAAGCTGAAATTAAAAGAAGAATTATATTAGCGAAGGTGGTTTTTGAAAATATGAATCATCTGATAAACAGGAAAATTAATAAACTGGATGCATAATTATGAAATGCTATATATGGTCAATGGTTGCTTATTGTTTTGGAAATATGGGCAATAATGAAAGAAATTGAGAAATGATTAGGTGCGATGGTAGCATGGTTGTTAAGAATGATGAATATGAGTTGGAAACAGAGAAAGACCAATGGAGAAATCTTCCAAATGGCTAAATGAAAACAAGAACTAATAAACAACATAACCAGGAGGAAAATTAGATATATATCATATATAAAAGAAGACTCATATACTAAATGTTAACTGGACAAAACTACATGAATTTGAGGGTACAATCTCGGAGAATTTGGGTTGATGGCATGTTGGGATAGTATCTTCAGAAAGGCACGTAAAATGAGGCCTTTGTGTAAGCTTTGATGGAACTAAATTGGTTTGACTTTTGGTTGGTGGATAATCACATTCTGGGTCAGCCCCAAGCCTGATCTCTGTTTATTACAGCACAGTCATAATTAAGGCAAACATGAAGAGTTTTTGTCTGCCTGAGAAATTCTGAAAACATTGAATGTTTTTATCAAATTAAAGACACTGCACACAAATAAGAATTCAGCCCCAATCAGAACTATAAAGAACTTGCTAATATTGCCACTTCTTATCACCCTCCACAGTGAGAACAAATTAATTGTTTATTATACTTCTCAAAGAAAACAATGTGAAAGAAAACTCCCACATCCAAAGGGAAATCCATACCAGGTTTAAGTGATGCTTATGTAAATAAGAACTGAATGCTATCTTTGGTATTGGGTTGCATTATAGTGTGGCATAAATCAGACTCTACATCTGTGGGAAAATTTGAAATTATCTCATTTTCTTATATTTCTTTTGCTGTATGGTGAAAATTTCAAGGTTAACATTTATTTTAACTTACAGGTGACATAATGTTGCTCACAGAGTTTCTATTATTTTGAAACTGTATAACCTGAATTATGATGCTGCATCCTATTGGTTAGGGTACTGGACTGCCAAAGTTGAGGGCCCAAGTTTGATTTCTATTTGTGGTCTGCTTGGTTTGGTATACAATCTAGCACTGTTTCTTCTTGGTCTTCTTCACCAGCCAGTCATGTGGCTTTCCTCTCTGGCCACTCTATTTTTTTTATCATGGTGCATGACAAGCAACAATCTCTAGTGGATAACCACCACACTGCATTTTCTCACCAGGGTAGTTTCCCTTGAAGAGACTGGTGAACAAAATAAAAACTAAGATGCTGAAATGAATGCACATATTAAATTTACAAATTAGTACATCTACAATATCATATAATTATGACCTGTTTATTTTCACTGTATTTATGACTATATCATGGCAGTTCAGCAACATTTGTTTTAAAAAACCAGTGGGACAATTGAAAATCTTGTTTAATTTTCAAACTCTTAGGAGGAAAAGATATTTGATAATTTTATTAGACTCTTTGGCATTAGCTTTAATTATATTATTTGTTGTTATTTTATTGTGTATTTGTAAATTATATTTCTTTAGCTTCAAAATGTCAGACCAAAGTTCTGCAAAACTATTACTTAGAGATGAATTATGGTGGCATGCTGGTCATGAATATGGTTAACATTCCAGCCGGATCTGGATTCTACATGCATTTGCTATGGATTCTCTTTTATATTATCCTGTTCTACAGGGCCACACTTCCACTGATAATCAAAAGAGCTCAAGTAGGTTCTCTGTCAGGTATTGTTGGCTGAGGTCGGGGTTCACTGGACGGACACATTTCTCCATGCCACTGTATCCAGTGTCACCCATAGTCTTTTCCAACCTAGATTCCTGTTCCATTTCTGGCTATAAATCCTTCATTTGTCAGTGTAGAAGACATGAAAACAAAGTAAATTATGTAACTGTCTAAATTACATATCAATTTACTGTGACAAAGCAACAACTTCTGTTTGGTAATACACTTCTTTGGCATAATTTCTTTTCACTTTTCTTCACCAATCAGCCATGTGGGCTTTTGCCAGGCAGTCCATTTTATCTATGCATCTAAAGCTGGAGAGTTCTAGTAAGGATTTCCCTTCTTGCTGAAGTTGGAAGTGCTAGGTCTTTCATGGCACAGGTTTGGCAATCCATCTTAGCAGATAACTCTGACACTATTGTCTCTCTTGTAGGTATGGATGTACCAAAATTTAAAACTAAATACATCTTTTTTGTGGTTGTGGGTTTTGTGTGTAGACAAATATTGTATGAATTTGACAAATGAAGAGCATTTATTTTTGTGCAGAACTCTATTTGTTAATGTTTTTAGAAAGTATGCAATTTAGTACAGTAGTTATGCTGATATCCTTTTAATAGTTCTCTTAACTTTCTTCCTGCATAATAAATCAATTTTCTTTTGGGGGGGTTGTAATTTAAATATTATTTTAGATGAGGAAGGAAAAGGTGTGAGTCCCACTGAAACAAGCCATGGCTCTGCACGTTCCCGACCAACTTCAACAGCAAAGGCTGAATCCATTGCTAAACGTAAGCGCGAGATGAAGGAGAATATTGAAGAAGCTGCCATGGAGCTGCTGTTGCATTTTAACCACCGCAATCTTGATGCTCTGTTAAAAGTGATGAAAAACTCCCTGGAGGCCATTAGGAAAAGAATCACCTCTAGTTTAGTACTCCATTACACAGGTGAGTACACTGTCAGGGTTAGTTTTTTTTTTTAAAAGACAGGTTAGATTCTGATAGTGTGTTGTTTTCTATGTAAATTAAATGGACTGGTTAACCGGTTAATTAGGGCAAACCACCGTATTCACTGTGCTGTAAGAAACCAGTGACATTCTACAGGGTTCAGGTGATAATATCTAAGTAGTTTGATTTCCTGGGTCTGGCTGAAACTACCAGCCACAACAGAATCTGTTCAGGAGCTTGTGTCATAATGCTGCAGCATCCCCTGGTTGCAGTATGAGCAGCCTACACAATGGCATTTCCAAAAATTCTATCTTACAGAATGGGATTTTCTAAGTAGACAGGTAACGTCAGTCCAGTGCATGCAAAATTAGTGAGTTTGTTATGCTGGAAGCTTGTCACTCACTCAGCTGATGCACATGATTCTGGTTATTCTTGTTACTCCTTTAGCAGTATCTCACAGCGGGACCCAGAACGCTGTTGTGGCAAGAAAAGCAAGGCAGTGCAAGACACCAGAAACAATACTTAGCAACTTCAGCTGTCTGACGATGTGAGAACCCAAATAGATGAGAAGTAGCTGAAACCTTGCCAATGGCTGGACAGGTCCATTACTAAAACTGTTCTAGTATCTTGCCTGTAAGCTGATGGATACTTACATCAGCAGTGCCCACCACCCCTTATCATCAGCATCTCCCATATTTTTGCTTTTTCTTTCTTAAACCTGGAAGAGTGTCAATGTGCCTTTTTTTTTTTTTCATGTTTGACAGCTTCATGGATGCTATCTCATAACACAACCGCACATGCTTTGTCCTCTGTTTATCGTCATTGTTGTTGTTTTCAGCAGAAGCTCCAAAGCCAGGAGAGGAGAGTGATAAAAGACCGTTCTTTCACACACACATTGTTTTGGCTATTCCAAGCATCGCAATGCAGCCAGCCTTGGATGAGGTTCAGCAGGCAGTCAACAAAGCTGCTCTCATGATCCTCTGTGTCAGCAAAGGCATTGCGCAGTGGAGCAGGGACAGGAAGTGCACCAGCAGACCTCGGGAGGAAGTGAACAGGGAGTTTGAGCGGAGGAACAGCATGTTCAGCAACGCACCTTCTGAAAGTTCACGCAGTGACCTCATCACACACAGCAGCCGCAGCAAAGTTGAAGTGGATGCTTCCACCAGTTTTTCCACAGTGCATCCCTTGCCCAGAAACTACTACAAGAGCATTTCTGACAACAAAGAAATTTCTAAGCTACAGTCACTTCTTTCAACATCCATTAACTCAACGAAGAAGGTGTGTGTGTTTATTGATATGTTTGAGCATCACAAGGCTGCTGGTGTTGCCCACTGAGAGAACCACAAACTCAGAGCAGGAAACCTTGTATCCTCAATACATTCTGATTGATCGTACAATGAATATTTTAAAATTTTTTTACCTGGGTGCACTACTGAGGAAAGGGTCAGTCAGTCATAAGCATTGAACGAGTAGAGGGTGGATTTAGAAATTTCCCAGTAACTGAACTAACTAATGAACCAGGTATAAATAAAGGGGGGGGGGTATTCTTACAATTTTCAAATGAATAGAAAAAAGAATTAAAGAAAAGGAATGGTTTTCATGTTAGCAGTACAACTGAGAGAAATGAAACCTCTCTTGTATAGTTTTTTTTTTATCTTGATAATACACTTTTGGTGGGAAACTTCCTCACAGCACAGTTCCAGAATGTTCAGTTGTTTCAGAAACTTGAATTTGAGAAAATGTGCAAAAGAAATTTTTTAAAAAGTTGTCTGGATTTTTAAAACAAATTCTGTTTTGCATCCTTAACTTTAAAACTATTTTCCCTTGGCCTCTCTTCTATTCTGTGTATTCACATTGCTGCAGTATCTCAATCCGTGTCTTCCCTTGAGACCTGAAACATTCTTCTGAAGCAAAAGTGTCTTTAGTAAGGCCCTGCTTTGTTGCTTGTACATATCATTTGCTCATTTTCTTCTAACCTTAGATACTTGAAGATGGCATCATTAAGGTCTGGCCTGATTACCCCGTCATAGGTATCCTGTGCATGTGTGTGTGTGTCTCGTAACACTTAGGATTCTAGCTAACTAATTTTGCCCACCAAACTCACTAGATTCTCTAACATTGCTGGTGAAGTTTTGAAATCATTTTGATGTTTAAAAAAACATTTCACTTTTAGTCGCAGCCTTTTGTTGTAAGTGATGTAATTTTTGAGGTTTGTCTATGGAGGGAAATTATCATTAATCAACATGCAAATTTTGCATTAATTATACACATCCATCTTTGAAAGCTTTAAAACTATTATTAGGGGTAAAACAACATAAAATACTAGTATTAGTATTTTTAACAAAAAATTGTGCTTTTAGTGAAAAACTTATGGAAGGGAGGTGACCCTAATGTGTCGTGCACCAAGACAATGGACAAAATAATTGCACATTCAACTGCATCTAAAGACATAATTTTATCAAATGATTAATGTGACAAACTAGGACAAATTTAGTTCATTTTTGTACTTACAAAGAGAAATACTTATCAGTGCAATTCTTAAATTGATTAGTCTTATCACTATTACCTACATCTAGTGGTGATCTATTCCACTTATTCTATTACTGAAAAAAAATTATTTCCTGATATCTAACCACACTGAAATCCTAGCAAATTTGTAATTATGACCCCAAGTATTAGTAGATAATTGACAATAATTTGTTTTCACCCAAATGTTTAAAACTCATATGTATTTTAAAAACCTTTATTAGATCTCTTGAATGTCTAAAATTTGAAAGTTAGTAATATTTTGAAATTTTTTCCAAATGTTTAAGATCTGGAAACATTCTGGTGAATCAATCTTCATCAGTGGTTCATGGCTAGTAAATCAGTACCCTTTCTCAAATAAGAGCTTCAGTGGAATTAAATCTTTTACTTCCTTTTATTTTTGATGCCCTAGTTAGTTAAAATTCTTGTTGGATATTTGCATAATTTAACGTTTTTTTAGCATTACATTTCATTTTTCATTTCACTGCCCAATCTAATAAATTGTTCAAATTTATCTGAAAAGGTTACATCAAAGGGCATGAATGATGAGTGGTTAGTCTACTAGATTGCTACAATTGAGGGCCAGAGTTTATTTTCCATTGGAAAGGCTTGATTTATCAAACCTACCTGACATAGCATCATCTTGCTCTTCTTTCCCAGCCAGCTACATAGGCTTCCTAAGGGACAATCCAGATTTCTCTTTCCTGATTCTATGAATGAAGAGTTCTAGCAGGGAATCAATCTCTTCTGAATTAGAATTACTGGTCCCATGTGGCTGGCACAAAATTGGCAAAGCTTGCTATCATTCAACTGTCACACTAGGCTGTCTGCCTTAGAGTAGAGGTGTGCAGAGGTAAAAAAGAAAATGATCAAAAAAGAACTGAACAATTAGTTTTAGTTTATTTTGTACACTGATGCAGGGAGAAAGTTGTTATGGCTTATACAAGATTCCAAGACAAAATACGAGGTCTGTCGAAAAAGTATCCGACCTTAAGCTGGGAAAAAAAAAATTATGCACTTGGTGGGGTTCAATTGCTAATCCCCTTTGAAGTAGGCCCCTTGTGCCTCCACATAATTAGCCAAGCGATCCTTCCACTGTTTGAAGCATGTCTGGAATGCGTCTGGAATGGCTCTCAGCTTCACCGTCGCATTCTGCATGATGTCCTCTCAGCTCTCAAAGCGGGAGCCTTTCAGTGGCATCTTCATTTCTGGGTACAACCAGAAGTCAGAAGGAGCCGTGTCTGTAGAGTAGGGAGCCTGGTGAATGAAAGAAATGCTTTTCTTTGCCAAGAAACCTTGGATCAGCTGTGACAAATGAGCCAGGGTGTTGTCATGATGCAGCTGCCAGTTTTGCGAGGTCCACAGATCCGGTCTCTTGCAACGAACTGCATCACGAAGACGTCGGAGGACTTCCGGATAGTACTCCTTTGTAACTGTTTGTCCTTCTGGTGCGTATTCGTGATGCACAACGCCTTGGTAGTCGAAGAAGACAGTCAGTATCACCTTGATTTTGCTGCGGACCTGACATTTTTTTGGGCCTTGGCGATGTTGGGTGCTTCCACTGTGATGATGTTCCTGAGAAAGCAGCTTGGGCACAGCGCAAGCCCAAATCCTTCTTTAAAATTGCATGTGCAGAATCTTTACTGATCCCAACCTCGTCACCAATTTCCCGCACCGTCAAACGATGATCCTCCATTATCAAGGTCAGCACTTTCTCGATAACAACTGCATTGCAGCTTGTTGACGGCGTCCCAGAATGCTGGTCACTCTCCACCGATGTGTGGCCATCTTTGAACCTGTTGTACCATTCTTTTATTTGGGTAACACCCATGGCTTGTCACCAAAAGCCTGTTGAATTTTGCAAATTGTTTTGCTTGGGTATCTCCAAGCTTTTGACAAAACTTGATGCAAGATCGTTGCTCCACACATTCCGTCGTCATGGGTGAAATGAAAATGCGACGAGTAAGTAGTACAGCACCTCACATGCTGGCTGCCTAACAGCGACTGATGCATCCAGCAAGCCTGCCAAAAACCACGCATGCGCATGAAGGTATGTGGCTCCACTATGCACACTTTTGTCTCCCTAACATCATTACTTCCCACGGGAAAAAATAAAGTCGGATACTTTTTTGACAGACCTCATAAATATCTACCAATGAGGTTTTTCGTTTTTTTTTTTTAAATGGCTATTTATTGTAATTAACAACTAATGTTGGTTTAAAACTGCTTTCATTTTTAAAAAATATCTTTCAGGAAATCATCACTGCTCTGCAGACGTTTTCTCATTACCAAGTAATTTGGGAGGTTGATAAAGACAAAGATTTAGAGAATTTCCTAAAAGAAGATCCAAGACTTTCTGAGTTTGAGTTTAAAATCAAATATTATGAAAGTTTGGAAGAGGAAATTCAAAAAGAGCCAGAATACTATGATGTTGGTCCAATTGCACTATACACAGGTTTGTGGTGGTTTGTTTGCACTTATCGACCACATTAATTTTTTCAGTTGATGTAAGGTAAAGTTTGGTGTCTCTGCATTCAGGCTGAGGTGATGGTCACATCACGAATGTTTCTGTATGCACAGTTTGTTTGTTGCAGGAGGTGAAAAAAGCATTTTTTAAAAAGTTTGGTATAATTCCTTTTTAGTTGATATGTGGCATGAAATGATGGTCATTTTACAAAAAAGTTTGCTAAAATAATTAGTCATGTTCTGGTTGAATGGTTAGTTTCTTGAACTTTTCTCTCTCCCTCTGTATCTCTGCTCCTCCCTCTCTCAACAAAAGTTTACGCCAGATAAAAATGATTACTTGGGTAATACAGAGCAAACCATACATTTAATTGTCTGATAGGGTTTAAAGGTAAATGTGTCTGTGTGTAATGTGCACTTTACAAGGAAAATTCAGGCTTGTTCATTTTTCTACAATGCAGCCAGTTGACTAAATGTGCAAAATGGTGTGTAAAGTTGAAAAAGCAATGATAGAAAAAAATGAAGCAGATCTTTAAGGTAAATGGTATACAAACACTGAGCAAAAATGGTGTTTTTCACACACTGTTTGCACTATTCATTTGTTGCTGCAGCAGAATACAATCTCTGCAGTAATCTGGCTCCTATAATTGCTCTTTCTCCTCTTCAGTATTCTGTGTTCATCTTAGTCGTCCATTTTTTTTTTTTTTCTCCCTGTTTCTCTGTTTGGTAGATTACAATTGTGTGTAATTACAGAGGATCTAAAGGTGTCACTCACTGCAGAGACCAAGGCTTGGAAACTTCACTATGGGCAGGCCTGCAACTGCAAGTGCCGCACTGAAATGGAGGAGATTTTTGCATTCATGGAGGATCTGACAAAGCGTCTGGCCAGGCCGATAAAAGATCTTGATGATATTCGGCATGCAATGGCTGCTTTGAGAGAGATAAGAGAGAATGAAATCAGAATTGACATGACTATTGGGCCCATAGAAGTGAGCTTTTTCTTATATCTCTTTATTTTTTTTATGAATTTCATTGGTCATAAATATTTTTTTGATAAAAAAACAACAAAAATCTCACTAGAACCAAATAATTAGAAATAAAAGACAATGTATTGTGCGTACAGCAGGTCTGTGTTTTTTTTTTTGTAACCTTTTCCACACTTCATGTCAAAAGTATTTTATTAGCATTTTGAAATTTGAAAAGAAGTAACATGCTTGTGGATTGGCGTGGTAGGTATCTGTGTTGCCTAAGCTGTGCTTGAAATGATGTACATATTTGTTCTATCCCATCTAACTGAGGACAGTAGAAAGCCACAACCTGCTCACTTTACAAATGTACTTGGAAAATATATGTAGAGGAGCTGTGCATTCATTTCTCTGTGGTAGGAAGAAATAATTCAGAACTTTATAGGAGACTTTAAAACTGTGCAGCCATTTTCAGGTCTGTCTCTCAGCATCTAGAAGTTGGAGTGGGAGCCATTAGTTGAATGGGCATCTGATGTTGAAAGGGTTAAAGTGAACTGTCTTTCCATATTTTTTTTAAAAAAAAAAGCAGTATTTATCTAGCATGTTCATTGTTTTTTTGTATTTTTAAAGATGCTTAAGAGGGTGACTTTTATAGTCAAATTATGGTCACAGCTGTAGTTTGTTTATAGCCATATCAGGAGTTTTGAAAGTAAAGGTACTGTTCAGTTCATATTCATTGAAACTGTACTTAGGGATGGATGCAATCTCTCCATGATTTCTCATTGTATACCAACAGGAAATCGATAAATAGCACTGCAAAGTCTTATTTTTCACATGGATAAATGTGAGCTTGCTTTGGCTATAGGGGAACTCTAGAAGGGCTTAGGTACATTATGTTGTACTGGTTTCTGGACAATCAGGAAAGTTCAGAATAGCAAGAACAGCAGTACAGTTTGAGAAATGTTTCCTACTGTAGGGTAACACAGAAGAGGTGGACTGCACATTATTTCTTGCTAAGGTGCAAAATAAAATTCTTTTGAGCAGCAATCATTAGTAAGCTGCATACTTCTGAACCATGGAACTGGTTGGTTTTTGATTGTTATTCGACATTCAAATTTTCTTTTTTGTTTTTGCTGGAATAATGTCTTGCGGGTGTATTGCCATCTCTTTTTATTGGAATCACATGCTTGATAAGTGTTTTTGTGGTTGCTTTAGGAATCTTACAGCATGTTGAACAAGCATGAGCTGCCAGTCAACCGAGAGGAAACTGACCGCTGTGACACACTGCGATACTCATGGGAGAGGTTGCAATCACAGGCCTCGGAGGTTCAGACGTACCTGCTGAAGATTCAGCCATCTTTTAGGAATGAGTTGATCAAGAATGTCAGAGTTTTCACAAAGGATTGCTTTCAGTTTTACAAAGACTACGCTAAGGTATGTGGATGGTTTTTTCCTTGTTAAATTTGTAGATGTGAATTGATTAGACAAAAGCATTCTGAGTAATTCTTTTGGATGTTTTTACTTTTGCTTCTGGTTATGTCTAGAATATCAGTAAGGCAGATTTTAAGAAAATATTATACAGAGAACATGAATCACCTGTTAAGACCTTCCCCCCTCCTTTTTTAAAACACATTTATATATTTTTTGTATTGGGGCAGAAAGTTCACATATTGTGCGTTTTCTGTACCTTAAAAAAAGAAGACTTTGCAACTCTTTTCTACTTTTCCTGATATCATCAGAAATACAAAAGTTCAAAGAATAGTGTATTTGCTTATATCTAAAGAAACAAACCTATAATGATTTATTGTTTTTGAAGTTCTACCTACCATCAAATTCATTTAAAGTAGAGAGTTAGTTCTGCCTATGTTTTTGGTGAAGTGTTTGAGTGGCAGTACAATTAACTAAAGCATTGGTCAAAATCTATACCAGAAACTTATCAGCCAACAGGTCACAAAAGTTCAAAACCAGCTCAAGTCACTTGTATAAAAACAGTTCAGGACTAAACCCTGATGAAGGAAACAACAAAAGGATGCTAAAGCATAGGTTTATTAGTTCATTCAGTTACTGCTAATGATGAGATGGTGAATGCACTGCTGTTTTAGTTAAATATTTAGCCAAACTTGGGTGGTGGGTGCAGTAGTCTAGTGGTTAGCTTACTGAACTGGTAAGTTTGAGAGCCTGGGTCTGCTTCTTTTGAGAATGGAATGACTCAGTTTGGCAAACCTTCCAAGCATGGCTTCTTCTCACTCTTCTTCACAACTCAGCCATGGGGATTTTCTCCAGGTGCTCCAGTTTCTTCCCACATTTAAAAATAAAAAGTTCTGGCAGCAGTGTCAGTCTCCATATATGGTGTAGGACTTGTAACCCTTCCTAGTGGACAACCATGGCACTCTACACTCCCCTTCCTACGGTGGTTTACCCTTTGGTAAATTTTAAGATTTTACTGGTAAATTTATAAGCTCATTTTTCAGATTCCTGTTTAGTTATCCCACTGGACTGATAATCTTATAATTTATGCAGAACATTAATTAGAGGTGGTGTTTTCCTTATTAGTGATGGTTTTGTGCTGTGTCACACTGTTGATGAGTACATGGCACTATTAAATATGAAAAACAAAAGAAAAGAAGTCAGACAGAAATTACTTGTGTGTGTACCCCACCAGACTTGTATCATAAACTTGTATGGTTGCTTATAGGGGAAGTGCTTTTATTGTTATTGTTTCTCTTAGCTGTAGCAAAACTTTCATCTCTAACAAACCCAGTTTTAAATTCAAGGAGGTTTACCACATGAGGTGACAACTCTACTTATGTTCTTAAAATACCTGTTTTTAGCACCATGGCTACTACTAAAATAAATAGGAAACTGTTCTCTGGTTTTTAATTTGCTTCATCTTCATGTTTATTAGAGTGGCCCAATGGTGGCGGGGATCAAGCCAAGCGAAGCCTCTGATCGGCTCGTCATTTTCCAAAACCATTTTGATAATCTATACCGTAAATACGTCACATATACTGGAGGAGAGGAGCTGTTCGGACTGCCTGTCACTCCTTATCCTGAACTGCTGCAGATAAAAAAAGAGCTGAATCTCCTTCAGAAGCTGTATAATCTGTACAACAATGTCCTTGAGTCAGTCAATGGCTACTATGACATCTTGTGGCAAGATGTCAACATTGACAAGATCAACACGGAACTCCAAGAATTCCAGAACAGGTAAGGAGAGCACCACTCATCTTCTACAGTAGGGTGGTGAGCACCTATCTAAGGGAATGAGAAAAGAAATAACCAAAGGAGTTTTGGAAAACTCTGGTGGGAGAGGAAGAATTTCTGGTAGCCTGATGCTATTATACTATCAAAAGTTTGTAAATTTTAATCAGAAAACAAAAGCTACTTTTATTGTCAGTTTATTTTATTTTTCAGAGTTAAAAAAAATGTATTGATAACATTAATTTGGCGGTTCTTAATATAACAGAAGAAATAATAAATAAACTATAGGTAGGTAAACTTCTTGCATGGACAGACTAATTTACCTTTTTGACGTCCCCAAAATAAAGGGGTTTAACAACAAGTAATGTGTTGCAGGAAACATCTTAGCAATCTGAAACCAATATTCAATTTTGGCTTTGCTACTTACACTATTCTGATTGATATAATTTTTCAGTCAGTTTTGGAATTTTTAGGAAATAGCACTTGCCTTTAAAGGTATAAAACATAAAAGTAGATTAACCCATTACCTGGTGAACATAGAGTGTTCCTTAAATTACAGGTAAATGATGGCCAATTCTTTTACTGTCATACATAGTATTCTTGATTGGTTTCCTTAGGTGAACTTTTGTACTGCATGTTTTTCATTGTTTCTTCCTATATCAATTAACTGTGTGTTTCCAGAAGCAGTAATGGACAATATTCAATGAGCTAAACTTGATAGACCGCATTAGATGTTTTTACTGGAATTTATTTTTTAAAACTCTTATATCATCTGCTGCACTTAAGATGAAATGGTCACCTAGTGGTAGGATAATTTCTTCTTGTGAAGATATTTTCAGCCAAGCCTCAGTCTCAGTTGTGATGTGACAGACCACATGCAGTATCTTTCTAGGTTTAGTTTTATCAAATTTTGCAGCTCTGGTAAAATATTTGCAGTACTCTTGGGCATCTGCTTTTATTGGTTGTGCTTTTCCCCGATTCAACAACTGATGTCCTCAGTCAGAGCATCATGTTTGGAAATGAGGTTTCAAATATCACCTGCAAGTAGAATGTCATTGACAGGTGAAGAAAATCATCAAAGATATTCTATAAAGTGCAGATTGCTCTCTAAATACTCTTAGAATCCTGTAGCTAAGATAGAAACACTCTTAGGGAAGTGTAAAACTGCAGGAAAAAAATCTGTATATAGTAATGTTTCTTCTAGTGCAAATTTAGTTCATTCTATTGACTCATTCAGTACTTCTGACATACATTTTAAAGTCTTTATTTGTTTTTAAAGATGCCGGAAGCTTCCTCGAGCTTTGAAAGATTGGCAAGCCTTTGAAGATTTAAAAAAGAAAATTGATGATTTTAATGAGATGGTTCCATTGCTGGAGTACATGAGTAACAAAGCAATGAAACAGAGACATTGGCAACGAATGTCTGAGCTGACTGGACATGTGTTCGATGTAGAAGGTGACAGTTTCATGTTGAGGAACATCATGGAAGCTCCTTTGCTTCAGTACAAGGAAGAAATTGAAGTAAGTTTAAGCTAATGTTGAAGAAATTCAACAATTAAAGGTATTTTCTTTTTAGCTATTAATGCAGTTAAAAACCTATTACATACACTCACTAGCTGTGAAATTTGAGAATGTAAGCTTAAGTAAATTTCCTGGTGTTTTTGCGAACTTGCATGATTATATATGTAATATCAGGTTATCTGCTAAATGTCTGTGTAATGTGTGAGTTGAACTTTTCTTCAATAACAAATGAAAGACAAAAAATCACTGAGTTTAATGAGATACACTGGCTGTATATTAAATTGGTATCAATTATGGAGATCAGCAAAAGTGAATTTAATAAGAAACAGGGATCAAACCTGAAGATTTTCTTTAGTATACTCTAACAAGTTAAAGATGTGACTGCAGTGGGCATTAAAGTGTTGGTTTTTTTTTTATCTGCTCTTTATTAAAACCCTTTGATAATTTTATAGCCAGTCATTGCACATAATCCAATATTTGATTCTGCCTGCTTTAAATTTTAGGACACATCATGTCTTAAGACTCTGGGTAATGTGAATCTACTTTACTCAGCGGTGGGTAAAAAATGCACTCAATATTACTCTAGTTTATAAGCATTTTCTTGGTGCTTTGACATTCAATATGTAGACAAAGTTTGGAGCAGGTATCGCTATCGATGCCAGGGGCTGCTGCTGCATTACCAAAGAAAATACCAACAAAAACTTGACAGTTACTGTTTCATTTTAAAACTATTTCAATTTTTAGGACATTTGTGTGTCTGCTGTGAAAGAGAAGGAAATTGAAGCCAAACTGAAACAGGTCATGGGTGACTGGAACAATCAGGAGTTTACTTTCTGCAACTTCAAAAATCGGGGAGAACTCCTGTTGCGAGGAGATACCACAAGTGAGATTGTATCTTTGATGGAAGATTCATTGATGGTCCTCAGCTCTTTGATGAGTAATCGGTAAGTCATACAGGTACATTAATATACAGCACAGTAGTATGGTGTTACTTGTTATTAGTGTTTATACTCAACAGTAAGTGTGCAGCATATGATCTTAATGTAAATGTACACACACTTATCAGTACAAATTATTCAAATAGCTGATTACTTTTTACACACAGGTACAGGGTGCGGCAAAATGATCTGACACATTTGTATTTTTAATAAAAGCCAAATGGAGTAAAGAACGAAAAATTTGTTTTTATTTTCGAAATGTACATAGAATGCCATTTTGTTTCATTTAGTTTTAAAAATTAAATCTCTCAAGTGGGTACCATTATTGTCCACACACTGTCGAAGGCGTTCACGAAAGTTGTCCATAACCCGGCGGGTCATTTCATGTGGAATGGCAGCAATTTCTTGGCGAATGACATCTTTTAATCGCTCAATAGATCGAGGGCGATGAGTGTATACCTTTGATTTCAGATATCCCCACAGAAAAAAATCACACGGGTTCAAATCAGGTGATCGGGCGGGCCAACCGATGTCACCACGCAATGAAATCAAATGACCGGGGAACATCTCCTTCAAAATTCCCATCACACGTCAAGAAGTGTGGGCTGTTGCCCCATCCTGTTGAAACCAAACATTGTCCTTATCGTCAAGTTCATTCAATTTGCGTTTCAGAAAAGTCTCTAGCATCACACAATATCGACCAGAGTTCACAGTCACTGTAACATCGTCTTCTTCGAAGAAGTAAGGACCCCAAATGCCAAATTCTGCTACCGCACACCATACTGTTACCCGAGGACAATGCAAAGGGTGTTGGTGCAACTCACGAGGGTTGTTCTCGGCCCAGTATCGTAAGTTTTGCTTATTCACGCTGCCACACAGGTGAAAATGCGCCTCATCACTGAACAACACAACAACTGCACAGTGGACATGTTGTTGAATTTCCAAACACGATGCTCTGCGAGTTTTAAAGTCTCTTTCGCTGAGTTGTTGTGCCAACATCATTTTGTATGGATGCATTTGCAGTTCCATGTGAAGAATTCTTTGCAAACTTCTATCGGAAAGGCTAAGAGCAGCGGCGTGTTTCCGTGCCGAACGTCGTGGAGACTGAACCTCTTACCGCTGCCACATTTTCCGGAGTTCTGGCAGTCCGAGGTCGGCCGGTTGATTTTCGTTTCAATGCTGATCCAGTAACTCAAGTTGGTAACCCACAGCAAAATCGTGTTTCGAGTAGGTACGGGATCATGTCTACCAAGCCTGAAGTGTACACGGAATGCTCTTTGTGTTGCAATTACGGATTCGTTGTTTTTGATAAAGGTTTCCACGATGAAAGCGCGATGTTCGCCCGTCCAATTCATGTCGGCAACTGTAAACGAAATGAAACAAAATGGCATTCTATGTACATTTCGAAAATAAAAACAAATTTTTCGTTCTTTACTCCATTTGGCTTTTATTAAAAATACAAATGTGTCAGATCATTTTGCCGCACCCTGTACAATGCTACTATAATGTAAACCTTTATAGTTGTGCAAGTATATTTTCCAATACAACTTGGTATGTTTCTAATTGCAGGTATAATACTAATCTAACTAGATGTTTTTTACTTGTAGGTACAATGGAATGATAAATATTTGTATAATTGAGTGTGGTGATATTTGATTAAAAAACGAGTTTGGACCATGCATAAGTATGTAACGTTTTTTACTTAATACATCGAAATTTATTTTAAAGACAGTAATCAAAAATTCAATTTTTTTCACAATCTAAATCAACTATGAACGATTGATATCTTCAACAAATATTTTTACACCTTGATGCAAATGATGAAAGTGGTTTCAGTACAGAGTAGACTTGCCTTGTGCCTAGAATTTATCAGACAGATGTTGGCCACCAACTTAGCATACATACACCAGGCTCTATCCAAACTTCTCTAGATAATACAAACCAGAGTCTTCGGGTTTCCTCACTGTTGGCATGATTACCTTGATCATGGAACTGTCTGTCTTCACAGAGATGCTCAGTTGAATTTGTTAGGACTTTGGAGGGAAGCCACTGCAGAATATCTACCTGTTTTTAAGGACAACCACGTTAATTTTGATGTGTGCTTTAGGTCACAATCATACTGAAAGGAGTATTTTGGACCCATTAGTTTCTTGATGAAAGGTGACATTTTATTCTTTAGAATTTCCTCTTACTATGAATCGATATTCTCTGTTGGTCCTGGTATTTGTTGTCTTAGGGCACTCTTTGTAAGGAGCATTTATCACAAGGCCAAAAGTTTTAAACTTATGTAAAATGTATACAACTGTTTTCTATGATTAATATCATCTAGGTGTCATTTTGAAAAAAAACTGAGACCTTTATGGTGACAATCATTGACTTTACACATGAGATCAGGATAACTCTCCAATCTTGGCCATTTTTATAGCTAAAAGAGATGTGGATTATATACCTAGTGTCTGGTCCACTGATTTATCTAAATAGCAAGAGGGCCTGTAGAAGATGATTATCAATCAGTTTATCACAAAATTTACCAACAGATCCTTGGCATACAAGCATTTCTTAGAAATAACAATGGTTTATATTTCATATATATCTTGTGAAAAAGTGAATATGTTTGATTAATACCTATAAAGTAAGTTAAAATGTATGGTCCAAACTCATTGGTTTATCAAATATCTCCACAATGTCATAACTGTACAAATACTTATTGCAGCTAGTGTATACAGTAGTACTATATATAATTATGCTCAGCTATATTGATTGCCAGTAAATGTGCTAATCTGACTAGATACATTTCTAATCATTTGCAAATGTATTTGTCAGTGTATTTAGATACCTGTAGAATTTTATATATCTGTATCTTGTATTTTAAGTTCTGTTGGTCTTTATTGGTAACTGATTGTGTATAGCATTGGAAATATTTAAATAGTTTCTTGAAAGAGAAAATCTTTAAATGCACTATTATTCAATAACTAAATAAATAATGTGAAAAAAATATGAAAAAAATATTTAAATTTTTGAAGATTTTTTGTCATTTTTAAAAGAATTTTTTTACTTTTTATTAGTTTATTATTGGTATGTTCACCTGTTATTATATGCCAGTTAGAGCTCTCTAGTGGGTAAACTTTATATATAAAATATCTAATTTTAAATATTTTTAATGTTTATAAAATCACTGGAAATAAGTTAAATTCACCCTCCAATATAGGTACAGATTCCCATTACAATAATTTGAGTGTCATAGGTTTTCTACTTTAACATTTATTTTGTAATGCATCTATGGCATATTTTCAAAAAGTAATTTGTAGTTCTTGATGGAATAACCTCTTTCATCATGGAGAGCTTGTAGACATCCAACCTTGAAATCTATCAGATTATTAATGATGATCCGGTCTATGGTTTTCCACAGAATTTGCAGGAATCCCTTCAATTGTTGCTCTGAGGGTGGTTTTGATAGTCTGACTTTTTGTTATCTATCAGGATGTTTCTATAGGTAGGATCTGGAGTCCAGAACAGCAACTGAAATCTATTCCGTCTGTTTGACTCCAGTGGTTTTGTAGGTGTGGCATGTTCCTCCAATTTTTCTACATGATATGGTGATTACAGTGCAGGGTTCCTTGATCAAATACAAGCAGGAAGGTATTAAAGGATGGACATGTAGTCAGTAGAATTTAGACATCAATGGAAGCATGACTCAGGTATTAAATGCCTGTCTACACCATTGCATAAAATTGCCATGTTTTTGGTGGTAGTTAATCTGGTGAGCAAGATTCCACTCTATGCCTTCAAAAATAGTAAAAGAATGCTGGTATGCAGTGGGGAAACATCCCAATTTAAGTAGACAGATTGAAACACAGCATCTATGGTAGCAATACATTGCTGGATGAATAGCTTCTGATCAACAATTTACCTGACTTTAGGGAAATATCTCGACTACTATGTACTAAAAAGATATATCTACTTTAATGGCAATAGCTGGATATTTATTTGGGGGGGTGTTTAAATTATTTTGGTAATGATCTGTGTGTGTGTGTGTGCATGTGCACAATGCACATACTGTTGACTATAAAACCACAGGACTTGCATCCTTAGTATTGTTACTTTAATCATTTTTATCATTTTAGCTTCGCTGATTGAAACGAAAAGAATAAAAACTGTACATGAGGTATATTAAGTTTTTTTTCCCCTTCAGAAAATTGTATTTATTAACTTACAGGTACAATGCACCTTTTAAAAAGAAAATCCAGGAATGGGTGCAGAATTTGTCCAATTCCTCAGAGATTATTGAGAACTGGATGACCGTCCAAAATTTGTGGGTCTACCTAGAGGCTGTGTTTGTTGGTGGCGACATTGCAAAACAGCTTCCAAAGGCACGTGGTTTGACTTTTATTCTTGTACTGATCTTTACTGTCATGTTTTTATATTTGCTAATTGATAATATTTTCATGAATTACCATAAAAAAAAGATTTTTTATTTTAAGTTTGACATTGTTATCAGAAACTTGTACTTGAAAGAGTTAAAGTTAAATGAACCAGAATTCCAAGCAGAGAATTTTGGCAGTATTAGTAGTAATACAAATAACTAACAAACCTGAAGTTTGGAAACAATGATGGCGACAGGGAAAGATTGCTGAAATGTAGGTTCAGTAGTTTGTTGTATTACTACCAATAAGGTGATGAGAAAAGCCTGCACTAAACCTATAAATAATGCACCACCAACATCTTCATCCTTACCTTTTTGCCATTGCACTGTGTGAACATTTCCTTAATTATTGATGGACAGCAGCTTATTTGAGATTCCATACACCTCTGTTTAATTAACAGGTTTTACACCTGAAAGCTATTCAGCTTCCAGGAATGATACAAGAGCTGAGGTTGGTTAAGTGGAATTGAATGATTATTGTAGGGTTGTCATTTTCAGACCAACATAAAATAAGATATTGTTGATGTTTATGATTCTCCTCAAATAGAAAGATGGGTGGAGTTCATTAATGACTTACAAGTGAAATACTGATGTATTTTAGTGATAGTGGATTAACATTATCTGGTATTTTATTAACTCTAGGAAGCCAAGCGTTTTTCAAACATTGATAAGTCTTGGGTGAAGATAATGACTCGAGCTCACGAAACTCCTTTTGTTGTTCGATGCTGTGTGGGAGATGAAACACTGATGCAGCTGCTGCCTCATCTTTTGGAGCAGCTGGAACTCTGTCAGAAGTCACTGAGTGGGTAAGTTGAATGAAAAATATGTACACAAACAAATATATCTTTTGTTTGCATGCTGGCCACATCGGAATAAGCACAAATATTTATATCAGCTTCAAATTAAGGAAGTCTTCCACAATATATTTGAAGCTTTTAGAGTTATTTCACTCAATTTTTGGCTGAGTAATTTTTTTGGGTGTGTTTGTCCTTGTATTATTGCAGACACTTTTCACTGTTTGGATTTTTTCCCCAGTTTTGTTTTAGAATTTCTTTTATATGCTGGTATCTTCATGCTGGTTTTATAAACTAGGAACTGATTAAACAGCACAGCACAAGCAGTTTATAGGAGGGTTATGCAAGGTAATGAGGGCCATTGTCTACTTCTAGCAGACCTCTACTGTAGAAACCTTAGGTGGCTATTTCTTTATCTCTTGTTTGTGTGAACTTTCCTAAGTGCCATGAAATGGAATAATGGGGGGGGGAATCTCGAATCAAGCACATGCAAATGAGATCAAGAGATACAATGCTACTATCAGCTTTTGGGGACTTATTTTGAAAGGGTTAAAGCAACATCACTAAGTTGATGTGAACTGTAAAAATGTCATAAGAAAACCTTAGCCATGGTTTTACTAACACCATTTGTTTGATTTCTGTGTTATGATTGCTGCTGCAAGGCATCACAGAATAGAACTGGCATTGTCAAAGATGTGTGTCAGATTGGGTCTGAAATGTAAATGTCCTAAAATCTTGATGCTTGCTTTTTCCATCAGAATATTCTGTTATAACAAAACTCCCATAAGATCTCAAATGATGCAATAGTATAAAGGGGGGGTTTGTTGGCTGCTGTCTTGTCTAATAATGTACAACCAATTTGTAATATTATTTGTCCACAAATGAAAAACCAACAACTGCTTGGAAAAATTTGTTTATACTCTACTGAAAATCTATTTGTCATCAGTTCCACATTTTTTCCCCGAGAATACATAACACACACAGCTGTAACAGTGGCACAGTTTTGGGATTGATAGTAAGCGAAACAAGATCACGTATCAGGGAGGCAGTGAGTGGTATGTGTGAGCATATGAAAATTAGTAAAGTTGCTTTGTTTGTGTTTTTTAGCTACTTGGAAAAGAAGAGATTGTTGTTTCCAAGGTTCTTTTTTGTGTCTGATCCTGCACTGCTGGTCATTTTGGGTCAAGCGAGTGACCCTCACACCATCCAGGCTCATCTGCTCAGCGTGTTTGACAACACCAAGACTGTGAAGTTCCACGAAAAGCAGTACGATCTCATCCTTAGTGTGCACTCAACAGAAAATGAGACCATAGAGGTAAGATTTGAATTAAATAAGTTCAGTCTCACCTGTCAGGCTTCTGGTATTGTAAGAGGCTTGGAAATAGCTGATTGTTGTTGCTATTTAAATGTAGTTCTCTTCCAACATTAGACTTCACAAAGTGACAAACAACCAAAGTCCAGCAAAGTTGGCTATTTGCTGCCATGTACAGCACATGTATGATGTCCACTCTCACCTGGAGGCTATTGTTTAAAGTACAATGGCCATGTTCAACATTACTTGTCTGCCGCATAGGATAATGGGTTTGGGGTTCTCCCCCACAATTGAAGATTAGTAAAAAAATTAATTTAATCAAACATGGAAGGTTTTAGTGATGATTTACAGAGTTAATTACAGCTGACATGGAGAATTTGGAATGAAGAAAAGCAACATCTAATTAGTTGCCAGCAAAATTCCAAATGTGATCAAACCAGCCCCTTGTAAGTCCTTTGATAAACCAATGTCTCACAAGCATCCATTGTTTTGTACAAACCTTGAGCTTATATTACCTTCTTGAATATTATCTTTATCTTTTTGTTTAAATATCATTTTGTTGTTGTTTCTTTTTTTTTAAAAGAATACAACTTTAAATAGAAAATAAAACAAAAAATGTTTGTAAAATAAAAATGGAGGCTTTGTCAAAATTGTGAATATTTGTTCTTTTAGGTATTAAAAATATTTTGTGTGTTTATATATAATGTATTTATTCTTTCTTAGTTAGAGAAACCAGTAAAAGCTGAGGGAAATGTTGAAGTGTGGCTGATGTCGCTTATGCAGATGGCGCAGAAATCACTACATGGGGTTATTCGAACAGCTGCCATGATGATTCAGGACTCTAGTTTCCAATTGCTGGAGTTCTTGGAGACTTATCCAGCACAGGTTTGCGGTTTTGCTTTTTGGTTTTTTAAGAGGGAAACCACCAGCCATGAATGAGAATACTCTAGACATGAGCTTAAAGTTATTGGTGATTTCTTATCTGCTTTAATTTCAGGCTAAAGTTTTGGTTAAAATAGAACTAATAAATCAAACTTAGAAACCAACATGTCATAGGATTAAAACCAAGTCAGGCCACTTGTACGATTGAAAAAAACAAAGATGAGAAAAAAGAAATCATTGCATTCAAAAACAGCTGTCCTCAGAACTAAACAATCAATAATTTTGACAGGAAAAACTGCACTGAGTTTATCATTTCTGTTTCAAATACTAAGGTGATGGAGAATTTTAAAATTAATTCTTTACTTTCTTAGAAAACCTTAGTAAATGATTTTGAGTTACTGATCACCTGACTCTTTTTCCTTTTTTTTTTTTTTCAAATTTCTAAAACTGGATTTGTCTGGTTGGGACAGGGTTAGTTTGCCCGTTTGTTTCCATGATCTCAAAGCTTTGAAGTTTGAGTTTTGTTTCACAGGTGTAAGGTAGATATACAGGACTCTGACTGACTGGCACAAAGGTGCTGCCATCTTTGACAAGTTCAGACACTGAATCAGCTCAGCACATCGGTGTCAGCTTTGCCTTTGTGTTTGATGGATTTCACTTGGTTTGTCTAAATAATTTATGCATGAACCATTGGTGATGTTCGTTCTAGCACCACTTGTTTGCTTCCTGTTGTTCTTATATCTTGCTTTCCATGGCACCATGGATGGCCATGTTTAATTTATGTACAAGTTAACTATCATTTTGTCAAAATAACCATTTATTTCTTTCTTTTATTTATCATGTTATATCTTTATGAATATCTTAAGCTCTAAATGAAGTAAATATTTCTTCTATTGAAAAATCATGTGACTATTTCCAGAATACCTGGACAAGTCATTCCAAATTCCCTTGCCTCAGCATCACTATTATTTTTAAAAGACTTCTTGATTGCATGTTTCTTGTTAGCCCAGTGTATTGTATTCTCTTTGTTTATTTGCTTTTGAAAATTGACATTTAGGAAGTATGAGCTAGATGCAATAAACTGCATTAGGCACAGCTCAACAACTGGATTATCAGACACATTTTTCTGCTTTCTATATAGAGAAGCTTTAGCCTACTTTGGATAAGATCCCTTTTCTTAGACATTCACCATAAATTAATATTTAAAGATAATATGACAACTGGTCAATGTCAAATCTATCACCAGATTAAAAGGAACAATTACTGAAGTCGTTAAAAGCTTCAGATTTTACTTTAATAGTTCTAAGAGTCAAACTACACTAGCTGGTGATTTATTACACTCAGCAATTCTACAAAAAATATTTTCTGTTATCTAACCATACTATAACCTTAGCTAATTTATTATTATGCCCTCTAGTAACTGGAAATAGCTAAAACAATTTGTCTCTGTTTCTTTCTTTTAACAATGATTTTTATCAAACCTTTACTGTTAATTATTACCAGGTACCTACATTCCCCTCAAATTCTCAGTTTATCATTTGCACAAAGTAGGTAAAGTTTGTATTCTATTTGAAAAGGAACTAAATCTTTTACTCTCTATTTGATGTTGGTACCACAGGTAACTACTGCAAACTGATGGTAGCACAATAAGAGATTGATCAATAAAAAATAAAGTTTAACAATAACCCTTTCAATACATCATTATTACAAATCTTTTGATTTAAATAGAAATAAATCAAGAAAGTCTTTCCCTTTTCTTTTTGTACCATGGTCATGAACTCTGCTGGATTGGATATGTTTGTTTTGACTTTAGGTGGGGATTTTGGGAATTCAGATGATTTGGACTCGAGATTCAACTGAGGCATTGATGCATTCTAAATATGACCGCAAGGTTATGCAAGAAACAAACAAAGCATTTCTGCAGCTTCTGGAAAAGCTCATTGAGCAAACTACGCAGGATCTTAGTAAGATAAGGAGGACAAAGTATGAAACTCTGATCACCATTCATGTGCATCAGAGAGACATCTTTAATGATTTGGTAAGTTGCTATTCAGGTTGAGAATTTACCACCATTAGTTGAAGGGGAATTATGATAAATGTTAGCTGATTATTTCATAGTAAAATGGTCTGAAAAGGTTCGGGATGCTTCTGTTAGCCTAGTGGCAGTTGGATGGAGATTGGCTGGCATGAACTACACTGCAGTGAGGAGAGAAGAAAGCGGAAGAAGCTTCATGTGTGATACAGGACAGATAAGGGCAGGTATGTAGTTATACCTGTCAAATTACCTGGGATTATGACATGGTAGTACAATAAAATAAAACCTGATGATGCATCCACTTGGAGTGTTTTTCAGTGATTATTGTACCAAATACACAACACTGATATTACTGTAAATTTGAAAATTGAGAATGGTACTCTGCTCAGATTCTGTAACTTAGATTCTGATTCTTTCCACTTAGTAAAGATGACAACATGCTGTCAATGACTTGTTTAGTAATTCTAATCTACCACCATGCAATTTCACTGTTGTTTGTATTTTGCATGTAGTTCTTTATCATGTTATATTTTTCATTAAAAAAATTGTAAGTATATTATTTTTTGCCTGTATTTTCAAAAACATATCTACAAATGGAGCACAGACAACTAACTTGGAGATCAATGAATCAGTTCTTTTTTTCTTCATTTTACAATTGAATATTATTGTTTTGACTAATGAGAAAGGAATCTCACTGAGGAACTCTTCATGAACAAGGATATATATGGGAGGAGCATTTTAATTTCTGTCCAAAAGTTTAAGATTTGATTTTGTGGCTGTTGATTGGCCAAAATTTTTATCAAAATCCCTAATTGTCTACTGTCCAAATATGAGCCCAAAATTTCCATGTCATGTTTTGTGTTCAGATCATGCAAGATAGAACAGAAGCATGCACCTGTCATAGTACTTTTTTCAGTTTAGGGAAAAAAAGTGAAATATTCCATCTGCTCAAAAATGAAAACTACAGGAGGAAATTTATCATTTGTACTATCAATTGATTTGCCCAAATTTTGGGCTGATTGATTATTGTCTCAACAAATAAATTTTAAATGTCATAGCCAGTTGCTGGTAGCAGTTTATGAAAGATGGCCAAGGAGCTAAATTAACATTTCAGAAAGTGATCATAGAAGAGCTCATATTCTATTTTTACAAATTTTTACAGTTGTTCACCATCTAAAATGATTGTATTTTGTCATCCTGATCTTCACTGCTGATGAATGAACTCCATTGGTTTTTGTCTTTCATGGTATGAAGTCAAAACCAAAATCTACAAAAAAGGTATTTTGGAGGCTCAAGTAAAGCTTGAGCCCTGGATGCCCTAACAGGATAAGGTACCTACCCACACAGCCTGGATTATGCAGATGTGGTTGACTAAGAATTTTTTGGTCTTGATAGACAACTCCACAAAAATGCCAAAACATTCAAACATTCGTTCTGCAAAGAATGGGACAAAAAAACCCTCAAGAACAGCTATGTTATACTGTCAACAACTTTCTATGTCGTCTCCAAGTTTGCATCAAAAGGAAGATGCATTGAATGATCTCTGTAAACCAGAGAATTTGAGCTTTAGATTGATGTACAATCTGTTAATTCTAGTTTTTGCTTTTGTAAAAAATAAGCAAAGATTGTTTTGGACAGA
This sequence comes from Nautilus pompilius, assembly GCA_018389105.1. Lineage (NCBI taxonomy): Eukaryota > Metazoa > Mollusca > Cephalopoda > Nautilida > Nautilidae > Nautilus > Nautilus pompilius. The sequence continues at coordinate 430,722 of JACATO010001867.1, read as the reverse complement.
GGTTAAAACATACCTGTAAATAAATGTAGGGGATTGTTCAAGTATTCTGAGTCATGAACATCTTTAAAAAAACTAATATTCATTAGAAATTGTTTCTTATCTCAAATAGAATTCTAACAGCCATTATTTTCTGTAGTACTTTTATACATATTTGTTCTAATGTGACATAAATAAGTGAATAGTATGATTTCTTTTATTTTTCTAACTTTTTAGTGTCAGATGCATATCAGGTCTCCCATTGATTTTGAATGGCTGAAGCAGTCTCGATTCTACTTTTTGGAAGACCAGGATAAATGCCTAATTTCCATTACTGATGTAGACTTTACGTACCAGAATGAATTTCTTGGGTGCACAGAAAGACTGGTGATCACCCCTCTTACTGATCGGTAAGAATGTGAAGAGCATCACAATTTCCAGTCTTTTCCAAACTCTCTTCTTTTGCCAGTAGGTGGTCACAGTAATGTAATGGACTCCTTAAAGTATTTGGAAGAATTGGTTTTGTGGAGTTCAAAATAAAATTACTTTCTTAATGTTTTGCATTTGATCTGCTGAAGCTAAGCAAGGACTTCAAGATTTCAAATTTCATCCCTCTTATTTTTTTTAAGTTTTTTTCTTCTACATGATTAAATAAGAGCCTGTATTTTTTTTTTTTTAAAAAAAATTATTCACATTTCCAAAATTGGCGCTAACAAATTTAACTTTTTAAAATTGCATTACAAATTTTCACCATGTAACTTGAGAGCTTTGTTTTGCATTTATCCCAATTAAAATTGTGGAAAATTTTAAAATTAAAGGGTCACTTTAAAAAATTGTGCAAACAGTAACTAACTTTGACCTGTTGTTGTCGTTAGATGCTACATAACACTGGCTCAAGCTCTGGGTATGTCCATGGGTGGTGCACCAGCTGGCCCTGCAGGTACAGGCAAGACAGAGACTACAAAGGACATGGGTCGATGTCTGGGGAAATATGTGGTGGTATTCAACTGCTCTGATCAAATGGATTTCAGAGGACTGGGAAGAATCTACAAAGGTGAAAAATCAGAGTTTGCTTAATATTTGTCCCTTAAATCTTCTACCCTATACTAACAGTCTTCTTGACTTTTCCTCCAAGTAATTATTCAATAATATTGGTCATTTTAGATGTGTTGTTTGTTTTGTTCTAATTCTGTACTGTTAGATTCTTACTGCAGTTCTGTCATTTGTTCAAACCAGTAAACCTTGTGTGATATTTAGCAAGTGACATTGTTGGTGATATATATATATATGTGTGTGTGTGTTAGAGAGAGAGAAACAAAATAGCAGATGAACTCAAGCATTATATGGTTACAGTGACAGTTAATCCATAACAAATAAGAGCATTGTCCTTTTACACTTAAGATTTTAAACAAGTTTCTCATTACTGAAGGAAGACGACAGAAGAATAATACATATTCTTCCTGTATTTATAGGTGGTTGCTAAATCACATTTAGATAGGAATAATATTTATCAGAACTTCATTTAATTTTATTTGCATAAAATATTTAATTTGGAATTATTAGTAACAGTGTGCTTCAAAATTTAAAACACTAACATGAATTCCTTTCTCAGAATGGACTTGTAATTAGATGTTGTCATAAATCAGTATGATAAGTGGGTAAACTGTCTACTTTTGAATTTCTGGTGCTCGACTGACATTGATAATGTGGAACATTCCATCAGTTACATCTCATCACTTAGAACTTGATGGAGAATGTGAACTGAGTGTAAATAGTGAAGAAAAAAGTTTGAAAATAAAATGCCCATTTTTGCAAATTTTTTTAATGGAAACAAATCCTTGGAAATGAGTTATGATACTAATTACATTGTTCAAAAAATTATTTGAAGGTCTTGCTCAGTCTGGATCATGGGGATGTTTTGATGAATTCAACCGTATCGACCTCCCTGTCCTGTCAGTGGCTGCACAACAAATAGCCACAGTGCTCAGCTGCAAGAAAGAGAGGAAAAAGCAGTTCATTTTCACAGATGGTGATATAGTAGATATGAATCCAGAGTTTGGGATCTTTCTCACAATGGTATGTTTAAAACTTGAATCAAAGACTGACTAGAAAGTAGATTATTTGGTATTAAATAGTATTATCTTTATGTATTGATTATGCAAAGATACTGTCTTTAACAGGTGTCACTGAATGTTTATTTATATACTATTTGGCTCCTGATTAATTTACACAATCTTTCTTATCATCTCATACCCTTAGTGTGTTTTATGTATCTATCTATTTTCAGGAATGAAGAATGTAGAAATTTACAATTTTGATACATCATATTTTTTATTTTGGCTATTGTGATGTTGCCTCAATTAATATGAGCATTGTTTAGGTGAGCTGACATTGCTGTAGTCAAAAAAATCAGGTAGCACAAATAATACAATACAATAGTGTGTAGATTTGCTCATCACTATTGGCTTTTGTGATCACTTGAGTTTTAAATCTGTAAATAAAGGCTTTCTGAATGTTTGTCTCTGCTCTGTCACATGAGTTGCAGTTAATTCAATGACTTTGTGGATGCACTTTCCAGTTAAGCTCATTTACTCACATATGCTCACATGATTGTGTGCTTTAGCCAGCCATTGAGAAGTACTGTTCCTTGTTTCATTGGACATGTTCAGTATGATTGATCTAGCCAGCCAATGCAGAACACTGTTTATCACTGCAATGGACATGTTCTGTGTAATTTGATGTAAACATCCAATGAAGAATGGCTATTATTAAACATATCTGTAGTTTGTATTAGAAGGTTGAGTTTTATCTTACTAAACCTTTGCTAGTGCTCATGAATGACCTGATGATCTCATGTTGGTACAACTAATCTGAAGGTTACCAGTGAGAACAATATTTTAGCCCATATCACTTCTGTTGACAAAAAGCACATTGTTGGTGGTGTGACATTTGCTGTAAGAATCCTCACATGGTTAATGAGTTGTGGGATACTGAGTTTTGCTGGTCAATTATGTGGCCATCCCTCTGTGTTCTTGGGGAACAAAAACTTTTATTATCCACCACTAAGTAACTTGCTGGTATTTGTGTGGTGACATCATGGGTCCCTAAAATGGTCAATCAGACTGCAAACCTGTCACAGTAATGTATCTTGGCAGTCTGGACTATCATTTGCTTCACATCCCTGCTGCAAAAAATTCTCATGTGTATGACTTGGCTATAGTCAAAAGTGGCGAATATCCCTAAAATGGGGTTGGGGAGCACAAAGTATATCAAGTTTATTGGTTTTTATTAAAAAATAAGGATCTAAAGAAATACATATTTTTTTGTAATATTAAAGCACACTGGAGTTCAGAATGAAAGGTTTTCATGTGAATGGAAAAATCTCTGGTTCTGCTTCTTCTGAACGTAGCAACTCTGTACTGAGGTGGAGGGGGGGGGGTAATGTGATGACCCAGACATTTTACTCTCACTGTTCCACTTGGTGACAGCTCCTAAACCCCCACCAGAAAAGTTTCCAAAAGGTTGGTACATGCATGATGGCTGAGAGCACAAGCAGATCTTTGGACCCTTAAATTGGTTTCTCGAATCTATCTTCAAAATTATCTACTTGTGCAGCTCTTTGTTTTTGTGAATGGCAGTAAAAGCTGCTTATTTTATCAAAGTCTACCAAAGTCTGAAACATTTGGATTCAGGAAAAATTGTAAATGGAAAAAGAATTAGAAAATTTCATGTTCAGCAGAAACCACTAGTAGAGAGACGGCAACTAGAATATTCCATGCTATTGCTGTGGTGGAAAAGATCAGAAGAATAAAATGTTCGAGGTCTAAAGCTTAACTTTGTAAGTGATTGCTCTGTTTTTATAGAATCCAGGCTATGCTGGTCGTCAGGAACTTCCAGAGAACTTGAAAATCAACTTCCGTACTGTGGCCATGATGGTTCCTGACAGACAGATCATCATCAGGGTCAAACTGGCCAGTGTTGGCTTTAAAGACAACATCACTTTAGCTCTGAAATTTTACACTCTGTACAAACTTTGTGAGGAGCAACTGACCAAACAGGTAACTAATCATCTATATCACCTGAAATAGTGCAGATGGGTCAGGTAATCATCAAATATCTTAATGATTTTCTTTTTCTTTTTTCAAAGAAAGAATGATGCATCATCAATTCTTAACTTGATAAATTACCTCAGACCTAAAAGCGGATAAATCACTGATATACTTTCATAATTAATGCTTTTTATTATAGAATTTGTAATCTTCATTAGAATGCTAAGTAGAAGTAGCTTGAACAAGAGTTATTTTCTTCTCTATATATTTTTATAATTGAAAGGTTAAAAGCACGTATTATGAAATTGAAAATAAACAGAATTTGGTGTCTGTCTAAAGTAACGTTGTTGGGATTTATATGCTGTAATGTGCACAAAAATAGCTTACTCTGTGACTAATATGCTAATAAAATCAAGTAATGTGCTAGCTTTAAAACATGACTTTTATATGCCATTGATGTACTTTTTTGATATCCCCAACTTCTTTATGTCAGCTTTTTAATTGAGACTGATGAATTATTTTGTTAGTTTGTTTATTATATAATGGGAAGTAGCTTTTGTAAAAAAAACAAAAAAATTTGTGGAAGCCATTATTATTTTCAACTTATGTTTTGAATGTAGGATTTCTCTCTTGGCACAATGCTTGTCTAGGTTGGCGGTTATTTATTTTGTCTTTCTTCACAGGTACACTATGACTTTGGCCTGAGGAACATTCTCTCTGTTTTACGAACTCTTGGTGCCGTTAAAAGAGCCAGCCCCAACGATACAGAGGAGACAATTGTGATGCGTGTTTTAAGAGACATGAACCTGTCTAAGCTTGTTGATCAGGATGAACCTCTGTTCTTGTCCCTTATCAATGATTTGTTTCCTGGCATCATGCTACAGCAAGGTAGCTATAGTGAGTTAGAGGCTGCTCTTTCTCATCAGATTGAATTGAGTAAGCTTGTCAACCATCCCAGCTGGACATTGAAGCTAATTCAGGTAGAATACATGGTTTTTACTTTTGATCAGACAGTCTGTACCTTAAAAACACCATGACTGGCAATGAGATGTGTGCCTGTGTATCTCTACACACGATGTCATGAAAAATTATGAACCCACCATACATGAACTGTTTTCTGTTTGTTCAACACTCTGTTGTTAATGGAAATATTTTCCAGCAAAAACAAAATTAAAATTCAGTGATCAGAAGATAAACTACTAGTTGTGGTATTTCTTCAAGTTTTTCGATAATTAAGGACTTAGCAAGTTATTTCTATGAATGTTAAATTTATTGTACTGAAAGTGTGATGTTAACGTCGATTTTGTTTCTTGTTACTAAGTTAAATAACTTTTAGCTCATTCTATGACTTGTACAAATGTCAATAGACCTCATTATTGATGACAGATATTGCTTTGTTTGGCTGATGAAAATGGTTCTTAAAATAAAATTCCATATGAAACAAGTCTGCCTCTCCCAATAGAAAATTGTGGAGGAGATTGTAGTTATATTTAGGTGTGAGAACAACCACTGGTAGAATGAAGTCAACTGGTTCCACCATCAACTTAAAATAAAACATGGAAAGGAAAGAGAAAAAACACAAAAAGGAAACAAGGATTTTTGGTTTGAAAGTTTGGAACCCCCCTTTTTCCTTTTATTTTGACAGTAGCCAGAAATCACATTTATTCTAAAACATTTAGCATTTCAACTCTGTCACCAAAATATGGTTGAAGGAAGGTTGGAAATTAATTGGCAGAGTAGCAGCTAGAAGGATCTTGCTTAGATATAGAAAATAATTGGAAGGACATGTTAAAACCATGGTTAGGAACGCATTGTGACAATCATGGTTTATAAAAATGCTTGATGGGATAACTTCACAGTTAATAGTTTATATATTTTGATGCATGGTTCATATGTTTCATGTTTATTTTTGATAGAATAATGCATTTTCAGTATCATTGTTTTTGTATAGTGGGCTTATAATTTTGAGAGAGAGTGAATGTGTTTGCTTGTGTGTATGATGTATGTGTAGGAATACACTTAAAAATATTTTACATAGATAAGAAATCCTTGTGTTTTCTGTTTCAGCACATTTGACATTTATTAGTTGCAAGATCATGCACATTTCAAGGATGCACGTCATACAAAGTCACATTCTTTTTGTTTTCCAACCACTCTAAAGAAGTTTCCAAAACAATAAATGCTTCAGAATGTAAAGGGCCTTGACACTCTAATTTTGAAGTGTCTAAGCATTGCTTTTTGGGGCTAGACAGTTGCCACAGTCTCGTTGTCAGTCAGAAGTTGCATCACTTTAAAGCAGTTGACCATATCATGGTTGTTAAAATGTAGAGTTTCTAAAAATTTAAAAATAATTTTTTGCTCTTCATGAATAGCTCCTCTCTTCCAAGCTAACTACAATTTTCTTCCAGCCCATTCAAGAATCTAGTGAGAGTCAGACACCAAAGCTCTAACAAACATGTAGCCAAATGCTTTCAGATCTACCCTTTCATATGCTCAGTTGATGTTGTTTGTTTTTCATTAAAAACAGCAGGTGTTGTCTCAGCTGTTTTTGTAATAATGTTATGATTCAGCCACACCTTGATCCATGGGCTGAAGGACTAAAATGATTACTCTTGGGAGCTAAAATGAAACTTTTATGAATTTAGATTCAAGATACTGACTTAAAGGACAATGAACAGGGTCATTATCCAAACAAAAGTAAAATTTCATCTAGCCATTCTTGGATTAATGTGCATTTACTGATAGTAAAAGTATGTTTAAAAACCAATCAGTGAACACTGCATAGTGACGAGTAACTCATCTATGTTTACCTATTTGAAGCAGAGATTTTACTTTGCTTTGCCAGTCAAAAGCAGCTTAACGGTCTCAGGTGCTCTACCACAAACTGTTGCTATCTTTGTTGCTTTCAAATACAGATGCTACAGGTTTACACCAACAAGCAGATGATTTTCATAGCAAAGATTTTGGTTTCATTAGCAATATACACATTCCCAGGTAAATAACCTTTTCAAAATAACTGAACTGATAGTTAGAAATCTTTCCTTCAATTTCTTTTCCACAAATGGCATAACAACACTTGGATCTTTTAAATCAAATCTGAGCAACCTTTCACTAGCTCGTCTATCTGAAAATATCTTTCAGAAACAAGTTGCCTGGTAATGAGCTTCCCTTGGCTTCTTTTCTATGAAAACCTTTTGTATACATCATCATCTAGAACACTGTCTTCTGCAGCTTTGATTGCTTTTCATTTTTCACTTCCTTCATCATAGTCAGGCTTAACTACAATCTGTGATATTTCTAATGCCTGAGATTGAAGATTTTTTAATCTGAAAGTCTTTGATGCAATGATAACATTTTTTCTTCTTTCACATGTACAATAATTTCAGCCCACTCTTTATTAAAGAGACCGACATGATTTCATTTTGAAGCCAAATCTGCTGTGAATGGTTAAAGCCCAAAGGACAGAGTTTAACAGAAACAAAATTCAGTAATGATTCAGTACAGAAAGTAACAAACTGGAGGCTTGGCTTAGCTTTTTTATTGCACAAACCAAACTCTTACTGCCAGAAGTGCGATTTTAGAACAAGGTACCTGTGACAAACAAATGACGACGAAGAATCATTGCTGCATGCCTTTATGCCCAAACTCTTGATATGAGAGCATATGTGTGCTGTCTGGTTTAGTTTTATTTTAAGTACATTTTTTGATATGTAATGGACCTTTTGTTCCAGCAGTGGTTGGGATAATTGCTGGTCAGATAATTGATGATGTTCTGTTGTATTCCACTAAACTAGTGCAGAATACTAACTGTGGGGCACACTTCAAGTTTTACATGGTTATGACTCCATACAAGGAAAGTGCAGAAGCAGTTACTGTATAAAATGAGAGCCTTAAATAGAACTGTGCTGCAAAGAAATTCTGTTTTTTTCCAAGGGTATGATTGTAAAACTTGTGGAGAAATAAATGGAAGCAGGCACAATTTAAAACAAGAAAGGCTATGGGAGAAAGACATGCAGGAAAGAGGAAAGAGCAGCTGAGAAATGCAAATAAACTGCAAGAGCTTGAATAGGGAAGTATGCTACTGAGAAATGTAGTTAAGATATAGCATGATAATGAGAGAAGAGCAGTGATGATGGCATTAAGATGGGGATACAGAACAAAGAATAAACCCTGGAAAAAAGTCACAAGAGTTGGAGCATTTATAATTGAAAATAAATGTATTACTTACAGCTGAATCTAAACTTGAATTTTTTGGGTGCAAGAAGCAGTTTGTTCTAAGATGAGTTGGCCAAAGATACTTATTCTTGTGTGTGGAGGCGGGGGTGGCAGCACAGTAATTCATTGGATTGCTAAGATCAAAGGTTCCAGGTCACTTCCTGTGGTAGTGGTTAGAAACTTTTCTGGCATGTTTTTTGTTCATTCTTCCCCAGCTGACTGCATGGGTTTTGTTTGGGCATTTTGGTTTTCTTCCACAGCTGAAAACGAAAAGATTTAGTAGGGCATTTCTTGCTGAACATGGCACAGGGGTGGTAATGCTTCCTAGCGAACAACTGCACCAGGATTGTCTACTTTGTAGGTGCCATTGTACACCACCGACAGCAGCCAGTGTGTAATTGAAGCATGGAGAAGTACAGTTCAAGATTGATGGGGGTACATCCATGAGTTAAAATTGATAAAGGAATGGACACTAAGAATTACAGATAAATTCTTATTCTTCACCTTATACCCAATCATTTTAATTTCTAATTTATGCATATTTTAGCACAAAAATGATTCTATACTTATAAGGAAACTTTCTGTGGCTTACTCAGTGTCTAGGGAGGTCCTTGGAATGCTTAAAGCAGCTGCCCTAACCATCTTAGTTTCTTGATATGGACCTCATCAAACATGTGAGGATGCGCGAATTTTAAAATTGGTTAAATAATTCCACGATTTCACTGAACACATCATTAAAAGCTGCCTGCAGTGCATAGAAATGGGATTTAACACAAAATGTTATTTGCCTTTTGATTCTCCTGCTGTTATTGTTTTGGCATTTAAGGTATCATAACCATTGTTTATGTAGACTTTTATCTCCCCTGTTGTTAGCAAATCATCTAAGTTGCTTCCATGAATAATTTTGTTGCTGTATATAACAAATTAATTATTTTGCTATATCATAAGCTATACCTTTGTACTGGATGTATTATTGCAGTATTTGGACAACATTTTGCTTTACCCTCACAAGCTGTACAGTACTTTTAATTTTTCTTGCAGCTTTTTGAAACTCAGAGAGTGCGGCATGGAATGATGACACTGGGTCCGAGCGGAGCAGGAAAAACCTGCTGCATCCACACATTGATGAAGGCCATGTCACAGTGTGGAGAACCACACAGAGAGATGAGGATGAACCCGAAGGCCATTACTGCTTCTCAGATGTTTGGGCGGCTTGATGTGGCAACTAATGATTGGACAGATGGAATATTCTCCACTCTCTGGAGGAGAACTCTCAGAGCAAAGAAAGGCAAGTGGTGCTTAACTATTGCCATCTCTCCTCCTCCTTCCTGTGATTCCACTTGTTTTAGCTGAAAAAATTGTCAAGGTTTCCAATGAAGTGTCTCAATCAAATTTGTAATATGAATTTATGTTTAAGAAATAAAATCATTATTATATCACTATCACCTTTGAACTTGTGTGCTGACACTGTCACATAGAGCATCCACCAGAGGAAACCTCTTGGTGTAAGTTTTCCAAACCAAACAGAGGAGAATAGGAAGTGAAGGTTAGCTGTACTCCAACTGTGGAAAGTGCTTACAAGAATCCTTTATTTTTTAATTGTTGGAGGAAACTGAAATGCTCAGAGGATAGCCACATGGCCAGAACTACTTAAGTAATATTAATTTGGGTGATTAATGTTGTGTTATTATGTTTTATGTTTTAACTTTTTGTCAAGGAAGGTAATCATGTACAAACTGTATGCACGTGATTTTATTCCTTAGATAACATATTAAAATATTCAGAAGTGATTTTTACTTAATTCTGATACTGGAAGATTGCTATTGGATTTCAACTTTATTAAGAGAAATTTAAAATTTTAAAAACAATAGTATAGTGACAGTTTAATAAGTTAACTGTTTTTTAATAAAGGTAAAAAAATAGCAAGAAAAAAACAAACTGAAAGTTAACAAGCTCATTTGCTGGGGTAGATTCATCTCAAAATGCAACCAAGCAGCAGTTTTTATTTATGCTTTTCATATATGCTTACATCCATTGAGTGATTGATTCTGAATAATAATTAAGCTTATACATGAAGTAAAACCATGCCATCATTAAGTAATTTATTAAAAGATGATAATGCACATTGCGATTTTGGTAAGTTTTTTTCTTTTTTATTTTTTGACCTGTTAATGATATACTGCTCAGTTGAGAATTACTTACTGTACTCTTGAGAACAGTATGTCATTTATGGGGTGTTTTATAACATTTTATATTTTTTACTGCAGTTCTTTTTAATTAATATTATTCTTTGAGAGAAACACCTTTAAAATTCAGTCCATGACTGACTTCACACACTGTATGGTAACAGCACTGATGCATTTTCTGTTTGGAATTCTGGCTACATTATAATATTTTTATTGACAGGTGAACACATATGGTTGGTTCTTGATGGACCAGTTGATGCTATCTGGATCGAAAATCTGAACTCAGTACTAGATGATAACAAAACATTAACACTGGCCAATGGAGATCGAATTCCTATGGCTCCTAATTGCAAGATAATATTTGAACCACACAACATAGATAATGCCTCCCCTGCCACAGTGTCCAGGAATGGAATGGTCTATATGAGTAGTTCTGGTTTGGACTGGAGGCCGATATTACAGGTAGGATACACATAGCAAAAGGCTGGTTAATTACAGGCAGAAAATATAGTGCAAACACAAGACTGTTACCAGGTACACTACTTACACCAGTGTTTTATCTGAGGAAAAATACTGCATTTCACTAAGAAATATAACAAGTGCTTGTTTAATATATTGGTGATAGAATGTAGAAATCCTGAATATTACAGGTAGCATTTACCTGTAATTATATTACTGAATTATCAAAATGTGGTGTAACCTACACTGGAAAGAGTGCCCAATATTGTTAATTAAGAAAATAGAATAAATCACCTGGCCTCTATTAACAAATGTGCCACAAGAACTTGTGCAAATATCTATAAACTTACAATTATGAAGGTAAGCAAAAGAAATTGGCAGACATAACTAACTGCTATATTGCCATTACTCGATAGTCTTGGATTTTGTAGCATCTCAAATACAATTCTGTTTTGGTTTTGTGCATCCATGTACTGATAAAACTCATGTTTCAGAGACTTATTTATCCAAAATGCTTTAGTATATTTGGTCCTTGATCTCTGATGGAGGTATTTTATTATAATTTTGTGAAGAGCTAAAGTTTTAAAAAATAAAAGAGAGAGAAAGACAGTTTCTTTGCTGCAGTTCTTGGCCAGATACTCTGTGTTGTGGCATCTCTTGTAATCATTCCAGAGTTTAGTGGCATTACTTATTTTTTTGAATTTCTGCTGTTTTTCACCTGAGTGGCTGGCATTTTTGTTTTATGTACATGGCTTGTTATGTCTGTACTCCAGGGCTGGCTCAACCATCGTCTGCAGCAGGAAGCAAGCATTCTCATGGGGCTGTTTGAAAACTCCTTTCCCAACTTGTACTGTTATGCTGTTCAAAACTTGCATTTTAAGATGGAGGTTTCAGAGGCTTTGATCATCAGCCAGGTGAGTATGAAACCATGTGCTATGATTTGTGAATTGTTTTCTTAAGAAGTCTATCAGTGAGCTTGATGAACTTGCCATACTGAGGTTAAATATGCTTTTAGAGGAGATAAAATAATCTTTTTGAAGTACATAAATTAAGAAGGGATTTATTTAAGATTTCATTGCTTAGAATCATTTTTGTACTGGTTACTTAAGCAATGGATTGTGACTTTTAGGAAGCTGAGAAATCTGGTACAGACAGACAGACAGTATCGTACATAATTATGGAAACACACAAAGGATATGGACAAATAATGAGTAATTGCTGGTTACTTAAGCAATGGATTGTGACTTTTAGGAAGCTGAGAAATCTGGTACAGACAGACAGACAGTATCGTACATAATTATGGAAACACACAAAGGATATGGACAAATAATGAGTAATTGCAATTGATAGATGTATAAATACATACATGATGCATTATTATAGAAATCTTTAAAATTCTTTTCAATCATACAAAGTTTTTTGGATAACACTACATTTTTCTTATGTGCAACCATGGAAATTTTCTTCAAATCTGTAATGGAAGCTGTTTTCATTCTGGTTTTTATCTTCACATGGAATTAACATAACTCCGGAATGAGTGGCAGACAATCAAGTGTGTCCTGTCCTGTCCTGCTATGGCTGGGGGCCTGAGTTTGATCCTCACCATGGACCAAATAGCTGGCCAGAATAGTTCTTGTAGGGACTTTCCATTGCCTACTAAAGACAGAAATGCTGGGTGTGAGATACATAAATGAGTGCTTGCCAATAGCCACAGCACTATGCAACATCATCAAACCAGTCTACACTACAGTTGTAAAAGAGAAGAAAACAGTACAGCTTAAAGTTCTCCAGCTTTTGAGTTTGAGTTGTACCCACAAATATGGGATTTTTTTCCATAAGATTTAAATGGAATTTTATATCCCAATTTAACTCATACTTTTTTTACGTTTGAGCAATACTCTTTTAAAGATGTTGTTAGAAGTATGCACACACAGACCAGAGGAGTGAGATTATAGCAGAGCTCTGTTTCTGACATCTGTCTTGGTTTGTTTGTTTCCTAGGCAACAAAGCTGCTGGCTGGTTTGATTCCAACCAAGGATGACAAAGAGAGTCGCATCACTAAGAACCATTACGAGCACCTGTACATCTTCACACTGATGTGGAGCATTGGGGCTTTCCTTGAACTCGACGACCGAGCCAGGATTGAAGAGTGGCTTCGGAACTCGGAGGAGGTTAAGCTGGATCTGCCAGACATTTCAACTAAATCCAACTCGACAATCTTTGATTTCATGGTCAGTCCAGATGGTAAGAATATTGGTTGTAATTTGGGGAAATCAAACAATATACCATGAACCATTTTTATCTCAGTGTTTCATGTCTAAAAGTTTAGTTTCCTTCTGTGGCTTTTTTTTAGGGATTATTTCAAAGATTGCTGTGACTAATGTGTATGTTTTTAAAAGTTAGTCAGACATAAACTTTTTGACTCAATGGCATCATTTCTGCCAGTGTATGCCAAAGCATTTTATTTATTGTTGTTTACAACTTGCCATTATGGTAAAAAAAAACACACACACACACACATCAAAGGGAACTCATAATGAAATCATCATCTTTACCAAGGTTTTGCTGCTGGATGCAAAGATCAAAAATGGCAGTTTATGGTGTGGTTTCTAATTAATTTCACATGTTTGAATGTTAATAATTATATGATGATAATTTAATATAAATCCCTGCCATAATAATTTGAAACCCTCCCAAGAATAGAGTGAGTTTATCCATAACCAACATATCTGACCATCACTGTCTCTACAAAATGGGTGACTGAGGTAGGCAGTCTCAAAAAGGACATTGTAGAGAGAGGTTTCTGGTCAGTTTTATTGGCTGATTCAAGATGTTGATGCCAGTCTTTTGCTGTTTATCAAATAATGCCCGTTTAGACAAAATGTTTAAACATCACACTCCAGTATCCTGCCACTATTATTGTACACACACAACAGACTGTCATCTGATTTGCCAACAAACTCTTTAGCTGCTGCAGCAGTAGCGCCATACAACAGCTCCATGAAAGACTTCGACAGACTGATTGATGGAAACCATTGGCAGCAGATATAATTAAAGGCTATCTCCTTGCCTCGTAAAAGTGAACATTGAGAGACATCCTTGAATATTGGAGGTGTGTATTCTCTGTAGATATGCCAAACTTGCACATCCAAGGTTTTGAGAAATGTTGATGGTACTTTTGATCTAGTGTATTTACATTACAAACATCTGTCAAGCACATGGGATTTGGAGCATTTTTGTGAAGGTAAAATGGATCTTTGATTCATTGAGAGATATCTAAATTCTGCTAGAAACACATCACTCTCAGAACACCTCTGGACTTTATTTGATCAAGTAATCTTTGAATGGAATCACCATATCCTGCAGGAAAATGGAACAATATCATACATCCAAAACTATTACAGTGAATGGCAGTTGGTTTCTTCTGCCATACTGAGTCTAGATATGAACCTTGTTCATTGAGCCTCTTTGGGATCATCTTGACAGACAACTAAGGATAAAATAACTAAGGCTAACTTTGCAGCAGCAGTCGAAAGGATGCTTGCTGGGAAAACCTGGACCAGGTCATCATTGATAACCTGATAGATTCCTTGTTAAGAAATCTGCGTGATTAATGTGAGAGGTGCTCTTGACAACTAATGAAAATATTTATTCAAACATTTATTGTCACATACACTACAGGATAAAAGGTAAATGTCTGAAACCTGTTCTATTCAGGTTACTACTGTAGGTATTTGTAGGTGTAATTATATATATATATGTAAAAAAAAATGATTTGTCAAGAATTTAAAGGTAATAAACAACCTTGTGTTGTGTATTTGGAAGATTGGACAACAAAAATGTAGTATCACCAAATAGCTTGACCAGAGAATATTTTCTATACTGGTGATGTTTGCTTACCTGTTTGTGTCCTCTCTGTAGATAACTGCAATATAGTGATTGCATTAGTTCTACCTATGTTGTTTATATTATGGGAGGCGCACTAATCCAGTGGTAGGCTGCTGGACTGCTAAGGTTGAGCGCCTGGGTTTGAATTTTGGTCAGCATGGCAAATCTTCGCATGGTTTCCTGCTCTTCTTCAGCAATCAGCCATGTGCATTTCTTCCACACATTTAGTGCAACTGACTCGGTATCAGTACACAATCCATAATCTTGTAACCAAGATAAGGATCCACAACTTCGACTTTTAAAAAAAGTAAATTTTAAAAACTTTAGCATTAGCTTTGCAAAAATGGAATATGTTTTTATTTCTTCTTTAAAGATTATTTTCTTGTAAAAAAAAAAGGAATGTTTTATATTCAAATGGTAGCAGTTTTTGACTTTGGGATATGTGTTATGTGATTTTTTAAAAATTTACGTAGGTTCTTGGTTGCACTGGGACGAGAAAGTTCATGAGTACCATTACCCGTCTGACAGCACACCGGAGTATGGGTCCATTCTTGTCCCGATGGTTGACAATGTGCGCACTGACTTCCTCATAGACGTCATTGCCAAGCAAGAGCAAGCTGTACTTCTTATTGGAGAACAAGGCACAGCCAAAACAGTGATGATAAATGGCTACATGAACAAGTACAACCCAGAGTGCCACATTTCCAAGGCTCTCAACTTCTCATCTGCAACTACCCCACTGATGTTTCAGGTAACAGTTTAAAAGTGTTTAATGATGCCCCTGATGGAGAAAGTGCAGTTAAGTTTAAGATGAAATGCAACTAATTCCCCCCCAAAAGTTGTTTAATATTAAATGTAAAATCTAAAGGAGAAATTTTGTGCTAAAATTAGAGAAAAATTAAATTTATTAATTGTTTCTTTTGAAATTTGGCAGTTAAAAGTACACCAGTTCAAAAATGTAGGAGAATTGTTTGTGATAAGTAACTTGCTATACATTTCTTTGTCTTGCTGATAATCGCTTTTAGTGGACATCTATCAAGCACATGAAATTTACCTCAAAATTTACTGATAATCTGATTTGAAATTTAAAAGTCTTTGATTTGGTTTGGTAAAACCATAGAATTTTCACATGATTTGAGGTTCTCAGGTTAATAACATACATGTATAGATACTGGATAGTAAATATATCTTATGTGTAGAATATCTCGACCAAATTTTGATGGAGTATCAGACGAATGATTCTGAAAAGTGTTTGTCAAATTCCAGCGATCCATAGAAAGCTATGTTGACAAACGAGTAGGAAATACTTATGGTCCAGCTGCTGGCAAGCGAATGACTGTTTTCATTGATGACATCAACATGCCAGTGATCAATGAGTGGGGTGATCAAGTGGCTAATGAAATTGTCCGGCAGCTCATGGAAATGAGAGGATTCTACAGTCTCGAGAAACCTGGGGATTTTGTTAATATCACTGACATGCAGGTTTGTAGACATTCACTTAGATCTACTTGTTTTATGCTTGTGTGTGTGTGTGGGTGTGTCCCGTCCGTCCGTGCTTCACTTTCTTTTTTATGTTTCTGAAATGTTTTCATTTGTTTAACAGCAATAAATCTAGCAGAATGACATATTACCTTATACTAAATTCTGAAGATTTTGACAGGAACTGATAGGGAAGCTTTGTCTTAATTAAGCATTTCATAAAAGTTCTATACTTTAAAAAATAACATCATTTTTTTAAAATGTTTCTTAGTAGAAGTTTATGTATGTATCTTAAAATGTGAGGCTGATCAATAAGGCCAGACTGTTCAGAACCAAGCTGATTGGTTTGTTTAGTATTACTGTATGTCAGAATCTCAGTGCATTACGTTCAGTATACAGGTCATCAGTGGAGAATCTGCAAAAAATAAATTGATGAATAAACTTTGAAGAATGACCTGGATAAAACATTGGTACATGCATGATTTGGAATTTACGAGCATCTCGTTACTGCAGCGGTATCTTTGGAAGGTTTTTATCTTTAATATTTCAGTCCCTTTCTGGCAGGGTTTTATCGGGATGTCTCTAGCAAGAAAACATGAACTCTTCAGTATTCTGCTTGTTTGTTTCTTTTCTTGAATGGGAAGGTTTGACAAAACAACTTCTCCCTGCATGCACACGTGCACACACACACACAAAATTCAGGTTCTCTGCGGTATTTGCTATGGATATAAGGAGAATTTTTAAGAGACGTATCTTCCAATTGTTATACGATCACCAGACTTGTGATATTAGAAAAACAAAAAAGGAAAACTAGTAAAAACCAGAAATCACAAACAGCAATAATTCGGATAAAGGAACCACCACCCATGATTTATATACAAACTCTTTTGATGCACTTTTGTATAAGGGGATAGATTTAACATCTAACCCCTGTTTCCTGACAGAGAAATGTGTTAAGCAGAAAACTGAGCACTTCAGAATCAGTTTTTTCATTGTTTTACATCATTTTGATAATGATTCTACGGCCAAACAGCCACTTGTCACCACAAGTTAGCCATAAAACCTGAACAAGGATGCTTGTTAATTAGTAGTTACATCACAAGACCATATCAAGAAGCTCTGCACTTACCCTCACCTCACCCCAACCCACACCAACTTGACTACTACTAGTTTTCTCCTTTCTGGAGGACTGAAAATAATAAGAACATTACTTTCCAACCTATCTTTGATGTCTGACAGAGACTGATAAACTGATGTTAAAATCTTATGACTAACAAGCTGTGCTTGATTTCGACTGGGCAAGTGCAAACAACGGTGAATGATTTGTAATATATGCTTCTGCCACCTAATGCCTCTCCAAAAAAAAAAAGAACATACAATCTCTTTCCGAAATAACTGCATTGGTTCCCCTAAGATTCACTTTCTGCTCCTCATTTCTAAGATTTTTTGATGGTGCATGTCCCTCAACCTGTTTAGGGCTCAATGTTGCACCTTCAGGTTATATGATCCACTTGGTTTCATGTGGAGGTGGCACTATCTCTGTCTGATTATATCCAAGCATTTTGAAATTAATATAAATTCCTGTGCCTGCTCTTTCTTGCCATAATGTGAAGTTGTACAGCATGTGCGTTTATTTTTTATGTTTTCACATTTCAGTTCTCAGCTGCCATGATTCACCCTGGGGGTGGGCGGAATGATATCCCGGAGCGCCTGAAACGGCAGTTTGTTATTTTCAACTGCACCTTGCCATCAAATACGTCTATTGACAAGATTTTCTCGGTGATAGGCTATGGACATTATTGTGAGAAAAGGGGATTTTTGCCAGATGTGCGGAACCTGGTTGCAAAGCTCATTCCTTTGACTAGGCGTCTTTGGCAGCTAACGAAGGTGGGCAAAAATTTCATTTCATATAAATACAATGGTCAAGAATCTGCTGTTCTCTGTCCATGGATAGATCACAAATGGTGTGGAAAAAAATCAGAACATAATGAAACTGGTTGGACTGGTTTAATTTATTTAGAAAATCTGGATATAATTTTTTGTAACAATAAGATAGTATTTTCTTGTCATTATCTTATTACTGATATCTACCACACCTGTAAGATATTTCCTCTTTTACATGATGTCGTGGGAAAAGGTTGTTAGCTCTCTGGAACATGAATTCAGATTTTTTTAACCATTCTAGGTGAAAATGTTACCAACGCCAGCCAAATTCCACTACGTGTTCAACTTGCGAGATTTATCTCGCTGTTGGCAAGGAATGATCAGCACCAGCTCTGATGTGGTCAACACCTGTGAAATTTTGATTGCACTGTGGAAGCATGAATGCATTCGAGTTATCGCTGACAGGTATGCATTTTTTTCTAGCTGATCCTTCAATGAAGCTTGTTTGGCCTGTGAGCCACAAATTTTTTTAATTGTGAAGAAACCAAAACCAATTCTAAGTATCCAGAATTTATTTTTATCAGCCTGCGAGTTAGGCATTTAGCCTCATCTGTTACCTTGTGAATGATAGTGATATTGATAAAGCTGAATGGTGGCTGAGTTGTTGATTTAAAAAAACAAGTTCTCTAACATCGCCAACTGGTTCTTCTAATTTAGTTTCAAAATGAATCTTTGTGTTTTTTTTTTTCAGATTCACCAGCAACAAAGATATCAATTGGTTTCTGAAAACAATGAGTCGTGTAGTATCTGAAGAGTTGGGAGAGGACTTCCTCTCAGTGATTGATCAATCCCATTACTTTGTAGATTTTCTGAGGTAATGAGGGCACTTTTATAGTAACAAGAAAAACTGTGGAACTTATTGTACATCCAGATACAAAAAACCTTGTAACTAAACTTTAAATCTAAAGTACCATTTTCAGTAACAGAGTAGCAAAACATGACATTTTTAAAGTAATTTTTCTGTTATTTCTTTGTAAAACTGTTTGGAAAAGATAAACAAACAAACAATATTTGATTTATTACTGAGAACTACTCGTAGTTTTAAACAAATTACTTCTGAATAATAATAATAATAATAATAATAAAAAGTAAAAAAAATTAATATAGTTTAGCGCAGAGATAAGGGAGAACATTAGCTCCAGGTAAGTGGAGCAGATGTTATGTACCAACATGCCATTTCTTCATCTGCAGACAATGATGTAATCCTGAAAGAGTTTCCTGGATCTGGCTGAGAGGTTATGCCTGCTGCTTTACCAGTTGTTGGATGGCCTGGCATCATAGCGATAGATCTAAACCTCAGAGGAAATCAATGCAATTTCACAAGTTATACTAATGAAGAAAACTAATTCCTTCCCACAAAAGTTCTTTTCTTCCACGTGTTTTTTCTTTTTTTAAATTTCACTCCTAGAGATCCTCCAGAGGCCACTGGTGAGGAGCTGGATGATGCTGACTTTGTCATGCCTAAAATCTATGAACCAGTAAGTAAAATGAATTCCACCTTAGACGACGCCTGTTTAGAACCTCACATAGGTAAAGGCTTATTTAGAGTAGCAGACCAGCTTTTCCAGCACAACATCATCTTGATTGGTATTTGTTTTTTCTCTCCCTATTTTGAGAGGTCAACAGAGTCACTCCGATGTTTGCTTCAGAAGACATTAAATCATCTATCTTTTCTGAAGATGCAGCCTCACTATCTTGCTGATTTTTTAAAAAAAATCTATTTATTTATTTATTTACTATCCTTAACATTTGCCTCCTTTTAAAAACTTAATTAATTTTAATTTAAAATTTTATAAAATAAAAAAAAAGTAGTTTTTCAGTTTAAAAAAATTTTTATAGGCAAAGTTTAAATTTTCTGTTAGGAATTAAAAATGCCATAGGTATTTAAAAAAAAAAAACAACTGAACTTTTGCTGGAATTATATTCAGCTTTATCAAAGTAATAGCTGAAAATATTATTTAGGTATAGACATAGATCTACTCAAACTATTGTTTTGCCAAGGAGTTAGCCGTGCTTGTACAGTACAAACAAGATTACCTCGTTTGAGAAAATTTAAAGCAACAAGAAAATGAATGTTAATTACTTATTCCCCCATATACACTGCATAACAGTGTATTTCTTTTTTTTTATAGCCCTGATTAGTAACTTAGAAGCTAAATATTGCAAAAAATAGTTTTATTACTAAGAATGCAGTTCAACTGAAAGAAAAATAAGATTAATTAAAGACACAGACATTTCAAACAGAGTTGAAGAATCGCACACAAGAGGTGTGCTATTGCTATTTTAAACTAATTGTTTTGAAAAGATTGTTTTTTTTTTCATTTTATAAACTGTTTTCTCTCCTGATACATCCCAGCTCTCGGATTTTCTTGGCTATGCTAGTAGTCCTGTAGATTTTACTTTCAGCACAGCAAGTCAGGGAAGGCTATCCATTACTTAGTGAAACTGGCGATTATTGGAACTTTGGGAAGTTACAGAGAACAGTACTCATAACTGAAAGCAAAACACATTTGAAAAACCCTTCTTTTGTATCTATTTCAAGTGTGCATGTATAAAACCACAAATTATATGGAACAAAAAACACTTTTCTCTCAGTAAAATTTTTGTCGACTGTTTTTATTGCAAAAGATAATCATTTGTAATATTTTCATTAATAAATAATATATAGTACCATTGATCTTTTCTGTCTGGCTGTAAAATGAACATTCATTTGTCTTCTCTTTTATACAGCATCTTTATAGAAATAAGAGATGATGCTTTGTAATACCGTGGATTGGATGTAAATTCCTAGCACAGTGTTTCAGAAATGGACTGGTAAACATAATGAGTACAGAGCACACAAACTCGCACATACAGAACCCTGCTAGAGTTCTTCATTTTTAAATGTGGAAGGAAGCTGGAGTACCTGGAGAAAATCTGTGTGATTAGCTGAACTAGGGCTCAGCCATCCAGCATTCTAACCACTGAGCTATTGGTTATCAGAGAGGAGGTTAGCTCTAAATAAAATAATTATGAGTTTTGACCAGGAAAGATATTAATAACTTTTTTTTCATTAGGCAACAAATAGAAATAATGGAGGAAAAAAATTAATTGAACCTGAGGCTTGATCTTAAAATGGAATTATGAGCAGTAGTTACCTTTTTTTTTTTTTTTTTGGTGACAATGTTAGTGAGCTGATGAAGGGCATTGATAGATATTTCTTGGCTCTTGTTGACCTTGGAGGCCATGATGGTTTCCTTAGCCCCTCTGGTATGTTTTTTTTTTTTTTCTGTTGTAGATTGAGTCATTTGATCAGTTGTCAGGGAGGCTGCTTTACTTCCTGCAGCAGTACAATGAGAGCATCCGTGGTGCGGGCATGGATCTGGTTTTCTTTCAAGATGCCATGGATCACCTTGTGAGGATTTCTCGGATTGTTGGCACTCCACGAGGGAACGCACTGCTCGTTGGCGTGGGTGGCTCGGGAAAGCAGTCTCTCACAAGACTGGCATCCTTCATCTCTGGCTACAAGACATTCCAGATCACCCTTACAAGGTGTTTTATTGCAGTTTCTCTTCGAAGTTTTAAGGTTAAGATGGAAAGTTTGTGCAGAGGAATGAAGCATTTTTTAATGGGCAAGAAGAGCTGGAAATTTAGTTACCCAATGTGTATTTTCAACTGGTCATGGATCAACAGACTGAAGGTGAAGGGCAGAACCTCTCTCAGTAGTATTAAAATCAAAGTCACTATGTCATGGCTATTAAACATTCTTTCCCCTTTTTTTGTTGAAATAGTCTAGTTATTAATATTTTAATGGAAACTTGGTTGTTTTACTTTTGAAACTCTGTTATCCATATTGGTTCAGTGGAAATATTATTTAACCAATCCAAAATTTCTCAACTCACCAGTGGAGCTTAAAAGAGTTTTCTGCAATGTATCATTTTTATTTTCACATCTCTTTGAATATTAGGTTTGTTTGGGGCTCAACAGGGGGCAGCAGCGTTGCAGCTAATCTTTGGATGTGATGTCGTCATATATGTTATTGGAAACCTATTTTACCCATATATATATAACCAGGCTCTTAGTTAAGATACAAACTTGTTTTTTTTTTGCATTTGTTACACAGCCTGGAAATAAATTCTATATGGAGAAAAGAATTTAGTAAAATGAAATTCTTTTCAGCATTCTAACTAGGGCTCTGCTCTGTTTTTACTATTTACACAATTTTTAGTTAAATTTTTTTTGGCTATAACATTTATAATCAACAGTGATTTGATTTAATTTATTATTATTATTATTATTATTATTATTATTATTATTATTATTATTATTATTAGTAGTAGTAGTAGTAGTATCATCTCTGTCTTTTTAATTAGTAAATGTGTCTTTGTTTTTGTTAAGATTCAGTTATTAATTGGTAATTATAATTATTACTTGTTAGTTGGTATGATCCTTTTATATCTAAAGGTCATATAACGTGTCAAATCTGCTGGAGGATTTGAAGTTTCTGTATCGAACTGCAGGCCAACGAGGAAAAGGTGTCACTTTCTTATTCACTGACCAGGAAATCAAAGATGAAGGATTTCTCGAGTATCTCAACAATGTTTTATCATCAGGTGTGGTACGTAACACACATTTTCCAAACTAAGCTTGCACGTATATCTGAATTTGAATGAAAACCAAAATGAATGTAAGAACAGGAGCATCATACAGGAATAAATGGAAGATGTGTGTGGAATAAGGCATACACAAAGTAAATCTTCGGTACCATGCATATTTAGCATGTTTTCCTGACAAAGTCTGGAGAGTTAACAGAAAAAATGAAAATGATTTTAGATACAGGGTGATCAGTAAGCCATGACACTATTTAATTAGATTTTATTTCAGAAGTTCACAGATATCATCATCATTCTCACTATTGTTTATTTGTATAGAACAATGAAAGATTATCCCATAATCTCAGTTTCTTTCTTTCCTGAAAATTACATCCAACATATGCTTGGTTGCTATCAGTGATAATGGTCATGTTGCAGCACTTCATAATTTCAGAATTATTACAAAGGGGCTTCAATATGGAAGAATCCTGCCCTCAACAAGATGCTGTGACATGCACACAGCAAGAGAGACAATGAAAATGTTCTCAGCAGTGTTTCCTCACTTTGGTGACATTACATGGCTTCTGAGACCTTCAAATCTCACTCCAATGGATTACTTTTTGCAGGGTTATCTTAAATCTTGGTCATATGAAACAAACTCTAGAACAATACCAGAAATGAAGTAAAACTTCAGAAATAGAGCCATCACTACAAGTGGAAAACTACATCCATAATATATACAGCAGTCCCTCTTTGAAAGAAAACAAATATATAAATAATTTCCTCTCTTGTCTGTATACAGCTCGAAAAGTGTATCTTGTAGGTGGCTAATTTATTTGCTCGAGATGAAATGGACGAAATCCTGGGCGACCTTGTTCCCATCATGAAGAAAGAATACCCACGAAGACCGCCATCCAATGAGAACCTCTATGACTACTACCTGACTAGAGTCCGTAACAATCTCCATGCAGTACTGTGCTTCTCTCCAGTAAGTTTTGGGCTTCTATTAAAAAACACCAAAGAAACATTTACAAATTACTTTGCAAGTGCTGCTTCTTATGGGAGACTTGAGATCATCATGGAATCTTTTTACTAAAATCTATTAAACTTATAATAAATGGCTCAGTCTAGACGATTTACAAAATCAGATTGAAAAGTAAAGCGGAGTATCTTCTTGAAATGATGTTCTGGTTTTGTTTGTTTTTAACCACTGAGAAAAACGTGACGCAGAAAACTCTTGCTATTCTGTGTACATTGAAACTGGAAGAGCACACTTTGTGAACCTCGTCAATGGGACACCCGTGAGTGGTTTCACATCATGTTTGGAATTTTATATTTGGGATTGGGTTGGGTCCAGTTAAGGAAAATCCAACTTTCTAGGCCTTTGAAGCAAGAGCTCTTTACAGTTAGTGGCAGTAAAATGAAAAAGTTAAGAAGTCTATCTGTATTACCTCCCTTTGAAACTTGTAGTTTGTATACTATACAAAGTTACTCCAAGGGATTTTTTTTGGGCTTTGTTGCATTTAATTTAAAAAAAACATAACTTGATATTATTATTACTTTTTTTTAACCAAGGTGGGTGAGAAGTTTCGTGCCCGTGCCCTGAAGTTCCCTGGCCTGATATCAGGCTGCACTATGGACTGGTTTCAACGCTGGCCCAAAGATGCTCTGATAGCTGTGGCAGATCACTTTCTGTCCGACTCCGACATTGTGTGCACCCCAGAAATTAAGGCCCAGATTGTTCAGGCGATGGGTTCTTTCCAGGATGGAGTGGCAGAAAGCTGCGTAGATTTCTTCCACAGGTAGCAGCTAACTTTTTAACACCAACATCCATTAGTCCCTGTGAGAAGAAACAACTGAAACCCTGTAGAAATATAAAGTTGCATGGCTATTGCTCACATGTTAGAATAATGCCAGGAAATTCTAAAAGTATGAAAATAATGTAAAAAAGAACAAAAGCGTTTGTCAGTAAGAGATTAGTAAGGGAATTAACTCTCTACTTTAAATATCATTATCTCATTAAATTATAAAGTTTTCAAGACTAGGAATAACAAACCATAAAATAATGGCAACAACAGAATTAGCGTGGTAATTGTTTACAAACAAAATCTTTGTTCACTTACCTTTCTGAGGAGCAATCTAAGTTAATTTATATTAGCCATTACAATCATTTAAATGCTATATAATTACCCAGTTACTTGGGTTTGGAAATCCCCTTTTAGGTTACAGAGTCAGGGATTGTGTGCTGATGTAATGAGTGGTTTGCATGACCACTTTTCATTGCAGGATGCCACAGGTTAAAACTAGAACTCTTCATTTTTAGATGTGAGAGGAAACTCTCATGGCTGACTTGGGAAGAATAGCAAGAAGAAGCCACTTTAAGAAGGTACATCAAACTTAGCTGGCCCTCGACCTTAGCAGTCTGATGCTGTACCACTTATTATTTAAATCAGGAAGAAAACTGTGAACAAATATAGATCACATTGTAGCAACGTTTTAGATGATTTTTCCTCTGCTTTGCACGCTTAAAGATTTCAAACATAGGAAACTACATCACTATTTGTATGTACACTGGTCAAAAAGCCAGGTGTTGGAAAAGTGAGCTTCATCCAGCTTTTCTCAGTTATTGTGATATTGTCAAATGTGCCCTATGTGCGCATCTTAAGATATTGTCTCTGATAGCATTAATTGTCTTTTAAACAAATATTTTGTGGTCTATAACTAAATTGATTAATTGATTGATTTTATTCCTTTGTTGTAACTTGCCTCCAAAGATGGACAATCACTTGATTTAACTGTCTTATAGATTTTATTCTGAAATCTCTATCTCAAGCAGCAGGTTTTACGTCAAAGGATCAAGTAACATACGGCTGTTAAATTCCATTTACTTATTGGATGTTTTCAAAGTTTAGCAGC
This sequence comes from Nautilus pompilius, assembly GCA_018389105.1. Taxonomy (NCBI): domain Eukaryota; kingdom Metazoa; phylum Mollusca; class Cephalopoda; order Nautilida; family Nautilidae; genus Nautilus; species Nautilus pompilius. Next base: position 405,039 of record JACATO010001867.1, on the reverse strand, counting down.
TAATGAACAATAATGCATGTTCAAGGCATGGAGTCTACTTCAAATTTGTATGGAATGGTGTCATTATTCTTGATTTACATATTAAGGATTCTGGCTTCAGTCATTTCCCCCTACTATAGACTACATCACTGAGTGTCAAGATTGGCAGCAGAGCAGTGGAACAGTGCAATTAAACAAATTGAGGCTGGTCATGCACAAAAGACTACTATAAGTCATTTTGGTTTCATAGTTAAGGGAACTATTACCAGACCACTGGTACAAAACAGGACCAGCCAAGGTCAAGACTAATGCTTGTGAGTGCAGTGACCCACGATTGATGCCTTTTCCTCAGGCAGAGTATCAGCATCAGATTAAAACACCCACCCACAGAGGTTAAAAATAAAAGAGCTTTAATGGCTGTCAGACATTTGATTCTGATGCCACTATGTTGTAAAACTGCTCTATTTAGTAATGAGACTTGTTTCTTCAGATGAACAGATGGACAAGGCAGAGTCCACAGATGTCAGAATGAAAGGTTTGTGGAAAGCAATGCAAAGGGGTGGCCATCTGGCAGAAGAGTATTATGGTATGGGCAGGCATCATTTACAATGGCTGTATATTCCTTGTCCATATTTAAAGAAATCTTGCAGTTGCCAGATATTAGGGGACAATTCAATATCATGAACCGCATTGGAGAAATATTCTAGCAAGAAATGTTTGTCCATGCAGCTTGTGAATTTCAAGCCTTTCTCTATGCTAGATATGTAGACTCTCTCTTGATTTGTCAGATTCCTTGATTTGCCACCTATTGAAATCCTGAGGCTAGTAAAAATTGCTATGTATTGTGGCAGCCATTACAGGAATAATGTTGAAACATGTCAACCTTTCATTAACATTTTTAGATAGCTAACCAAGCAGTTATCATTGCTTATAGCAGCAAACACAATCCTGGTCTACAAGCATTGTTATATCTGATTCATTGTGTGAATATTGACAGTTTCAATCAACATCAGTGCTTTTAAGGGACACATGGTCTTATCAGTATACAGTTGTCCCCCGGTATTTGCAGGGGTTACATTCCTAGAGCATCCACGAAGAGTGAAAAACCGCAAATATTGGACATGGTCCATAAAAATGCCTATAAATGCCTATAAACATCAAAATATAATGTAAAATATAATAAAAAAATGTAAGTAAATATATAATAATAATTTAATAAAAAATACAACACTCAGAGAAACACTCAAGATAGCTACACGCGGTAAACTGGGATGATGTGGGGCTGCATCTGCCTGAGATAACGCTCTCGGATTGGCTGCTTTCAAACCTCCAGCCAATAGTGTTTATTTTATATTGATATTTTGCTGAATTTACATTAGTATTTATATTTCAAAATTAGTAAATTATATTGTTATTAATAATTTAGTGTCAAAAAGCGTGAAAAAAATATATATTGCCACGAAAAAAGCCATAAAAAACTGCGGAAGATATTTGCGATTCCGCGAATATGCGGGAGTTTCCACGAACAATTATTAGTTAGGTTCTAAGGAAAATTCCGCGAATAACCAGGGCCATGATTGCCGAACGGCAATTACGCGGGGATCATTCTACAGAATTTATGAATTATGGTTTTATTAATGTAACTTTTTTTTTAATGAACAAACTACCAGCCTTGACCATGTACAGATACAACTATTCAGGGAGTGGTGCAACTATTAGTCATAGTACAAATATTTTAAGTGCATTTTTGTTGTTTTGCTACAGAACTCACTGCAGTATCTGTAACTGAATTGGTTCTTTTTATCATAAGTAGAGTGATGTGTATACATGTTTTTGGACCAGGAATCTCCGGTTGCTAACCCATGTGTGCTTCGACTGGAGATTCCTGGTTCAAATCCCAGCATTAGCTGTCTACAGTATCAAACCAGAGATGCTGAAAACATGCATTTTTGTGAACAGTTCTATTTAATATAAAATTTGATGGTCTCATATGTCCATGGACATTTGAACTAGATCAGTGCAGTTTTTTGTTGGTGTTGCTGTCTAATTAAAGGCAAAGTTTTAAATGTGTGGTTGAAAACAAAGCGTCCGTCAGTAATGACAGTTTGTGCCGGCTATTTCATAGTTATCTCTGAACCTCCACCAAAACAAGTTGTTTTAGCAAATGTTATTTTCTGACCGTATAAAAGTTTAAACCAGATCAGCTGATGTTTCTGATAAATCTACAAGCAGAAGTGAGGTTTATTTACAGTATTTTTCCAGGGATCTAATGAGCCAGGGCAGAACCAGTGCACATAAACATCTCTTACTTCATGCTCTAGGGATGAAAGACATTAAATTTGAGTCATTTCCTTCCTCCAGACACTTGAAGTTTTATTTGCATGCATCTATATTACAAATGAACTAATTTACTAACCTCTTTACTGGCTAAATAAACAGAAAGCTAACTTTAAAAAAAAACAAACTAAAGAAAGGGCAGGGCAGCATTAAGGGCTTACTTAGAAATGAATGCTACTATATGTTTTTTAATACAAATAAAATACACTGATTTCCAAATGTGGGAAAGGTGTTTGGTTTGGATTACTGATTACCTCTAGAAAAGAGGAAATTTACTCTTTAAGGAAATCTAATTTGACTTCCTGCTTATGGCATCTAGTGGGAATTAAAAGTCATATTAATAAATATATTCAAAGAATTACAATACATATGAATTTTTAATCTGGGAATTGTTGGTGAAAATGATGAGATACTAGAGACACAGATTTATTCATTTATATTAAAGATCTGGAATATTTCAGAAACCCATGTGCTTTAATGTATCATGTGTTATTTCATTTTTACTGATAGTAAGAGGCAGATGAATTTTATTTTTAGGTATCGGCGATCAACGCATGTGACTCCAAAGTCATATCTGTCATTCATTAACAGCTATAAGTCAGTGTATGCAGAAAAGAGACAGGAAATTGGAAACATGGTTAATCGAATGAACACAGGTAAAAAAAAATCCAAATAGTTTCTGTATATATCTCTTTATAAATTGTTTATTCATATTTGATTGTCTTAGGAAATTGATAATGCATTGCACATTTACTGCAATCAGATGATGAGAAAGGAACATGAATAAAATAGTATTTTGGTTGCATCAACCTGACAACATATGTACAAGAAATGCTTTCATGTTCATAAATGTGTTTTCTTCTTTAGGATCTAAAGGAAGTGTTACCTTTTTTATTGGACAGGTTTAGAGAAGCTAACTGAAGCAGCACAGGGGATAGAGGAGTTGAGCAAGCAGCTCGAGGTTAAAGAAAAAGAACTGGCCATAGCATCAGAGAAGGCAGAGGCTGTGCTAAAGATGGTCACAGAGAAGGCAGAGGCTGCAGAAAAGGTCAAAGACCAAGTACAGAAAGTGAAGGACAAAGCACAACAGATTGTGGATACCATTGCCAAGGACAAGAAACTGGCAGTTGACAAGTTGGAGGCAGCTCGGCCAGCATTGGAGGAAGCTGAGGCTGCCCTGAACACAATCAAACCTTCTGATATTGCCACAGTTCGCAAGCTTAACCGACCTCCACATCTCATCATGCGGATCATGGATTGTGTACTGCTGCTGTTTCAAAGACATGTGGACACTGTTCAGGCTGATCCAGAAAAACCTAACTGCTTCAGACCATCTTGGGCAGAATCATTGAAAGTGAGTGTGGAATCATCTTTCCTCTTTTTTATTTATTGCCATTTATATGTTTGTTGTTGTTTTTGCTTGTACTTTAAAGTGAAGAGCTCTTCTCAGTGTTGAACATTGTTTCTCATCTCTCTATCTCTCCCTTTGTAAGTTAATGAGTGGTGCCGGACTTTTGCAAAGTCTTATGACCTTCCCAAAGGACTCCATCAATGATGAAACAGTGGAGCTGCTTCAGCCATACCTGGACATGGATGACTACAGTCTGGATGTGGCCAAGAAAGTGTGTGGCAATGTGGCCGGACTGCTGTCTTGGACAAAGGCCATGGCAAACTTCTTTGAGATAAACAAGGAAGTGTTGCCCCTAAAGGTTAGAAGTGTTTGTCTTGTAAACTGAAGCTTTCATGTGTGAAAAATAGTTCTTGTCGCCAGCTGAGACAAAAAAAACTGTTGTTTGTAACGAAAAAGAAATTCTGCAAGTACAAACATCGGCTCAGTGAAAGAAATGTGTTTATGACAGTCCCTTTATGAGAAGATAAACATTTGCTTGCGTTTTTTGGAACAATTACTTAATTCTTTTTCTGCGAGGTACAAATGTTTTTGTTTTTCACACAATGGCTATCAATTGTCAATATTAGCTGATTCCCCTCTCCCTTTTCTTAGTCTTATTTTAAATGCCAACAATAATTTCTTTTGTTTTTTTTTGGCAGATATTTAATCTCTCAAAGAATAAAAAATGTTAAACAGCATCATTTGCTGGTTATTAATGCCCCACACCCAGGATAAAGGTTTTTTTAATACTGAGGTTGAAAGTAGTACACAATTATCTCATATCACCAGAGATGCTTTTTTTTTAACTTCAATAAATCTTTGAGACATGTTCTAATCCGTACAGAATAATGTAGGCCGTTAGGGACAGATTACAAGTTAAAGAAAGAAACAAGTTTCCATTGAACCTGTAATGTGAATTATTGCCATGCATCGTTTGTTGATTAAGCATCTCGAAAAGGAATCAAAGTACCAAGTAATACAGCAGTTTTCTACACGTAGATTTACTTCCGTCTCTGTTCATTTGCCACTCATAAAGTAATAGACATTTTACAGAAATAGTTTTGAGATTTTACATTAGTGAACTCATCTTTAAATAAACAAATTTTTACATCTGGTGTGTAAAAAAAACAATGGAATTTATGATTACTGCATGAGTAAATTTGGTGAAACCTTCAGGTATTTAAGAAAATTTTTCTAGTTTTGTGAAGTAAATATATCTAACTGTTTTTGGTGCAGACATGCTTTACCTGTCTTTAATTTTTATGTTTAATTGTGCAGTACATGTAGACAATAACTGGTCTTTTTACCTCTTGTTTCACATGGAGTCTCATGTGATGATGTAAACCAAATATCTCCACAGCAACAACCTCATCCACTGCACACTATGCCACGAAGGATGCAGAATAGTTAAATAATTCACTCATTTTTTTTTTTTTTAGGACAACCTTGCTATTCAAGAAGCCAAGTTAGCAGCAGCCAACAGTGATTTGATAAAAGCTGAAGAGCAGTTAGCAGCGAAGGAGAAGGAACTCAGTGCTGTTAAAGCTGAATATGACAAAGCAATGAAAGAGAAACAAGTGAGATCAGAATAAAGCAGACAGACTGGTGCAATAACTATACTGATAACTCCCTGATACTAAAGATGTTCAAATGTAGCTTGGCCGTATACCATTATAGGGATGCTACTGTAGCCAGGTTTCATTTGGATGTCTTTAGTATAATCTGTGATGCAGAAGATCAGGGAGGCAGGGGTATTATTATTTTTTTTAATGTCCATATTATACTACATACCAATAGATCATCTTTAGCACACAGGATACAGTAAAAAAAAAACTATTTCATCAAGTTTAGTCATCTTATTTTTTTGATTACTACTGTAGAAATATTAGCATGTATTTTTGACAAATACAAACTTTATTTGCAATTTATCATTAATGGAAACAATTTCAATACTAATTCTCAGTCAACACAGTAAATAATCGACTACATTACTACAGTAACAAAGTTAAGGGATGTGTATCTTCGGAAACCCAAGCATTTGTCTTACTAACGGGTATCATTGACCACAACAAACATCTGTCTGAGGTTCTGAGTGTGAATCTTGGTCAGGAATGGCTTGGTTTGGTGGTGTAACCAGCCAGGTGGTTCCCTCCCACATCTAAAAAAATAATGAGTTCTGGTAAGGATTTCCTTGCCAGTGTTGGAAGAGGTGGACCTCAAGGGGTGCGGGATTGGCAACGCTCTCTGGTGGGTGACTGCAGCACTATGCTCTCACCTCAGGGCTGCCTCTGTTGTAAGCATCAGATTTTCATTAGTGCCAACTTTTTTACATCAATTAAAAAATTTCCTTTTATAAAAAAGAATTGGAGCGAGAAAGTTAGCAAAATGTGACAGCATATTCAGCTGTTTTTTTTGTTGCTGGTTTTTTAAGACTCTTTTGGATGATGCAGAAGCTTGCCGCAGAAAAATGAATGCTGCATCAGAGCTGATATCTGGACTAGGAGGGGAACAAGAACGATGGACAGATCAAAGCAAAGAATTCAAAGATCAGATTGGAAGGTACAGTCCATGAGTTATTTCCCCCCTCTCTCTATTTATTTGTTCTATTTACCATGCTTGCTGACTTATGATGTACCTTTGTTGAATTTGGTAAGGTGAGTGGGATTCTCTGTAGACAGTTTGCTCTATTCTAGTTGGAAAATTGGCAAAATTCATTAATGAAGAAAAGAAGAAACCTTCATACCACTGTCAGATATGTCAGTGTGCTCTCCTTAGAAGTTCAGATTCAACTTCTGTCTTACTACTTATGCACACCTATAGTTGAAACTTCTATGAAACCAATGTTAAACTCTGAGTGACAGTCTCAGGTCCCCTACTTACCTAGTTGCTTTATACACAAGTTTTCATAAGTATTCACCAAACTGAAGGCAGATTTTGTTCTCATTGGCAGATACTTGTCCCTGATATGGGATTGACATCACTATCGAGAATCATCCAGTCTTTTAACTCCTCAATACCCATTACAGCCACACATGGCACAGGGGTTTGCCAGTCCCTTGTAAATCTAGCACCTTTCTGTGAAAGACGAAGTTTTAACAGTCTTGATGGTATTTGAAACTGAATTGTCTAAAATTAATTTGTTTTTATACTCTGTATCGTTCTTAGTCATCTTCAGTAATGTGATGAGTAAAAGATCAAATTGGAGTCCAGTTTGTAACAGTAGCATTGCTGCTCTGTAAACCTAGATTATTCTCTGCTGACACCATATTTATCTACACTGGCTTTCAAAATTGAGTCCATCTTTTCCACATTATCACTGATGAAAGTATATTATCTCAGCAAAAAGATCTGATGAACTGTGTATCGAAGCATCATAAACCTTTAATCGCGATGTAACAATCACTTCAATTTTTTGACTGATTATTTTATGAAAACTAAATTTAGTTTAGACTGAAAGCATGATGTTGTCATGTCTAGCTGATATTGTTATTTGCTACTAATATGAATAATTGTTAGCTCATTCTGTGTTTGTATAAATGTTAATGGATCTCATTAGCTGCTGCTCTGTTTGGCTGATGAAAATTGCATCTAGAAAGAAAATTTCAAACGAAATAAAGCTCCTTTTTATTGCTTAGCAGAAAATTGTGAGGAAATTTGATTTTTAAAGTGTGCAAACAACCATTTATAGAATGAAGCCAACTAACTTAGTCATTAACCTAAAGGGCTAGGGAGAAAATAGAATAACCAAACACAGGAAGACAGGTTGCTGGTTTGAATGTCTATAGCAAAACATTTCTTGACAAGTATCCAGTTAACTGTTAACAGCAATTCCTCTGCAGCAGTGAGCATCTCGTCCCCTGTCACCAAAGGATGGTTAAGAGAGGTTGGGTTGATTGGCTGAGTAGCAGCTAAAAAGCTCTTGTTTAGATTTGGTAACAAGAACATTTAAAGATAATCTAAAACACACTGCAAAGCTCAGTATGCAACACCTTGCTAGGATAGAACGTTTTTAAAATTATGGTTTGGGCCCTCTGCAGTCTCAGATCTGAACCCGATGGAGAGAACTAAGTCAGAGAGTCAAAGAAAAATGGTCCAACCAATTGTCTGTCAGCTATGGAACCTCTTGCAAGAAGAATGAGGGTTACCTACTTATGAGGCACCATTTTGGAAGATTATAGAACATGGCATCCGAAATCTGTGGCAGTTACCTACATGAAGGCAGCTACTTTGGTGAAAACAATTTTCACTGCAAGTGTTGTCTGATTTTTTGTTGGTTTGTTTATTTAATTTTTTGCAGGAATTACCCTTAACAAAGCACTGAAAAGGAAAATAACAGTATTTTTGTAAAGTTTGCTCTTAATTTTGAATGCCAGTGTATACTCATATTAATAAATTGTTTCTATAAAAAAAAATCATGTCAGGACACCTAACAGCAAAAATGGGTACCAAATCTAGAAATACTCATATTTTCCACATTTTCAGACTAATACATCGAACATGATTTCTATTTATTTATTGTATGAATTCATTTATTTTTTAAATGTCTGTTTAGGTTGATGAAAAAAATTAAAACAAATGGGAAAGTTCTCAGAGAATAATGATAAAAGAAAACCAGGGTTTGCATGTGTTAAGTCATTCAGATGAATGATGTCACTATTGCATATTTGGTTCTTTCGTTTACTGAAATAAAATCCTGTTTGTTCGTTTTGTGAATGTATTTTTCTAGTGTCTCTCATACACAAGGAAGTGGGTTCTCAACATCAGAAGCCATGTTTTCTGTAGATGGTTTGTGACTCCATTATTTTTCTAAGGAATTAAACGCCAACTTTTGTCTCTCTGTGTGCCTTTATTATCATTAAAACAACAAATTTGGTAAAGTATAGTTTTTTTTTTCAACGTAAGAAATGTTTGAACTTTTTTTTTCTTAGATAACAAATAACTATTGTGATATATAATTATAATTCCTAGCATTCTGGTTTCCTTCTACATCTAAAAACAAGTTCTCGTAGGTAGGCTTGTTCTTGGGAAGAAGGGGGTGGTGTTCCCTTAGGATTATGGGAGCCCAGCATGCAAGAACCCCTTTTCTCTCTCTAGTCAATCTTGGACAATGGTTGGTAATCCAGAACAACTTATCTTCCCAGCTTGTGGACTGTGCCACAATGGTGTTAATAACTCAGAATGCTACCATCTTGCATATTCTTTCTCTGAAGCTATTGCAATGTGCCTCACCTGAAGGTTGGAATAATAGCATCGCTCTGATGATCTCTGCCCACTTCTCTCCCTCCACAGGCTTTTGTGTATAAAAACATTTGGCCATGGCTAATAGTAAGTGTAAGCTTGGTTACGCTTTCTCTCGGTCAGACCCCTTCGACTACTGTCATGTCGTCACATCCAGTAGCCTGAAAAAAATATAATCTCATGATTCACCTGTAACAAATTTACACTCCTTTCTTTGATGTATGTACGGCAGTACAACATGGAGAGAACAAAGTCATCAGTTTACCTTCTTTCTGCTTACAAAGAGTTAAAACTCATTTTTATTGGTCTTTTTACATGGAAATAGCGAGCTACTCCATCTTAACATAACTTTCTACGTTGTAGCTTCTTCCAGCTCACCAAAAATATATACCAAGATTAAGAGAACAAAATTAGAATTTTTCTAAAAGAGTAGTGTGTAATTTATCTTGTGGGTTCTAATGATCCAGCCTTATTCAGTCAACCCAGTTACCTGCACAAGACATGAGTCAAAAGTTCCCAGGTCCTCATCTCCTCCATCCTTCTGATCCTATTCCAGTAAAGAAGTTTTTTCTGTTGTCTTATTTTTAAATAATCTAATAATAATCAGATTCAAAGTTATTTACACTCTAAACTGATGTTTAGAATTGCAATTATTGTTTGTTTGAAAATTGAATTAATAAGCTTTGATTTGAATGTTACCATTTGTTTATTATTATTATTATTATTATTATTATTATTATTATTATTATTATTTGTTAAGAAATGTTTTTCTGTTTCCATCACTATATATAAACAGGATATAAATAGTTACTGTACATAATCTTGTTTGCTTTTTTAATTACAATTTCTAGTAAGCGACCAATCATCGCATACAGCAAGTAGCTTGATAATATCCCTTTTGAAAGTTTTAATTCTTAAAATTGGCTCCAGAAAACCAACAACAAAAAATAACTGGGGGCTATTGACATGGTCACACAAAAAATTTTGTTTACTGTTAAAGTTCATTGTTCCATTTTGGAAATATGTTGAAAATTTGACAAAATAGCCATGTGCAGGTTGTATACGAGTGGAAATGGCTCGAAACTGAGTGTTGGTGACAACTTGCTATTTCTAGGCTGGTGGGAGATGTCTTAATATGCACGGCCTTTCTGTCGTACTCCGGACCATTCAATCAGGATTTCCGCATACTATTGAACAAGAACTGGATGAAGGAACTGAGAGTTAGACAAATTCCTTATACAACGAATTTGAACACTACAGAGATGCTAACAGATCCAACCATGGTAAGATTGTACATTATTGATAAACTAAGGGATAAAAACAGTGAAGTTGAATAAAAGGAGATCTGATTTCATTGTTTTTGCTTCCATATTTAATGAAATTGTTTTACTGTATCTCTGTACTATGAATTTTATTTAGTTTTATTTTGTCAAAATTTTAGGTATGAATTTCCAATAAATAATAAAGAGTTTTCAGTTTAAACTTCACACCGATGCCATCAAGATTTTAGAAAGTTAAATTAAGATAAATTTCTTGTAAAATATGCCACATATGCATAGTCTGCAGTGCATACCCTAAACAAGAGATACTGAGTAGCAAAAAGTCAGGCCCCTTAGGGAGTTCATGTTATCCTAATTTCCAGGAAACTGGTGGTGTTGGAACCTAGATCGAGAGAGAGACACTAAGTGACCCCTATTATTTTTAAAAGATAGGTTGCTTTGCAACACTATCTACACATGCTCTAAACATTGCTAGTGTCCATGCTCAATAGGTTTTATTGGTCCAACAAGATTGGGGGTCCTCTGCCATACATTGGCAGTATTGTTTTGTTTTCGATTTCAGTTACATTGTTGACTAGGTTCTGTGGATGGACCACATATGTCACTCACTCTCAAGCTTTTCTTTTTGTGGGGTCACTAGTCTATGTGGACGAGTCGAGAAACATCAAAGAACTCAGCAAACGGTGCGTTCTGAAAAGTGATATGAAATGTTGTGCAATGAAAATTTAGATTGCAGAACTACAATGGTTGACAAAATTATTGCCTAACCATGTTTTATTGTCTGTGTTGCAATGTGAAAATGTCCTTTTAGCATAATAAAGCCAATTAAAAATTGTTTTAGTATCTGTGGGGTCCTTGTAGTAAGCATCCCTACTGTAGTCATCTCTTTTGGGGAAATGTAACTATAGAGAAATAAAGCAGCAAACACCAAAGATACCCACTTTACAATATTATCTTGAGGAACAAGCATTATTTTAATAAAAAGAAAAACAACCATGATAAATCAGAAACAAAACAAATGCGTAAATATTGCATTGTGCTTGGTTTAATTATATTTAAACAAAGAAAAAACATTTGGTTGATACGATAATAAAGATGAAATCTCTATAGTGCCCGACTTTTTTCATGTGTAAGTTAAACTGTCCCAGGTATGAGAGTAAAAAGAGGAATGAATACTCTGATGGAAACAACAATGTCTTTTTCTCCAGATTGGTGAGTGGAATTTACAAGGTTTACCAAATGATGAGCTGTCTATCCAGAATGGGATCATTGTCACCAAAGCTGCCAGGTACCCACTTCTGATTGACCCTCAGGGGCAGGGGAAGATATGGATCAAAAACCGTGAAAGTCAGCATGAGCTGCAGGTGAGTGTGACATAGTTTAGATGGGCATCTTGTTTGAATTGAGGAAAGAGTTTCTCAAAGCTGTTGTGTGACTTAAATGTCTGTTGTGGCACAATAGTCTTGACCATATGATGGCTCTGGGCAACAGGCTAGGAGGGACTGATCTATTCTCCATTCCTGCTGCTTGTAGAAGTATGTTTCTTTTACTTCTAAAACATTCTGTTTGCTAGACCAAACTTTAATGCCAGGGAGAAATGTGAGTTGATGCAGTAAAAGGTGTTGCCCTATCAAGAAGATTAGAAACTGATATTCCCAGTTGTGGAGACATAAAAAAAGAATTCTAACAGAGCTGAAAAATTTACAAAAGCATAGGAAATTTCTTTCTTTTTTCCTTGGATTACTGGAAAGTAACAGTGAATGTTACCTTTCCATCCCTTGTACCACTCAAACCTGACTTATAATCAGCTGGGTGAGACTAGTGCAGTATGCTTTTCAGAACAACGTACTTGTGTAAAGTTGTGGCCATATATGCTTTCCAATATCGGAGAAATCAGTGGATGTAGATACATATTCTGATTATTTCAGAGGAGATAAACCATGCAGAAAGAGTTAGTTAGTTTTAACAAAAAATGGAAAACCAAGTCATCGTTGAATTTTAGCCTAATATTAGTCTTCAGATCTCTTGTATTCATCAATACCGTCTGAGTTAAACAGCTGCAGTCTAGTGACACAAAGACAAAGGCATGACTCAGCATCGTTGAGTGGTAACAGCACTGGCTGGCTTACTTCAGTGCCTGTGCATCATCCCCAGAGGTGATCAAACGAAATGTATCAAAATCTTTGTTCTCTTTTTTGAAAAAAATTCAGACATCTAAACTTGACTGAAGGTTACACTGTAAAGTTTCGTTGTCTGTCTTCTCTTAACTCTGATTGTTTTGGTTATAATTAAGCTGACGGAACTTTCATCTGTGTATAAAATTAGCTTTTTGATATAGCCTGTGTGTGGCATATAATCTTTTATTTTTTGTGTCAGACTATATTATATATTTTTCAAGTAGCCAATTAATGAAACTTTTTTTTACATCTAAAATTAATGTCATTTTGTGGCTATATCATATGCTGTGGCATAATCTCCACCATAGATTGACTGACAATCAGAGCAATAAATAATTCTCATCTATAATTTTTTTATTTTAAAATTCACCATAAACTTTCACAAACATTTACAGGCAACATCCCTGAATCACAAATATTTCCGCCAGCACCTTGAAGACTCTATGTCTCTCGGAAGGCCCTTGCTGATTGAAGATATCAATGAAGAGCTGGATCCTGCCCTCGACAACGTTCTGGAGAAGAATTTTATCAAACTGGGCTCTGCCCTGAAAGTGAAAGTAGGTGACAAGGAGTGCGATGTAATGAAAGGTTTTATGTTGTACATGACAACAAAGCTGCCCAATCCACTGTACACACCTGAGATTTCTGCCAGAACCTCCATCATTGACTTCACGGTGACAATGAAAGGCTTGGAGGACCAACTGTTGGGACGGGTCATTCTAACAGAGAAAACTGTGAGTTCACTACCTTTATAAAACCCTTTGTAAAATAAAGAAAGGGGAATATAAACTTTCTTCACATTCATATTTTAAAGAATTATACTGCTTTTAGGTCTGAAGTTTACCTTTCTCTAAATATACTTTATGAGAGAATCATAAGGCAATGTCTTTAACATTTTAAAAAGTTCTATCCATTTGGAAGAGATTTAAGGTGTTGCTGTTGTTTTTAGGAATTGGAAAGTGAAAGAGTGAAGTTGGTGGAAGACGTAACTTCTAACAAAAAGAAAATGAAGGAGCTGGAAGATAACTTACTCTTCAGACTGACCAGTACTCAGGTATGTGAAAAAGTATGCTTGGTACCCTGTTGGCTTTATTGTGGCCAACACCATTGGAAAAAAGGGAGCCATTCATGGTAATGTATGTATATATATATATATATATATATATATATACATATATTTTTTTTTTAAATGTAATAATCAAGAATGTAGATTTCATAACAGCAGCAGAACACATTAGTAATTAATATTGTACAATACATACATTAGAATGCCACCAACCTCTAGCTAATATGATATAGTAAACTTAAACCAGGTTTGTGATAGTTATTTTTTTCTTCAAGGATCTCTCTGTTTTCCTGTCATACTGAAATGTGCACCTGGATTGTTGTCCTGTTCCAATCATCAAAGAATTTTCCCTGGTTCTCTTAGCATTGGTTTGCCCCAACCCAACCAGCCCCAAATTAAAGGAATGGGGAGTAATGAACTATTAGATCACACCAGCAAGAAAATTCAAATTTTTAATAAATTTCATTGCAGGATATTAAAATTTATGTTTCCAAAGTGTGTGTGTGTGCATTTGTGTGGAATCAGATTAAGTCTAATCCTGCCATCCTAAGATGTTTTTAGAATACAAATGTGATTATACTTATCTGCAGTATCTTTTGCGTTACTGTATGTATGATTTTTTCTCTTTTTCTCAATTCTAGGCATACAGTACATATAAATTGAATTAAATTATAAATTAACGCAACATAATATAACTGGATCTTGATGTTTTGGAATTCAGAAAATCACTTGAGGTTTTGGAAAGATTTTGTACATCAGATGTTTATTTTAAAGAAAGTATGTAACTATCATTAATCCAACCCAGAGGTGCAATGCTAACATCTTTTGGCTCTTTAGTACTGGAGAGTTCCCTGGACACCATGTTGTTGGTGATGTTTGAGAAATAAATGAAAAGCTTCAAAATGGACAAACATTTTCAGGATACTGCCAAGCTTTACACACTTTAGAAAACAGTGTGATGATTTTGAAGTATTTGGTAAGTGATGATTTTTGGGAATAAACTGCCATTGTTTCTGCTCTATCACAACAGCAGGAACAGGTGAAATATTTTAAGGAAGTTCAGTTAACAGCACTTTATCATCAAATTTTTTGAAGCATACAACCTCAAAAAGAGAACAGGTAACACAATTGCAATTATAACTGTCTCATCAATGAAACATTCCATATTTTATACATAAGTCAGTCTGTTAGTGCAAATAGTTACATGTTAGATAATTTACACAACAAAGCATATTACAGTGAGTTGATATTGAACATTGATCACTTTCATCATGAGTTCACAGTTATGACCACTAGTTTAATACATTAACATAGAATGTTCCAATCCTTGACAGGGATCCTTAGTGGATGATGAAGACCTCATCCACGTGTTACAAGTGACGAAATTAACATCCCAGGATGTACTCCAAAAGCTCCAGATTGCTGCTGAGACAGAAGGGAAGATCAATGATGCTCGTGAAGAATTTCGTCCAGTTGCCACCAGAGGGAGTATTCTGTATTTTCTTATTACAGAAATGAGCATGGTGAACTGTATGTATGAAACATCACTGAGACAGTTTCTCCAGCTGTTTGACCTCTCCATGGCTCGGTATGTGATTTCCTCCCTTCTTGGAAAAAAATCAAAAACATAAGATAATGTACAAGAAGAGTTAACCTACTAATATTTTGTTTGTTAATAAGTATAAACCTCTCTAATTCTTAATATGGTTTTATATGACATATGAAGCAAGTTCTATCAGTGGAAAAAAATACAAATTACTTCCTCAAGGTTGTCAACAAGTGAATGGTGTTGGTTAGTATGCGTGAGGATAACTGATGTTCCAGGTTTATTTGTGAAGACTTGTCAGTTGTTGGTGCTCTGTCCTAAACTATATGTATATTTATATGTCTTTTTGAAAAGACAAAAGGGCACGGAGCATTTCTACAATAGAAGTATCAAACTTTAAAGAATTAAAAAATGGTTGTGAATTATATTATTGCTCTCTTTATATTATAACACTGCTGTTAATGTTTTATTAAAAATCAGATCTCAGAAGTCACCAATCACTCAGAAACGCATTCAGAACATCATCGAATACATGACGTTTGATATATTTAAGTATGCTGTCCGAGGATTGTATGAGAAGGACAAGATGACATTTGCTCTACTGTTAGCACTCAAGATCGATCTGCAGATGAAGAAAATCCGGCACGACGAGTTTCTTACCCTTATTAAAGGTAAGTAGTTTTGTCTTGTTTTTAGCAGCATGCAGTTCAATTCAGTGGTTTCTCTGTAATGTTTTGTAGGCTATATGATCTCCCATATCAACTCTATTTTGATGATATCTGTCCACAAAGGTTGCTAAAATGATGAGCAAGCTTTAGGGTCTATTCCTGGAAAACACACACACACTTGGTTATATCTAAAAGAAGCAAAAGAAAAAAATGATTTCATTATGGTGAAATAAACCAAAATCATAAAAGTTCACAATAGGGTCAGGTTAAGTCAGAGTCAGCTGTCTACAAATCAGAACTGCACTATGTTAGGATTGATGTAAATGTGGCACGATGCAGTGGATATGTGAACCCTGACAGGTCACCGCAGGCTGCACATTAAATAACCGTGATATATAATTGATCCTTGATCAGAAGATATCATTACCTCCCTATCATTTCAGGTGGAGCCTCTTTAGATTTAAATGTTGTCCGGCCAAAGCCTTACAAGTGGATTGCAGACCTTACCTGGTTGAACCTAGTTGAGTTGAGCAATCTGCATCAATTTTCAGGGATTTTGGAACAGGTAAACGTATCTCCTTAATTTTTTTTTTTTTTTTCCATTTACAATTTATAAATTACAAAATGGCATAAATAAGAGAAGCACCCCATTCTTGGACTGAGGTATAAAAAACTTTTCATTGAATTTCTTTATTGTTAATCTTTTGATTTTATAATTATAAAATACTGTACCTTGGCTAGCTCTCAAAGGAAAGCCAGCAGGTATTTTTGTACATGAGATTTCACTATCACAAGTTAATCTTAAATTATTATTTCTTTATTTTGTTTGCCATTTTCTTTTGAAATGTATATTTTTGTATAAAATTTGGTTTAAGTACCTTTCAGTGAGAAGCTGGTATCTTCCTAAAACAAAGACTGCATGCAAATTTTCTTCTATTAAGAGAGAGCATAGTTTCCTGCTAAGAACTGCTGCCAATCCTGCATCAGATGGGGCTCAGCAATTATTGAGTGTGCCTTTTGTGTGTGTGTCTGTCTGTCTTTCGAAGGTAGAGATTTATAATCAAGCAAGATAAAACTAGCTGTAGTTCTGCAAGCATTAAGCAAGTTAGTTAATTGCGGAGTCTGATATGAGAAGTGAGACGGTTAAGGTCTGCTGGGTGTGTCTGTGTTGCTTTAGGTAAGCCGAAATGAAAAGCAGTGGAGACAGTGGTTTGACAAAGATGCTCCGGAAGAAGAGATTATTCCAAATGGATACAACAACTCCATTGACGTCTTCCGTCGGCTGCTGCTGGTGCGCAGCTGGTGTCCAGATAGAACTCTGCCTCAGGCAAGAAAGTATATAGCAGACACCTTGGGAGACAAGTACGCTGAAGGTGTCATTCTGGACATTGCTGCAATGAAAGATGAGAGCAACAACCGCACCCCTCTCGTTGGCCTTTTGTCTATGGGGGCTGACCCAAGCAGCAACATAGAGGCTTTGGCAAAAAAACATAAGATAGGTGAGTTTGGGAGGAAAGTCTTTCACTTCTAACTATTAAATACCTGCATATGACATTGCTTCAGTAAGGTTTACATTGAAATATCTGCAGGAGGAAGTTATCATGTCATTTGGATCTTAGTGAGGAAATCTGTTAGATATCCTTTTACAAATTCTGGGCCAAGTGTATGGACCACAGTCACAATTTCTTTCTTTCTTGTCTTGTTTTACAATAAGATCAAAAAAATATAAATAATTGTAAGCATCTGAACCAGAGTCTAGTTACCTCAGTGAGATGGCACAGCATCATAAAAATATACAGTTGGTGCCTTGAGTGAAACCTTTACATCTGGAAATACCGTAATTTTTATTAAGTTCCTTTTATGTAGTTTACTTGAAAACACATTGTCACTTCACAGAATAAGTCTCCACCTCCCTACTGTGGAAAAAGACCCAAAATATACTTTCCTGAATCTTTATGAAGGCAATGTTTTATCTAAATTTTATATATCAATACAAATCAGTAACACTGCTGGCAGGTTACACCTGGAAATGTGTGGATGCTGATTGGAATATGAATGAAATATACCTGAAACATTTGCAAACTGGTATAATACAAATAAGACTTTAAGATGTTAATAATACAACTTCTAAAAGAAATTTAACTGTTTTGACTGACATCTTCTCATTGGACTTATATATGTGAACGTTTCCAGAGTGCAGGGCCATTTCTATGGGACAGGGGCAGGAAGTCCACGCCCGACGCTTAATCAGCCAGGGTCTACAGCAAGGAGGCTGGCTGCTGCTGCAGAACTGCCATCTCAGCTTGGACTTCATTGATGAGGTAATGGACATTCTGCTAGAGACAGAAGTAATCCATGATGAGTTCAGACTTTGGGTCACAACAGAGATCCATCCAAAATTTCCCATCAGTTTTCTTCAGGTAAGAGTGAAGCACATGACTGGAATGATTTTTTAAAACAATAGTGAATAGAGAGAGGTGGATGGTGTGAAAGTATTTTCAGTCAGCAACCTGAGCATAAGCCAGACAAAACATGTAAAATATCTAGACCACTAGGGGAAATGCCACATTTGTGTGGTCATGGTATGGAGGAGTACTGTCACTATAAACTTAAATCTCTCTCTATATATATATATATTTGTTTTTAAAATTTTAATTCCTTAAATTTATTATATTTTGTTTATTCATGTTAATTAAAATAAATACTGAATTTGCTTTTCATTGTACATACTCAGTTTATCGGTGCTGTATGTCCATCCGTCCCATCACAGAAATAAGTCGCCTATAGTGTTTCCTGGTAAAAGCTCAAAGTTTAGTGCTAGAAGGAATCTCAAATTGGTGCTTTTATATCTACAATGTTATTAGAAATATATTACCCTTTAAACTGGTCCATTAAAAGGCAAGTTTGAAAATAGGGAAGTGGGTTAGTGCCAAAAACAGTTTAAAGAATTTGACATTGCATCTTTCTAGGTTTAAAATTGTACTGTTTGGCACATAATTCTGATAATAATAATAAAGAAAATTATTTTGACTTGACTTGTTGCTGTCTAGGATCATAATTGAGGTCTAAGAATGTGAACATCTTATCACTCATTCACTATCTTAGTTCAGTTTAGAAAGAAACCAGTGCTTTCCTATAGGCACTCCAATACTCTAATTGTAATGTTTAGTCATCAAGGACGCTGAATACTTTTATTGTTTCCTATGATACAAGATGTCTGTTAAGTTCACCAACGAGCCCCCACAAGGGATAAAAGCTGGTCTGAAGAGGACATATGCTGGGCTGACACAGGATTTCTTGGACATCTCAAACATGCTACAGTGGAAGCCAATGCTGTTTGCTGTTGCCTTTCTCCACACCATCGTGCAGGAACGGAGGAAATTTGGGCCGCTTGGCTGGAACATCCCATACGAGTTTAACACATCAGACTTTAACGCAAGTGTCCAGTTTGTGCAGAATCACCTTGATGACATGGACATAAAGCGGGTGAGTTAAGCACGCATTTTCCCATCCAGGTTGCCTTTTAAAAGGAAAAATTTTCTTTTAATTTTGTCAGGTTCCCTCCCCACCAATAAATCAAACTTATGACAGAACTGTTCAAATAGATCACTACGAAAGTCTGATGACCCATTTAACTGACCCCCTCCTGTTTGTTTCTTTATTAACTAATCATCTGCCTCCCCAAGTCCGCAGAATTTTTAAAAAGTTCTTTATTTGTTTCTAGCGATTGAAGTCTTTTTCAAAAAAGTGCTTACAAAGATGTTAGTCCTCTTAAAAGAATTTCTTCTAACTATAGACACTCAAGATTTTGGCCTTTTTTTGGTCCCAGAATTCTAATTTTCTGTAGCAAAAAAATTCTTCAAAGACAAATCAGCATGCTGCTGGTCACACTCTACTGCCGTCTATGGATACTTGAAGATATGCACGACACTACAACAGTGAGAGAGAGAAGGCTGTGCTAACCAGTGGTAATACCCTGTATTTAAAGATTCTGTGCTCAGGAAAAGTTTGCTTTGTTTATCCAGATATGGTAAAGTTAGACTGGCTCAGGTCTCTTCTTGCTCACTGGCCATGTGGTTCCTCCCACATATGAAAAGTTCCAGTAGGGATTTTCTGGGTACTTTTGGTAGAAGTTCCACAAACTCTTGACAGGCTCACACCTTGAACACTAGTCAAGAGCCCCCAACTGTACACAGGTAATTTGCTTGATAACCAAGGCAGATAACCCTCACACCTTTCCATTTTGCCGCTCACTTCTGTGCAATCTCCTCATAGTCAGGAGAGGGATCCACAAAGCAAGCAACCATTTAGCTATAAACACCTCCACATAAATCATAGCAATCACGGTACAGATGAATTACATTCATTTTCTATTATTTCAAAGCCTTTTTCTCTAATGTAACAAATTAGATCATTGGAAACCATTTCCACCATATGGCAGTCAAACTTCAGGATAGTTTTTGGACTTTATTGTATGCTGAAAAATGTAGGCAATCTTCTGATATTTCTTACCTTTTCAGGGTGTCAATTGGGTATGCGTACGATACATGTTTGGAGAAATCCAATATGGTGGGCGGGTTACAGATGATTATGATAAACGCTTGCTGAATACGTTCTGCCGGGCTTATTTTGGAGACTCCATGTTTCAACAGAACTTCAATTTTTACAATAAAAATTATGTGATTCCAAAAGGAAGCAAACTGGTGGACATCATGGAGTACGTCCAGGGTTTGCCTTCAATGGACACACCAGAGGTCTTTGGTCTACATTCCAATGCAGACATAACGTGAGTATAAAAACTCATTGAGACTTTAATAAATGTGTGGCTGCCTGGGAAGTTTGTTTTGACGGCGCCCCAACTGCTGATTTAAGTAGTACGCAGTCAGGCTCAAATAATAGACAACGTAAAACTCATAAATAAGTTGTTTGACAGATGTTATAAAATGTTCAATGACATATAAACAGGGCTCTTCACAGTTAGAGTGAATGGTTAAACCCTTATGCATAAGGTTTCCCTGGAACACACTACTGATTAGGTGTTTTGAGGAAGATCTCTGTTTGTAGTTTTAAGCAGGATAAATTTATCACAATTTACTCCTTTACAGATCTTTCAAAAAAAAAAAGCACACTGTATTGACTGCTCAAATGATCAATCAACACCCATTTGTTTGCATTCATATCCTCGATAAATGCCAGCACATGAATATCATAAAGAATTTCCTTTGTAGACATATTTACAGATACTAAATGAAAAACAGCCATCTAATCATTTATGGCCCACTTCAGTCATGAATTTCCTTACCTGTGTATTTTTGTCTCCCCATAGCATTCATGGGACATCTGTCTTGTTTGGGTAATTGATTGCCATTGCTAATTACAAGATCATCTATTGGTTCTCTAACATATTAGTTCTTTCAAATGCATCCACTCATTAAACACAGTCTGCAGAAGAGGTAGAATATCAAAGATGGCAAGCTACACAATCAAACTCAAATTAGATTCTTTGTGGACAGAAAATGAATTCGAGAGTGGATACAAGATGGAGTAAACTGATTATGGACCTTGTCCAAGATGCTGAAATAGATTGGCTTTCTGAATGTCATTATTAAGGCTGAACTACTGGAAACATGAAACGCAAGGCACAATAAATTCTTTCTACAAAAAACGATTGTTGCACAAAACATGCCTCGATACTTCATTAGTGATATTATAAATATGGATAAAACAGAGGTCATTTCAAAGTGGCAGTCTTAATCAAAGCTGGACATGGAAAAGACTATAGTCATGCTTAGCCAATAGTTGAAAAGCTATACCTTGCCATTGCTTTGAATGGAGAGAGAGGTTGTTGATCTCTGCAGGAATTTTTCAGAACAAGTCCAAAACTGTTTACTGCAAAACAATGAAGTTACTATGAGCAAACACATGTAGAGTGTTGCAATGATGCCAGGTGGTGGTTTCAGCTTGGGAGAACTGGGACAATTGGATTGTGGAAAGGATGAGGTCAGCGATGTGTGGAATTCCTTCCCACCTAGACCCATCACCTCAGGTGAAAGTGTTAGGTGCAGTAGAGCTAGTAAAGTAGCACAATGTCAAATCCAGCGATAAAACTGTAAAACCAAGTGCAGTTGATTTGTCCATGTTTTTAGAGTACATTTTCTACAAAGTTTTAATGTTCTTTTTCATTCCATTCAGTTTTCTGGCCCAAATAATCATCCATGAATTTTCATGACATAAATGCCCAGCAGCAATTACGACAAATATGGTTGTACACATGCATGTAATTTTTACTTTTATTTTGGTTGGGTAGGGATAACAGTTATACATTGTATAATGAGTCAGTATTTTTTCCAACCAGATATTCAAGCAAGACAGCAAAGTCAATTCTGGACACAGTGCTGAACATCCAGCCCAAGGACAGCAGCGGCGGTGGAGGGGAGACTCGGGAATCAGCTGTGTACAAGCTCTGTGATGACATGCTCGACAAACTTCCGCCAGACTACATTCCATTTGATGTGAAAAACCGACTCCAGAAAATGGGTGCCTTACAGCCCATGAACATCTTCCTCAATCAGGAGATTGATCGCATGCAACGGGTGATCAATGCTGTGCGCAGCACCCTTACTGATCTCAAGCTTGCCATTGATGGCACCATTATCATGAGTGAGAATCTCAGAGATGCTTTGGACTCCATGTACAATGCAAGGATACCAAAATCATGGCAAAAGGTAGGGGGGGGGGACATTTTTATTATTGAGAGTTCAACATATATTTAGAATTTCTACCATTTTTCAACAGTCTGCTTTTAAATGCTTCACTGAAAATCATAAGCAACTTCTTCATTAGTTTGATTGGGGTTAAAGAACCATTCATCACAATCTTTCGCAGGCAGACCTCTATGATTGCTCTTACTTCTTACACCCGTTCCCGTTGTTTTAATCTTATCTACCCACTCACTGGAGATGAGTTTTTTTGTTCTTCAGCTTTACCACATTTGTGGAAAATCTGTCCAACCTGCTAGTAACGCCATCACTGTGAAGAAAGTAGAAAGCTACTTGCTTTTCAGTTCTTTATCATAGTTCGCTAGCTTTAGCCCTGGAACTCCTTTTACTTACTACAAAATTATTAAAGATAAAACCAGGCAAAAACGTCATCTTTTATACATGTGAAAGATGATTGATTAGGTTACTGCATATAGTAAGTCACAAGGGTCCATAGGATTTATTGCGACACTGATATTTTTGTTATTAGGGACCCTGTAGCCACAAATCTGTCAGAAAACATTTCATGCAGTAAATATCTAACAACCATGTAAAGATATGTAGGAATTTTTTGACTTACCCCTTTGGTAATCTGGTCTTTTGTACAGATTTCATGGGATTCCAGCACACTCGGGTTCTGGTTCACAGAAATGATTGAGCGGAACACTCAGTTCCATACTTGGTGTTTTGATGGCAGGCCCAATACTTTTTGGATGACAGGATTTTTCAATCCTCAGGGTTTCCTGACTGCTATGAGACAGGTACAGTATGTGCTACCTTGGCATATTATCTTCATAAGCTCTAATTTCTCCTCCCTACATACTATATAAAAGTAACCATGTAGTTTAAAGAAAAGATAACAGAAATAACTCTTTTATGCAGTGAATTCCTTAGACAATATCCACAAGTTCTTGTATTTTTCTTGACCAGGAAGTAACTCGAGCACACAAGGGATGGGCCCTAGATACAGTAATCCTGCACAACGAAGTGACACGCTTCATGAAAGATGATGTCAGCCAGCCACCTTCGGAGGGTGTTTACGTATATGGCCTCTTCTTAGAGGGTGCTGGTTGGGATCGCCGTGGTTGCAAACTCATTGAGCCCAAACCAAAAATTTTGTCTGAACCAATGCCCATCATTCTCATTGATGCCATAAACAAAAGCAACGACACCACATCTGGTCTAGAGTCTCGCATGTATCCCTGTCCAATCTACAAGAAACCTTGTCGTACAGATCTTACCTACATTGCAGAAGTCCATCTCAAAACCACCCAGAACTATGACCACTGGACACTGCGTGGTGTTGCTCTTCTGTGTGACATCAAGTGAACAGTATACTCATATTTTATAATGTATTGGGAGAAATAAAAGATATGTATTTTCTGAAAAACTGTTTTATTTTTTAAGTATCAGTAAAATTTTAAAACTCGGCATTATCCAAATTAAAATTAAATCAGCATGTCCACCAAAAAAAAAAAAAGGTATTTTACCATCATGATACTGGCTTATTTACATACACAACCTGATAGAATAGCACCATTTACATAAATTCTGTTTTAATCATTCTAGTCTTCATTGAGAAAACAAGTTAATTTTTTTTTCTTTCAGAGGCTCAAATGTAAATTCTTGTGAATCATCTTCTTTGGCCCAAACATTCAATTTATAATATAAACTGGGGCTTTGAAAAGTTTTGTAGAAAGTTGATACAAGGTTCCCTTTTGCATGCAGTACATTAAAACAACACAATCAAGTAAATATATACATATCTTTTTATTATTTTTAAAAAGGAATTTCCAAGAAAACTTTTTTAAACAATATACATAACTTAGTGAAACTTTCTTCCTTTTCTATGTATATTGTTTTAAAACAAAGGCTACAGACAAATACTTAACTGAATAATGCAACTATTGTGTGCCAAATCAATAAACTCAATTTCCCATGGTCTGCTCAGAAATTTGTTTACATAATAGTAGAACAAAGCTGCAGTGCTCTCCCAACTGAAGCCACCCAAACTTAAGAAGAAAAAAGAAAACAGGAGAAACTATTCAGCAGTCTATTGACATTAGGCCACTTTAGATGAGTGTTTTATGAAGGACCAACATGCCTCAAGCAGACTTGTTTTTCTGCTGCTCCATCTCTTAATATTGAGAAAGGGGTTTTCAAATGAAAGCAGCACCTCTTTTTTTTGTTTTGGAGGGGTTAATTTCATAAACCTGCTAGTACCTACACCCCATCCTCCTACTGCACTCACTTATCATCTTGATTAGAGACTGAATATCGTTTGAGTTCAGATCTACACTTTTCTTCCAACTTCAGTTGAAAAACACTGATGACAATAAAGGTTCATTAAGGGTCCAAGATAACTCAATGCCGCCTCCTCGCTGCTTTTGTCAGGTTAATTCCGGGTGCCTGTCATGTCATGTCAGTTAAGTAGAAAAAACTGAGTGCTGAAAAATAAAATAACAACCCATCAGAAGTTGAATTTACTTGAAGTATCTTTCATTTAACAGTTCAAAATTAAAAAAAAAAAACTCAGTATAACACATTTAAAATAGTTCAATTGCCCAGCCTTGAATGATGGACCTTAAGAAAATCACTTTAAGCATGGCAATATCTTGAAGCAGTTATTACCAGAACTTGTAAGTTTTCAATGAGCAAAATACTGTACATTTAGAAATTAATAATCACAGTATCTCCCAATCTCTACTCCAAGTAAAGTCTTTCGGTGCACATCTACTATTGTTATAAACTTAATCAGACATGCAGCTCTATTGCTATTACAAACAATCATCACTGTACTACTACTGGTGTTAATTATAATACACTTCATCATTTAAGGTTTATTTGACTTGGAACCTAGTCCCCATAAGTCTGAAAACCATATTATCAAGAAACTTGGACAGCACATTCCAGTTTATCTTAATCAAGAAAGTTTTTTTTGAGAGCTGAGCAAGATATATATATATATAAATTTTGTGTTGTAGTTACCTCATTTAACTCTTTACCTGCCAAGGTTTTTGATGTCATTTCCATTAACAGATGACTTGGAATCCCCCCAAGGGCACCCACCAGTGCTACTAACCAGCCATATATTGTCTCTCATAAAAACTATGTTAGATTAGTGGGATGTGATCAGACATCTCCAACTTTGGCAGGGAAAGAGTTAATAACCATATGTTTAAGCAATGGAGAAGAAGTCTGTTTTTGAAGCTGTAGGTAGTTTATCTGGATAGAATTTCAGCAAAACCCAATCTTTAACCTCAGTAATATTTAAGAAAAAAAAAAATGACATTCTATGAAAGAAAGAAGATCCAGTTTAAATATTGTAGACTGTCATAATTGTTTTCTAAATTACACACATGTAGCTGTGTAGCCAAAATTACTGCCTGCCCTGGAAAATATGCATCATCAATGATGGGGACATAAGACTGAAGCCATTGCTTGCAACCATTCATTCATTCCTTCCCTCCAAAGAACTCATTTAATAAGATAATCTGAAAAATTAGATTTGTATAAACTTTTTCCCTATCAAGCCTCTCTTATGGTGAGGTGAGCTCAATAGCAACCTCCATAATGTCTGAGAAGCACAACAATAATTACCCACCTTCCTTGTATCTCTCTCTTCATTAGATTCTGAAACCGTGTAGTCTCCCCAGCCTTGATTCCGCCTGTATCCTCCCCGATACGGCATACCTCGGCCTGAAGTAAAAACAACAACCAATTTGTCTGCTACCATCACGAGTACAAAACTTTTTCAGTGAATGTTAGTTTAAAACAACCAGCCTTCTACAGAATGTTTTCATATTTACAAGTTAAATAACTTAATGTGGGTTTGGTAAGAGACAAATCAGTATAAATTACATTGGAAAACTGTTAAAAAAAAATATTACCATAACTAAATGGATTGGAAAAGCCTCTAGAAGGGCTGACAATGGCGAATGTGAAATATTCTTAGGCTTTACAACAAAGGACAACTGGTGTAAATGCATCTCACTGCGGTGGCTGGCTGGTTACCAGACAATAAAATACTATGTACTCCCTCATCATGAGTACCAAACAAATCTGATGGATTCAGTGTCACTTTCCACCACACACAATTTTAAAATGCGTGTGTGTCCAGGATAGTAATAAGGAACACGCTGATAATTCAAACAAAGTACAGGGCGAGTCAAAATTATGTTAACACTAGTATGGGAGGAATCATTTATTCAGAATTTACTGAACAGTCTCAACCTGGTCACCAGCATGACCGATGCACAAAAACCAGCGATCAACAGTACAATTTAGTGCCTTGACACACATTTCACGGGGAATACTTGATATAACACCTTGTATTCTGTCCTCAAGTTCATCGATGTCTCTAACTTTTTTGCTATACACGCCGTCCTTTATCATGCCCCATAACCAGAAGTCACAGGGTGTCAGATCAGGGGAGTGTGGAGGCCATGCCAATGGTCCACTGCGACCTATCCAACGATTTGGAAATGTTTGATCGAGAAAAGCACAAACAGTATGGGCAAAATGAAGCAGTGCACCATCCTGTTGGAAATACCCTGCCCATCTGATTTGTAGGGGTATGTTATCAATGGCAAACTCTTGCAGCATTTGTAAGTAGGCATTTGCATTCATCATTGGAGTTTCAAAGAAATAGGGGCCAACGAAGCCAGTAGCGGTCACGGCACACCACAAAGTTTTAATATAATTTTGACTCACCCTGTATATAGTAGGCTGCATAGTCAGATGGAGGGCACCACACTTGGAAGCAGTGTTGGGAGATGAAAGTAAAAGCACAAGACTAAGGCTGCCCGAGGCAGAAAACTTGGCACATTATCACAAAAAAAGTTTTAAAAAATCTAACACAGTTGTCATTTAACAGTACAGCCACAAAATTAAGTTGCTTACCTCTGTAAGAATGACCTCTAAACGGGTTTCCTCTTCCACGTCCCCTGTAACCACCTCTACCTCTGTATCCTCGACCACGACTCCTCTTCATACTTTCCGACATGCCAAAGGTCTCAACATTTAGCCTCCTTTCATCCTGCCAACTTGTTCGAAGTGTACGCCTGCTAAGCCAAAACTATTCGATTTATCCAATCAGCTAGATTTAACAAATATGTGACTAGATTTTAAAAAGGAAGGCACGTTACATTGGATGTGAGAGCTTGAAGAGAAAGTGCCAAAAACTGAAATCAAGCAGTATCAGGCAGGGTCAATTTAAACCATGTCATAGTGTCTGTGAATATAACACACTTAAAAATATCATTATATTCTAACATGCATTTCTAGGACCTGGAACAAAAATGGTAAAACATACCCTCTTTCTCGTTCAGTTGCTTCGCAGCTTATTAAGTCAAAAAAGGACTTGTTTTTATCATAATACACCGGTTCTTCATCTTTCTCCTCCTCCTCCCCATCTTCCACTGAGGTCTCTTTTTCTTTTTCTCCATTCACCACCTTGTCTTCTACATAAAAATAAAATATCAAATCATTACATCCAATGTTTCCAAGAGCAAATTATGCTGCATTCTGTACGTCATGACAACACTGGAAATTTTGAGATCTGTTAACATTTGACTTACTGGACACGCAATTAACAAGTTCTTCTCTATCAATATACTAAGAAAGTTGCAGCTTGCCAGCACCTGTTCTTATAAAGAAAAGCATCAAAGTCTCACAAATTTCAAGTGTGACATAACACAACCTTTATTTGTTGAAATTTTCAGTTTAAAGCAAAAGAGCATATTCTAGCGATATACTACTCAACTGCCATTGTTTCTTCTCTCTCTTCTCCACCAGCCAGCTGCACAGGCTTCCTTGTGCATCTATAAATAAATAGTTCTAGTAGGGTTTTCTTGTACATGTGGTGGTTGTTCTGCAGGTAACTGTTGCTTTGCATCTTGACCACTGTATGAATGTTTTAGATCACTGCCTAATATCCAAAGATTTTTATAACTTTTTTTCAAATGGGAGCAAAGGGTGGCACTCTGATTTTGTCAAGCATAAATTATTATATGGAGTGATAAAACAAAAGCGGATACATAGAACAGTAGCAGTAAGAAATGCTGGTCAAGGCGGGAACTCAAACCAGTCCGAGAGCAGAGCCCCAGCAGAATTGGGCGGGCCAGAGCCCCACCAAAAATCAGTACATAGTATAGGCTTACCATAATTCTCAAAGTTGAAACCGGGACCAATGGGATTATCACGCAAGGTCTGAAAGAGCTGCAGCGCAAGGGTTGGGTACTAAACGCTTTTTTCGGCATTGTAAAAATGTAAAACAACAATTTTAAAATCCATGTCAAAGTGAAGTTGTGAAATGGACAAAAACTGCAAAATATGGCGAAATTCCAACAGTCCCGTGCACGTGCGCGGTCACTTTTAAATTAGAAAAGATTGGAAAACCCACATGGCTCCCTCCTTTTTTCAAATAGTAAAAGAGTTTCATGAAGCGCTAGTTAAAGACTAACTAGTACCACTGCCTTGTGCCTTTGCTGTCAAACCAGGATAAAAATCATTAAAAAAAAAAAGTTTTTCCAGATTTTCAAAAACCGGGACAGCATTTAAAACTGGCCAGGACACACGATATGGTAAGCCTACACAGTACACATGCTGTATTTTCTAGGGAAGTTTGCTTAAGTTGACAAGAAAAGATTGATCGCCGGCATGTCGAGTTAAGAGGGTTCCACTGTACTATTCAGAACTCTAGGTCCCCAAACAATAAATCCTTATCCACATCTTGCCAAAATCAAATTTTCAAAAGTCCCTTTGAAAAATTATTTTTCAAAATAATCATAGCCTGCTGATAAAATGTGTCAGTTCTCTAGTCCCTGTCTCTCTAAAAGGTTTTCCAACTCCAAATGAGTACACAGTCAAGAATAGTTAACAGTAAAAAAGCAACAACAACATACAGTACAACCTCACGTATCACCTCACTTATCCGAACAATCGACATGTCCCCCGAACAAAATCTCACGTAACCGAACTTTCACACTTTTTTGTTCGGTTGTCAACGTTCCATTGTAATTTCTCTTAGATCTTAACCGAACAAAACATGGCCTTTTAAAAAGCGAACAGTGGGGGGGGGCATGCCTATATAAGTGATTCATATAGTTTAACGAGGTCTGACTATATATATATATTTATAACTACTGTATATTAAAGTGATCAGGTGATTGATTGTCAGTGAATAAAAAAAATAAAAGTCGAGAGCGAGTAAGTTGAGCCCATTTTATGCTATCAAGTAAGCGAGTTTGTTTCTTCATTTTTTGCGTGTGTTCGCCTTTGCCCATTTATCTTTCTTATTACGCGTATAGTCAGACTATTATTGCGATACTTTTCACTTGAAAATTTGAATCAATCACATTTTTTATTTTTTAATCAAGGGGAAATGATAATTACTTAAATTAAGTAATTTATTTAATTTAATATAATTTACTAAGAAATATTTTATCTGGTCTTTCATATCATCTTTGAAGTGTTTTAATCTACATAGCATTTTAGACTGTATTGTTCACGACACTCACGTTCAAAATGTCTGACAAAAGTTTGAAAAGAAAACGCAATGTTCTGTCTCTAGACAAAGTGAAGATCTTGAAAAGACTTGACTCTGGTGCAGTAGCTGCACGTTTAGCTAAAGAATATGGCGTTGGGCGATCTACTATCAACGACATCGAAGAATGGTGTGAAATAGACAGAGACCTTGACGCTTGCCAACAGCTCACTGATCAGGAGATCATACACAGTGTGACAGGTGACCCTTCGTCCGAATCAGACTCTGATGATGAACCATCTCCCGATAACGCTAATCCCGTACCATCGAATGCCGAGACTGTAGACATCATGGACAAAGCATTGTGTTGGTTAGAGGCAGACAATGACGCTGAGCCCATGCACTTAAGCATTCTACGATCACTACGCGAGAAGGCAGCAGGAAAAAATTGTCTAATCTTAAACCACAATCAATTAAGACATTTTTTAAGCCTGTGTAATAATTTGTATTTTTGTACATGTATTTTTTTAATTTTGTTTTCATAATAAATCATTTTTAAACATTTATTGGGTTTTTATTAAACATCTTGCACTTCATCAAATTACATCATTAACCTTACAGTATTATGGCAAGCAAGACTCATTGATCATGTGACCAAAATTTCTGCAGCCAGACAAAATGGAGGTTAACAAAGACGCACATGCAAACATTTTCACTCAAATTACACTGAAAATCTACAGTAATTAAGTAATACAGTACTCCACTTTGGGTTAGAAAGGCATTGTTTTGAAACAGTTTACACAAGTGACAATTAACATGCATAGCGTCTATTGTTCGGATAGGGTGTCAATTGGATGTTCAAATTTGACCCTCGGCCTGCTCACAGCAATACCTGCATTCGGTTTTTTCACGTATCTGAACACTCGCGTATCCGAACAAATAGCTTGTCTCAGGGCTTGTTCGGATACGTGAGGTTGCACTGTAATGCACAACAAAAAAAAAAAATGTAAAGATTTCAGAATATATTTATTATAAATTGATGGGTGCATGTCTAGAAGTACTGCTGTTTGAAGAATAGAGAACTATGGGCCACAGAGTAAGCAGAAAAAAAAAGCATTCTTATTTAGAGAACGATTTTTAATTATCATTAAGAAGGAATAGTTTAGCAAAAAATAAAGGGTCAGTTTGGGTATTTCTCACCACCTTCTGAAGAAACTAAAACCCTCATCACTTTTTATTTAGCCACATCCCTTCATACTTTCTATGTATGTAAATATATAAATCAGCTTTTGAGATTAAAACCTCTCAGCCACAACAGAAGCCCCCACTATTAGGTGATCCAACTGTCAAACTTCTCTTTACCACATTAGCTCTGCTCTAGTAACATGGTCGAGGGTTTGCACTTACGTAAATTTAACTTTTTCACCTCCTTTTCAACAACCTCAAACTCTGCATTGGCAGTTTCAAAATCGAAGTCATTATCGAATTTGATCTTTCCACGAGCAGCACCCCTCATCATCCCTCTAGGATTCCCTCCGCCACCGCCGCCACCACCGCCACGAGGCCCTCGACCAGAACCTAGAAACAAAATGTAAAAAAAGTCAGAAAACCCACCAACGAACGATTTTTTGAAATAACCCCTCTACAGTTCTGGCCATGAGGGGTTACAATTGGCCAAAAAATGTGCTTTACCTCTGGAATTCCCTCTTCCCCTGGTGAATGTGGTAGTTCTGTTGGACATCTGATTGGGCGGCCTCTTCTGTTCCCTCCGGTCAACGGAAGAAAACTGTTGGTGAGGATGGTGCTGGGACTGAAAGTGTGATTTCTGATGTGATGGTTGTGAAGTCTGCTGACAGGAAGATTTACTGCTGTCACTAGTAGAACGCTCAAAACCAGAAGCTGGTTCCACTGGTGACGACTTCTGAGCAGGTTGTGTAGGTGGTGGTGGTGGTGGGGGCTGTGACGATGGTGGGGATGAACCCCTGGACCCTACATAAATAAAGAGAGTCTATCATTAGTTATTCGTCCTCTGATTAAGCTTCACCAAAGCCAAAGTCACCAACTGCCGTTTCTCCCAATTTGCATGTACAATAAAATATTTCCTCATCAGCCATATCTTTTGACAGGATGAAAGGAAAAAAAAAACTTAAATAAACTTAGAAAGTAAAACAAAAATATTAAAAGTTGGTGGTGTTTTGGAGGAAATAATTCCAAAAGAAATCACTGATGAAAATCAAACGTTTCTTTCAAACTCTCTCTCCTACTTACCACTTAAAGATTTGCACACAGCATGTTTAAACAAGAAAGAGGCGTTTGCTGTAAAGAGCTGAGTGCTGCCCGCGCGGTTGGTAGAGTTCCTGCACGAAGTAATGGTTCCATTTCCTTTGTGAATTTTTTCTTTCAAATCCTTATTCAAAGGAACCATGAAGTGAACAACAGACTATGTTAGGTCTTACTTATTGTTTTGACTTGAATGTAGCATTCAATCAGTGCCGAGGGAATAAAACCAGAAGCTAGCTGTACCGATTAGGGAGAAGGGCATTCTACACAATCTGCCTATTTTTGACTTAGTCTGTGCACTTCTGCTCAGATGAGAAGCAAACCAAGATCATCCACAAGAAAAAAGATTTGTCTACAATAACTTCATTTCATTGGAAAGGTGCTTCTTACCAGACTGTGTAGAAAGGCCAAAGGTCTGGTTGCTAGGGTACTGGCCATACAGCTGTGGCCCGCCAAATGGCTGATAAGTTGATCCTCCAGTGTAGCCATGCTGCAAAGGATAGGAGGTGGTTGAGGTCACAGGTTGAGAGGACTGAAATGCAAAGCAATTATCAAATCAATCTAAAAAAAAAAAAAACTACTACTACTAGAGTAATAAATTGGTGAATAAATACTTTAAAAAAAAAATTATTATACACACATTCCCAGTCTTCCTGTTGAAAGATGAGGAAGAATCCAACCATGCAGTCATGTAGATCTCATACCAGACAGACAACAAAATGCAGAAGGGGATGAATACCACAAGCAAAAAAACTGTTACATGGGCAGTAAATGATAATTACACACATTCTGAGATTAAATTAAATATTGTGACTTCCTCAGTTTTCATATTAAAAATAAGAAAAACTCGCACATTTATTGTTGTCTCACTAGATAAAATTAACCAGTTAGCAGATTTTAAATGTGGATTTTTAAAAAGTGTGTGAAAATAGTTGAGAAATGCTGCTGCTGCTCTTTTACCTGCACAAATTCCTGAACCTGTGTGTAACTGCAACACCATAGTAAATTCAGTCTTATACAAATAGTGATTTTTTCCTTTATTACCAAAATTAAATGTCTTTTGTTTGACATCTATAAAAATTCTATATAAACCAAATGCATTTTAAGCCTTTCCTAGAGAGCTGACACCTGGGCATTGACAACCACTTCTGTCTATACTATAGATGCTGGTCCACATCTTCCAGCCATTTATAGAGTTTCATTTACTTGAGAAACTGATTTGGATTGTCTAGTGCAGGGTTCCGCAAAACTTTATATAAAAGACTGGGAGAGAGGAGAAATAACTTTACAATCTTTGTTTTGGATATACATTGTGGTTGAATCAGCCATCTGAAATAGATTACCCACCCTTGACCCTTTCACCTTCAGACAGAGAGAGCCAGCCTTAGCTGAACCCCCACTAGAAAGAGACTGGACACTGCTTGCTCTCTCTCTCTCTTTTTGGATTGCTGCTACTGATAAGCAAAGAACTGCTGCTATCTATAATATATACAGTCAAGCCAGCAGATTAGCAGGTCACAGACATTGCCTTAGTGAAGATAGATAACATCTTAAGTTTTCTTTCTTTTTTTTTGCATCCTCGTTATCCCCTTGTGTTCTTTGTCACTACTATATTTGGAAATTCGAGAGGAAATAACCAGCCTTCATAGCAACATCACCATCCCCTATACATGGATCATTTGGTAAATACTGAAAACAAAGATGAAAATGATAGGAACAAGACAAATGCTGGTGTTTTTCCTACTTCACCATGTCTAGACAAGCATAAACAAGTACAGTGAGAAAACAAGTGGGGCAAAAGTTTTATTAAGTTTGGTTTTACCTGGACTGGTAACAAAGACAAACCAAGGGGAGTATGCATTGAATCTGAACAAGTATTGAGTAACAGTAGTCAGAGATCTTCTATTGCTGCAAGCCTCTCTTGGCAAAAACCACAGGTGAATAAATCTTTAATTTGGTCAATTCGTTTATGAAAAAACAAAATATCTTAGAAAATGTGTATCAGCACGTG
Organism: Nautilus pompilius; assembly: GCA_018389105.1. NCBI lineage: Eukaryota > Metazoa > Mollusca > Cephalopoda > Nautilida > Nautilidae > Nautilus > Nautilus pompilius. Next base: position 370,823 of record JACATO010001867.1, on the reverse strand, counting down.
CATTGATGGAGCCGCACCACGGTTGGTAAAGTGAAAGGTGCCATGGCACGCATCAAAAATTTAGTTCCACATGTTGAACACAACCACTGCTATCTTCATCATCATGCACTTGCAATGCAACAAGATCTTAAGGTTGTGTGTGCTGAATGTGACAATCAAAATTGTGAATTTTAAAATCAGGACCACTGAATTCCAGGATTTTTAGTATATTTTTAGTATATTTTGTGAATAAATGGGAAGTGCACATAAAATGCTCTGAAGTGTGATGGTTATCATGTGGGAAAGTGTTAGTTCGATTTTGAATTGACAGAAGCAATAAGGCTATTTCTTTCAAAGCATTCCTTTGAATTAACAGAGAAATTAAGTGACAAATGTTGGATACAGGTGGTGGCATATTTGGCAGATATATTTACACATCTAAATGAACTTAATGTATCAATACAAGGTATAAGTATAACCAATTTCAAAGTTCAATGTAAAATGGATGCATCTCAAAAAAAAAAAAAAAAAAACTCAAACTTTGGAGTGAATGTGTTTCTAAAAAACACCAAGTGCTTTTCAAATCTCAATTATACAACATTTGTCTGATGTGTGTTTAACTATTGGAGTATTTTCCTGCTCCCTGCAGAAATATTATTATGGGTGCAGAATCCTTTGATTGCTCATGCAAAGGTGTCTAATTTGCTATTGAGAGAGAAAGAACTTATAGACATTTCAGATGATTTCACACTAAAAACCAAGTTTGATCAAATGCATGTTATGAAGTTTTGGGTCCAACTTTTAAATGAACATCCTGAAATTTCCAAAAAAAGCTGCCCTTTGCAACAACATACCTCTGCAGAGAAACAGAGTGGATGTAGATGATCTATGCTTGCAGGTAACATCTATTGCTCCAAATATTGGACTTTTGTCCAAAGACAAACAATATCATCCAACACATTGAACAGCATCGTTATGGTCAAATTTTGAAAAAAATCATACTAATAAAACAGTTTAGTTTTCTAAAACATTATTAACTTAAATATTACGATGAGTAATATATACTTCTTATTCTTACAATAATTAGGATAATATAAAAATAGTAAATAAAATGATTTAAAATACACTATTTGATTTCTGAAATTCGAATGATAATATATGTATGTGTCATAAAAAAATTATAAAAATTACAATGGGTACAAATTTTGTTTTCCTACCACCTGTCTCATAATTTAAGCTCTACCTTTTGCACTTGGTTCTATAAGCTTCTTTTCTTAACAAGGTTCCATGGCTTCAGAAAGTTTGGGAAACCCTGGTCTAGTGCATTATCTGCTTGTTATTATTATTATTGATGCAATGGAATCTGATGGTGATGTGTGCGCACACCTTGGATCTCTCATCATTTAGTTGGTCAGACAGTGACAGAGTGAGAGCGAGGCCATTGAGCAGAGTTCAAGTCATCTCTGACCAATCATGCGACCCACTTGAATATCAATGTCTCTGATGATACAAAGCCAGCAAATTTCTTCTACCACATGGCTAAGGAGCTGACAACACCTGGACAGACACACCCAGAGGGGGTGGGGGAGATGAAAGCTTTTGCAGTAGCAAATACAAGTATAATTCTGTGCCACCCATTGAAGATTATTGGAGTGAGGCTGTCAGACTTCATATCAAAAGTAATGAGTGAGGAGATACAGGAAACTGAATCATTATTTGTTCCTCTGTGACAACATTTTGGTGATTTTACTCTACACCTCAGACTTCCTACACTACAAATTAAATTCTTCTTTTCGTTTTCTAGCCATATTTCCTTTTCTTTTGGATAAATGAACTGTGTTCTAAGTCAATGGTGCCGTCTGACTCATTCCATTACTTTTTAATGTCTTTAAATAATTTTAATCAACCATTTTGGAAAATGTCAACAAATAACCTGCAAAACAGTTTGGGTGAAATCTGTAATGAAATAGAGCCAAATAGAGAGTTTATGCTTATTGAAGATAGCCTCAACAAACACTTAAATATCTTCGTAGTTTTTCTGTGTCAATACTAATGACAGCCATACTTTGTGGTCACCAGATACACATTAACCTGGCTTGCTTTAAAAAAAAAAAATTCTGTTCAGATGCCTCACATAGCCTTAATTTTCAATCAAATGATGTGACACACTTGATTATTACCAGTCAGTTTTAAAAAATACCGACATAATCCTTCCAAAAAACACACAACAGCTACACTTTCATTGTGCACGCAGTGCTTTTAAATGTAACTCTCTGGTTACATCTGTAATAATAATGAACCCAAAGGGGGCTGTGTTCAAAACGTACCCAAGATCCCCTCATCCCGGCTGAGCAGCAGAAAAATGAAGCACCAAGTGTAATTAGTGACAAATCTCCAAAGTCAACAGCTCTAATTTTTTTTGTCAATTTCAAGTGAAAAACAAACCGAACTTTTCCCGATTGACCTAACCACATCTTAGTGCAATAGTACACAGAGATTAAGAAATATTCAATTCGGTCTTTGTTGTTATGAAAAATTACATTAAAAGCAATATTCCCATTAACTGTTTTGATCAGCTCAGGCTTCACCCACCACCCGCTGTTCAGGGTTACAAGAAATCGAATGGTGAAAAAAAGAAAAGAAAAAAAAAAACAACCGTATCTGACAGACACTCGGCTGAACCTCACCTTTACTATTGCTGGATCCTGTGGTAAACCCTGTAGTTGCTGTTGCTTTGGTGGCTCACATACATGGATGTCTTTAATGTCACTGCCTCGAAATATGATATATTCAAATATTTCATCTCTGGGTGCAACTGGACGGTCAGTAGGTCTATCCTCTGTTCCAAAAGATCTCACTAAAACAATTAAAAAAAAAAACCAAGACATTCTCTTTGTTTGTTTCAATTAGCTGGTTCTTTGATTTATAAACATCATCTTTTATTATTTTTAAAACGTGTATCCAAACAGCAGTTTCTTTGCCTGGCTATCAAATTATTTGTATATTAGCATTGCAGACATCCCCGAAAGAGAAATATAATTCTGAAATAAATTATAACATCTGAAAAGGCAACAGATATATAAGTAATTCTTTAAAAAAAATCTTTTCAGTGATTTATGCTCATAACCCAAGGATATATCACTCATCATGGAACAGCCTAATGGGCCATCAAGTTGGGGAGAAAACCTCCCATTTTCTAAGCCAATCATCAATACATATGACTATCACTGTTAAACTAATGTAGATGCACCACTACAGTTATCATCTTAATTATAAATATACACATACAGCACCCTGTCACAATAATTTCCGTTATTACAATAAGTTAGTTTGTTGCAGAAAACAGAAAATAAAAAACAGCAGCAGAATGAGATTATTTGTGAGCTCTTGGCTAAGCCATCTTTTGCAGTGTAAAGAGCCTCTGCCATATTTGGCACCGAAAACAAAATTTTGCATCATGGCCTGGTCCAAGTTGCTGATAACCAGACTCAGGGAACTGCCTCTCCTCCGGACATGGTCACATATGAAGATTACCATCTTCCTGATGCAAATGATAGATGAATCTTTAAAATTATATAGGCATCATTTAACAAAAAAGTTTGATTTAACTCCTGCTTCAGTACTTGACCAGGTGGGTAAGACATTGAGATTGAAGGTCTTATCCAAATCCAAATGTGTTCTAGATTTAAGCTAATGAAACCTGGTCCACACCACCAATAGATGATCTTGCCAGGGTTTCTTACATGCTACATCAGTGATTCTCAAGGTGGGGCATGGGTTAAGAATCTTTTAGTGAATTACATATAAGAATATTTTAGGAAATAATTAAAAAGTTGGTTCAAAAAATAAACTTATGTTATGTTGGAGTTATGGAAAGTGTAGATATAGGAAACAGTTGCCACTGTTACATAATCATGTCCATTCATTTTCTGTGGAGGCCAGTATATGGACCAGCTGGGTGCCCTCAATACAGACATTCCATCATGAACAGCTGGGCACCTGACACAGCCCATCCCTGCCAGGTCTATTGTTTACAGAAGGCTAAGCAGGGTACTAAAAGGGCTGCCACAAAGGAGAGACAATTGCCAGGGACCACTCCACACTCAAACCCACAGGTCTGCCCACTACCTGAGTGTCACACTTGCTTCTGGAGTTTTCTATAGAGTTCGCAGACTGGGTATAAATATGGATAGTTCTCCGTGAGCTTTCAGTTCAGTTTCTGTGTTGAGTGCAGCTTCCATAGTCGAATCACTAACGTGCATCAGTTGTTACTTGGCAGTTTAACTGAAGGTAAGTTTTAATTACAGTTAGAGAGATTACAAACTCCTAGTGTGGATTTGTTTTCATTGTTGAAATGTTGCTAATATTATAAATAAAGTTTCTGTTTCCACAGTTATGATGAGATCGCTTTACTGAGAAACGCAACAGTTGGCGTGAAAGATGTGATTTGGCAACACTATCAGTATAACACAATTGTGGTAACTTTCAAGTAAAATCAGTTTATGCATTTTTATTTTCATAACATGTTTTTGCTCTAACTATAGGATTAGCAGATTTATACATTCTGTACAGTACATCACTTACTGCAATCCCTCGTCTTTTTCACAGATTTTCTTAACCCATATTATTCAAAATGAGCAAACCAAGCAAGCAAAAGGTTTGTCAATACTCAATGGAGTTCTTGAAGTTTGGGTTTATACCTGCTCTACATGATGAACGTGCACCTCTTTGCCTATCATGTCAACATACTTTGACAAATGAATCAATGAAAGCAGGCTGTCTTAGAGCTCATTTGAGGGTAAAACATCCTAAAATATTTTAAATCACTGAAAGAGAAGTTTGAAAATAGATAAAAATTACTTCATTATTCGCTGCGCAAACTATAGCCCTAAATCGTACCCTTGAAGCTAGCTGTGAAATTTCTCTCTTGATAGCAAAACATGGAAAGCAGCATTTGAGTGGGGAGGAACTGATTAAAACCGCAATATCAAAGTTTCTCAAAACGGTTCTGCAAATGGATGACAAAGATGTCCGAGCAATGCCATAGAGTAATAGTACTGTCTGCAACAGAATAGATGACACGGGTCAAGATGTTGAAAAACAGCTTATTGAGAAGTTGAAATCACGAAAGTTCTCAATACAAATGGATGAATCTACCGTATGCGACAGTGAGGATCTGTTATTGGCTTACGTGAGATATATTGATCAGGAAGTTTCAAGAAGAGATGTTGTTTTGTGAATCATTTGAAACAACTACTACTGCAGTTGATATCTACAGCAAGCTAAAAAATTATTTGGATGAAAATGAAATACCAAAAGAAAACATTGTATCTTGTGCTGCAGACGGGGCACCTGCTATGATGGGTAAAAAAACGGGATGTTTAAAATTAATGGAGGAGGAAAATCCAAACGTTGGTTGTGCATTGTGTTGTCCACCAAGAAAACTTAGTTGCCATGAAAATTTCCCCTATTTTACACGAAATACTGCATGCTGTGTGTATCAATGCCATCAAAGCCAATGCCAAATGTTAACGTCTGTTTAAGCAGTTTTGGGTTGATAAAAATGCAGAATATGTGAGATTATTGCTTCACAGTGAAGGTAGGTGGTTGTCAAGGGGAAACTGCTTAAAAAGGTTTATGGAACTGTTTGATCTTCTCAGTGAGTTTTTGAAAGAGAGACCTGAAATGAAGCTCCTGTTAAAAACTGATGGAAAAGCTTGAGTGTTACTTAACAGACATTTTTGAAAAACTAAGTACATTGAACAAGCAGCTACAAGGACTAAATATGACACTCATTGATGCAAAAACAAAGATATATGGATTCACAGCACTTCTAGAATTATGCCGGAGAAATATTTCTGCTACAAAAGTCATTGTTGACCATTTGAAAAAGTTACCGACTTCAATGATAGATTGTGAGATTTAAAAGCCAAGGATTTTCCTTCTTGGTTAACTCAACCATTGCCGGTGAACTTATCTGAAGTCCTGGTGCAATACCAAAAGGAGTTATTGGAGTTGCAATAAGATGAATCTGTGAAAGCTCTGTTTAAAGTGAAAGGAACCATCATGTGGCTCTCTAACGAGATTGAAAACAAATACCCAAAATCAACTACTTTAGCAAGGGAACTACTGATACGTTTTCCATTGTCTTATTTAGTTGAAAGTGGCTTCAGTACTGTTAGTGATTTACTAGCTAAGGGAAATCGACTGAAAATTACAAAACGTGGAGATTTAAGGTTGAAACTTACAAAATTAGTCCCCCCCCCAAATCAAAATCTGCAGCCAGCATCAGGAGCAAGGTTCCCGCTGAAGTGATGACAATCGTTGAATGCATATGAGAGAGTTGACATATTGTAGTAGTAGCTTTTTTCAAAAAATAAAAGTGGGGCCTAGGGCAAAAAAGGTTGAGAACCACTGTGCTACATAGTAGCAGCGTTGTTGAAGGTGAGAGACTGTTCCTTCTCATTTCTGCTGCATGGGCAACATCTGCAAGAGAATCCTGATGACAAGTAATGGTGCATTCCTGCTAATTCTTTATTTCAACATTTATCCAAACCTTTCAGAATTCCTGGCCCAGCACACCTTGCTGTTAGTGAAGCCCTCACCTTAAAATCCTGTTCCAAATTAACCGCTATATCACCAGTCTACATTTGCCTTGGTTCACAAGATCAAAAACATGTAAATCAAGAGAATTTCTACAGTAATTTTGCATCTTCAATTTATAGCAATGTGCTTTTTTACAGGTTTCTTACATTCTATATTAACATTCCTAGCTTAACTGATAAAATTTAAAACTGCTGACTGTAACCTTTTTTTCCCCCATTCAATGGCTTTCTTCATATAGTTTGTCCAAACAGCATAAAAATTTTAATGATTGCTCTTAGATAGATGGATACTCTTAGACTATACAGGTGCATCTCAAAAAATTGGAATATCGTGGAAGAGTTCAATATTTTTTGTCAGTTATTTCAGAAAGTGAAAATTGTATATATTCTAGACTCATTACATGTAAACTAAAATGTTTCAAGCATTTTTAAATTTTAATTTTGACGATTATGGCTTATAGCTCATGAAAATCAAAATTCCATCATCTCAAAATACAGGGTGTTCCAAAAGTCTTGGGCACATTTGAAGTCCCCATATCTATTTAACTATGAATGGTAGTAAGATAAAAGTTGTGTCATTTTAAAGCTAATTACATTAATTTTTTTGTAAGGCTATTGATTTTTTTTATTTCTTTTCAGATATTAAGATTTTTTTAGATATCTTTTCAGATTTTTTAGTTAATGGATAAATTGAGTGAGAAAGAGTCTGGTGACTTCATTTTCCAACAGGATGGAGCGCCACCACACTGGAGCCTCAGGGTTAGACAGTTTCTGAACATAAAACTGCCAGACAGATGGATTGGAAGGTCTGGGCAGAATGATCACGATCTCATGTCCTGGCCACCCAGATCTCCAGATCTCACACCATGCGATTTCTTTTTGTGGGGATTTGTGAAAGGATTGGTATATGTGCCCCCTATTCCCAGAGACGTGGATGAGCTGAAGGCACGAATAACAGAAGCTGTTTCAACCATTGACAATGCAATGCTGGGACGCGTTTGGCAAGAATTGGACTATAGGCTTGATGTGTGTCGTGTGACCAATGGTGCTCACATTGAACATCTTTGAACATTCCATGTAAAAATTGAGATTACAAGCTTTCTGAATTTACCAGATGTGTTTTTATATCCTTAATAGTTTCCGAGATATTCATTGTCAAAATGTGCCCAAGACTTTTGGAACACCCTGTATTAGAATATTTCATAAGATCAATAAAAGAAAAAAAGGATTTATAATATAGAAATGTCGAACTTCTGAAAAGTATGTTCATTTATGCACTCAATACTTGGTCGGGGCTGCTTTTGTACGAATCACTGCATCAATGTGGCGTGGCATGGAGGTGATCAACCTGTGGCACTGCTGAGGTGTTATGGAAGCCCAAGTTGCTTTGATAGTGGCCTTCAGCTGGTCTGTATTGTTGGGTCTGGTGTCTCATCTTCCTCTTGACAATATGGAGTTTCAGGTCAGGCGAGTTGGCTGGCCAATCAAGCACAGTAATATTATGGTCAGCAAATCAGTTACTAGTAGTTTTGGCACTGTGGGCAGGTGCCAAGTCCTGTTGGAAAAGGAAATCAGCATCTCCATAAAGCTTGTCAGCAGACGGAAGCATGAAGTGCTCTAAAATCTCCTGGTAGACGGCTGCGTTGATTTTGGACTTGATAAAACACAGTGGAACACCACCAGCAAATGACATGGCATCACAAATCATCACTGACTGTGGAAACTTCACACTGGACTTCAAGCAACTTGGATTCTGTGCCTCTCCACTCTTCCTCCAGACTGTGGGACCTTGATTTACAAATGAAATGCAAAATTTACTTTCGTCTGAAAAGAGGAGTTTGGACCACTGAGCAACGGTCCAGTTCTTTCTCTCCTTAACCCAGGTAAGACACTTCTGACGTTGTCTCTGGTTCAGGAGTTGCTCGACACTATGAATGCGACACTTGTAGCCCATTTCCTGGACACACATGTGCGAGGTGGTTCTTGATGCACTGACTCCAGCCTCAGTCCACTCCTTGTGAAGGCTTTGCTTGACAATCCTCTCAAGGCTACGTTCATCCCTCTTACTTGTGCACCTTTTCTTACCACACTTTTCCCTTCCAGTCAACTTTCCATGAATGTGTTTTGATACAGCACTCTGCAAACAGCCAGCCCTTTCAGCAAGGACCTTCTGTGGCTTACCCTCCTTGTGGAGGGTGTCAATGAGCGTCTTCTGTACAACTGTCAAGTCAGCAGTCTTCCCCATGATTGTGGTTGTGTGTACTGAACCAGACTGAGAGATTCATGGTATTTATACTGCATAAACAGTGATTTACTCAAACTCAAAATGGAATATTCTAATATTTTGAGATACGTTTTTCTATTTTTTTTTTTAGCTGTTGGCCATAATTATGAAAATTAAAATTAAAATTAAAAAATGCTTGAAACATTTTAGTTTACATGTAATGAGTCTAGAATATATACAATTTTCAATTTCTGAAATAACTGACAAAAAATATTGAACTCTTCCATGATATTCTAATTTTTTGAGATGCACCTGTATATATATTTGAAGGGATTTCTGAAAATTTCACTTCCTTTTCCATGTTAATTATAACAAGTCATAAAAGTCTGCACCAAGTCAATAAACTTAAAAACTAACCTGAGTTTATTATCTATGTAAATATAGTCTGATAAATAAAAACATCCACACTGGAAGCATGGTAAACTATAAAGATTGCACACTATTGATTTCCCACCTAATTGGATGCATTAACAGAATTGGCAATACTTCTTTGTCCTTTTCATTTTTTTTATTATTAACAAAGTTATTTCTTAAAGACAAAAACTGAGCAGTACTGATCATGGGCACAAGTCTATTTTACCTCGTTAACTGTTATTCTTGTTATTAATAATTAATGCTATTAAATATGGTGGGCAGTTACCACATTTAATTTTTTTTTTATTAGTTTAGCGGAGCAACCATGTCTTGAAAATACCAAAGGATTTTTGTCAGGACTAGATAGATAATGCATCAGAATATCTAGCAAATTTGAAGAATTTACGAATTAAGCACAATGTTCTATAAGTAGAATTAGAAAGTGGCTAGCTAATCCGACAGAGCGGTGCTATTTATTTTTTTCATATACCAATGTTCCTGGTGAGGAGCATGGTGCTATAGTTGTCCTAATCTTGCCATTATTGCACCATGCAGGGCCCAGCCATTCCAACTTCAACAGGAAAATGCTTAGCAACCTATCACTGGACTACTTTGCCACCAGCATTTGTTTACACCAATGGAAAAGAAATGAATGATTGACATATCTGCATAATCTCAGGACAGTTCCTTTTATCTCATGAATAACAGAGACAGACAGACAGAGAAATGAAGAATAAAATAATTAACTTCCATTTTCCCCATAAACATCCAAGATATTTACTTAATTCAGCATTTAGCAGTATCATCTTTCTAAAATGTCACTTATTTTGACATTAATGAAGACCACCTACTTCCATGCTCTGCCACTTGTTTACTCAATCTGTTAGCACCCTTATTTAAAAGTAGATCAGTCTAAAATCTTTAGACACAATTTTGACAGAAACATCTAACTATAGGTATGCATTGGGGCCAACTAATTTTCCTTTGCAAAGAACTATACAAATTTTAATTGCCATTAAATAGATATTCTAATAATTATTTCATACACTTTTTAATGCAAAGTTTACATTTTACAGTATTCCACGCTGATTTCATTTTTTTTCGGTTTTACATTTAATAAATTTTTTAAAAAACAAAAACTTTAAGACTACTATCATAATGAAAGATTCATTTTGTAGATTTTTGATTTTGCAGACAGCAAAAATATTTCAGCATAATTGTCTACTTTCCAGATAATCACCAGTTTATAGCAGCAAATCAGAGAGTTTAGACTGATTGAAACACGTTCCTTGCCTAAAATATTTCACACAATAATCATCTTAAAATGATATACAGATAACTTCATATTTGTAAACATACTGGGTGAAAAGTAACAAACATCATAATTTTATGCCAGTTATGCAGGGTGTTTCTTTCACACAAGTACTGCACGTGCTTTTGACAGGGACTAATAATTTCCGTGCAATATAATTATTATCTATGAAGTATTTTGTGTACAATTCAAGAAATAGACATCTCTACACACATTGTAATGAGACCACATCTCTTGAACATATATTCAGAAGATGCATCTCTACTAAAAAGTGGATGCAAGCTGTACATACATACATACATACATACATACAAGTGAAAAATGGCAAATGTCAATGCTATTTTTATTCATTTTCACATCAATTATTTTCCTTACAAGATTGATCTAATCTAAAAAAGCATTTTAGCATAAACTAATACGAATGTTGTTTCTTTTTAAAATGTTATACACAAGATAGTAATCAAAAAGTATACATCAATCAAGCATCAATAAATATAGGTATCACTAAATATGAACACATTTATGAGAACAAATTTAGATTCCAAAATCAAAAAAGTGGTTGTCGCTCTAGAAGCATTATACTATATTATTCTCTTTCTGTTCAAGTCAGCCAATGATGCATTTAGTAAACACTTCCATCTATACTATAGATGATACACGCAGAAGGATGCTGGTCCACATTGTCACTCCAACTGATTATTTATATTGCTTCATTTTCCCACAAGTGATTTCAATATTGAAGCTACTAGATGAACCAAGTGTGTTACCTAGTTGGTTTATTTACTTGATACATGATGGAATCCAACAGCGAATTCTTTCCTTATGGTGATGTGGAGGTCTCAATGCTCATACCTCAGATCTCTCATCATTCAGCTGGTCAGTGAATGATGGACAAACATTGGATGTGGGGAGTGAGACCAAAGTCATCAAGCAGAGTTTGAATCATCAGCAGCCAACCAACATGCCAGTGTTTCCCGGCTTGCTGACCTGAAGTTTGATATATCTGATAAAATGAAGCCATTGGACTTCCTCTAAGAGCTAATACAAAAAGATTTCTTCTACCATGTGGCTGAAGAGTCTAATCGCTATGCCATACAGACCGATAGGCAAAAGATACAAGCATTTTTAGTGCTAAATATATTAGGTTGTTACAAAAGTTTTGCTGGTTTTTATATTATGTTAATTTGTGGTTCATTTTTGCATGCTTGTGAAGGTTTATGTAGATAAGTTATATATCATCTGTAGTGCATGTTTTGGCATACATTATGCCAGACCTACCTTTTTTAAAAATTATAAAATGGATATTTGTTTCGGGTTCTCAGTGACGCATGGATAGAAAAGATTTTCGTGTCATTTTGCTTCACAAGTTCAAACTAGGCCACAAAGTGAGGACACAGCAAATGAGTGCATAGTACAACGATGGTTTGCAACATTTCGATCAAATGTGAGCCTTGAAAATAAGGTGTGTAGTGGGCATCCTTCCAGCTGTGATGACAACCATCTGAAAGCTTCAGCTAAAGCTGATCCAAGAAAAACAGTGAGAGAAATTAGAGAGCTTGACATAAACACTGCAACTGTTTCCCCAGCATCTTGATGCAATCGGCCAGGTGAAAAGGCTTGACAAGTAGGTGCCTCACGAGTTGAAAACAACAAAAAAGTCACTGATTAGAGATCTGCTTTTTGCTTGTTATAAGAAACAAAAGCAACCCATTTCTTGACTGAATCATTTCATGTAATAAAAAATGGATACTTTACGACAATCACAAACAATTAGCACAGTGGCTCGACAGAGACAAGGCACCCAACCATGTTAACCACATTCCAAAACTCAGCCACCACCCAAAGGAGGTCATGGTCAGTCTGGTGGACTGAAACTGTTGACATCTGGTATAAACTCTTGCAACCAGGCAAAACCATCACAGCTAAAAGGTACTGTTGTGAATTAAACGTTGTTCATCAGAAACTCTCCAAACAACAGCCAGCATTGGTGAATTGAAGAGGTCCAACCATGCTCCACGACAATGCTCATCCTCATGTTGCAAAAGTGACTTCAGAAACTAAACAGGTTGTGGTATGAAGTTCTCCCTTACGCAGCCTATTCACCAGACCTTTCTCCCACAGACCACCACTTTTTCAAACACCTCTACAGCTTCCTCTGTATAAAATCATTCTTGAAAGCAAGCAGCAATTGAAACTGCTTTCAACAGTTTATTGACTCCAGAAATACAGATTTTTTCAAAATGGTATAAATGCACTTGTAACTCGTTGGCAGTGTACTGAATGTCATGGTAGTTACTTTGATTAATAAACTTCACATTCAGCAACAACACGAAGTCTCATTGTTGCGGTAAAAAACCGACAAAACTTTTGTAACAACCTAATAATTATAATCCTGCTGTGTCATCTATTTAAAATTATTGGAGTGAACATGATAAACTTAGCGTCAAAAGTAATGACACTAAAAAAAAAAATCTTTAGGTACTTTTGTGACAATATTTGTGTGATTTTACTCTTCATTTTAGACTTTCTGCACTATAAATTAAATTTTTCCTTTCATTTTCTGGACATAGCTCTTTCTCATTTGGATCACCATACTCCATCTTGGAAATTGTCTGAATGTTTATCTATTAAATATTGAATTTCCTATATGGGAAGAGTGTTAAATTGCTTGCACCCTTAAATATGCAAATAAGCAAAATTTAAAAAAATTATTTACAGGATAAATGTGTTGTAACTAGTATCCAACAGCAACATGTCATGTAAGTACAATTATGAAATTTCCAATTAGTGAATTATGAAATCCAATAAAACAAAGAAAAATAATAAAGAGCATGCACGCCAACAGTTAGTGCATGACTAGGGACCACTCTCCTGTACTGCTGCCTTCTAGTGGGTTATTTCCCCCAAACCAGCCGGAGTAGGGACCAAACACTGCATGGGGGAAAATTACTTTTATAAAAAAGGTTTAAACACAATCAATGAATGAACATCGAATTGATGCTAATGATTCATTTCTTACATTCCATAAGCTGTGTACTTAACTTTAACTTTGTTCCATAAAAGCCTCTTTATAGACAATGTTTTGTTTTGGCCAACTCTTGAGCATACATATCAAAACCAGCCATTGATGGCTTTCAAGTGGCCTTCAAGGCCGACTATCAAAAAAATTGAAATCTGTGGTCACTTCTGAGTTAAATGAGTACCATGAAGTTTTAGTACCTCTGAACCTTGAACGGTGGCCTTTGTTGGTCTTTGAGGCCAGACTCTGGTACCCTTGGATCCTGAGGTACCTTCATTATAATTTGAGGCTGCTTTGAATGAGTGCAGTGAACTAAGAGTAATCTATAAGGCTTTTGAAAAGTGCCCCCAAAACAGCCTTCAAGGCCAACGTGTGGTAGCTTAAAACCCTGCCAAGATTCTGAAGTACTTATACTCAACAGCTGGGGCCTCTGGGTGCTACAGTTTGGCTGTGAAAGAGTAATAAAAACACAAACACTTGAAAATAGGTATTAGATAGGAAAAATAGGCATTTAAATCCTGAAGACATTAAGATAGTCTCAGCTATTGCAATACTGACATACTAAAAAAAATAAAATGTAGTAATTTGTAGCAAACTCCCAAACCATTTGTTAGAAACTTTCTAATGCATTAAGAATTTTTCTAAAAAAAAAAAACTTTTCTTTTTGAGAGAGTAGGATAAACATTTTCCAAAGGATTTTTGGTATTGATAAGAATCTGGAATTTTGTTCAACCATTTAGACCAATTCTTATCATGCGCCCAAAAATAAAAAAGTTTCTTTTTAAAAAAAAAACTAATAAAATATTATTTACAAAATAGTAATAGCAAATGCTAATACTGATGTACCCAACAGACCCTCTGCTAAAGATGTCAGCATGTCATTTCTCAGTTTAAAGTCAGATACAACATAAGCCGCCAAAATGTTTGAAAGAAAACAGAAGGGTCAATTAATAAGAAACGAATGGTATAACGATTCTTGTTATAACATAATGAATGTAAAAATTCAAAACAGTTGTGTAACAAAACACACACACATCTAATAAACTTTGACTAAACCTTTGATAACAGCTTTGCAAATTCTGGCCTGGGGAGAGTATCAGGTAACTTTGCCTGGAGCTATTTCCTGGGTCATGTTATGTATCATCATTTCCTGACCTTTCTGTTGAGTTTATTCTATGAGAGTTCGGTAGTTGATAAATCAGGTAACTGCAGTGGCCAAGTTAACCTTTTAAGCCCAATGGCACACTAAATGTAACTTTAAATTTTAAGGAACACTAAAAAGTATAGCAATACAAACATTCATTTAGATTATACATGTATTATTCGTTACAATTAGGGGGATATTTGGGCCTGCTTTACTTTATAAAGATGCTCAATTTTCGGCTTGATAGTGCTTATGGATACTCAAAGCTCTTGATCAACTGATCTCAAATGTTCCTTTTTGTTGTTCTTTATGACAGTTAATATTGAAAATGCCATATAACACAGGTATGTCAAACAAAAGGGTAGTAAAACCTGTATTGCTTGGGAACCAATAGCAGGGTGTTGCCTCTCCACAAGCAACCAGAATTTCCCCAGTCATTTCAGAAAATTTCATTTTTAAGTTTCTGTCCATACTTATTTCCTCCAATTATGTCTGTTCCTGTATTCCTAACTTTTCTGCACTTTCACATGATGCTTTTGAAAAACAGATTTCTGATTCAGTCAAAATTACTGACTTCTAGTGATGGAAAATAACGTTTCAGCTGATCCTGAAGCAATACTAGATGCTGTTCAGTGCAACATTGGAAAACATATCCAAAATGATCATTTCTCAGCCTTCTTCTCCACAAACATAACTTAACGTTAAAAGCATTCAGCTTATCAGAGAGGGTGGGGTATTTTCATCTCTGCCTTGCATTTAAAGAATTAACATATTCAGTAAGCCAAATATATCAGCAAGATATGCAAATTTTGCACACCAGTATTTGTCATAGAAATTTAAAACAGGAGTCCTCTTGTGTGAAAAAAGCTTTCAATTCTTGATGCATTCCATACACCCTTGCAAGTACCTTCCCTCTTGGTAGCCATCGAACTTGTGTAACGAGAGATTTGTACTTTGATCCAATTTTTGAACATAAAACAGGAAATAAATGTTACCTGAAGGGTTGTGTCTTAATGAAGTTAACCATCTTAATAACCTGTTTCATTACTTAATTCAGTTCATCTGGTATTGATTTGACTATAAGAGTTTCACAATGGATCATGTAGTGTGTCACAGTAATTGAAGGATTTTTCTCTCTAACCTTAGCTATGAACCCTTTTATTTTTCCTTCCATAGATGCATCAGTACAAACTCCAATACTATTTGACCACTGAAGAGTCTTGAGCATTTTCTCCCTCCATGTAACTGTTCACTACAATGAATCTCTCTTCACCTGTAGTCCTCTCAAGTAACTCTTTGCAAAAGAAAAAATGCTCTTTTATATTGTCTGTCTACAAATTTGATAGAAGTTGAGCAAATCCACTTATATCATCTGACATATCATCGATATGTCGAGTAATAGTGTCATTTGAAAGTGGAACTTTACTAATTTCTTTCTGCTGCTGGAAAAATTGAAGATTCTACAATAGTGTGATTTCTTTGCTTTTGGAAACCTTCATAAGATGCTTCCTTTAAGTTAACGTCTAGCAAGAACTTACAATAATTCCAGTCTTTCTCAACCAGAGATGGATGTTTAGTTTCTAGATGCTATTTTAGCTCACTTGGCACCATGGTTTCATTTGAAAATTTCACATGACAAAACACATTTAGGCAATGGATGTGAATGGTCATCAGCTGAAGAAAATACATATTTAACTTAACTTTCATGATATCAGTTGTTTTTCACTTTGATGGGCTTGTTTCGAGAACCCTCACCTTTATCAG
Organism: Nautilus pompilius; assembly: GCA_018389105.1. Taxonomy (NCBI): domain Eukaryota; kingdom Metazoa; phylum Mollusca; class Cephalopoda; order Nautilida; family Nautilidae; genus Nautilus; species Nautilus pompilius. The sequence continues at coordinate 354,362 of JACATO010001867.1, read as the reverse complement.
TCAATTCACTGTCTGATTTCCTTTGGTTTGTAATATATCTATCCATTTAATGGGTATTGAGAAAATGATAAGGTCTTCATGTAACAAAATTTGTACAATTAGCACAAGGATCAACAACTCAACGAGACTGTCAGGATACTGTGCAGTAATTCAAACTTCCAGTACCAGTAATGAGATGCTGCTTTTCGGCCAGCTACAAGAAATAAGCATACTGACGTCACTATTGTATACAATACAGTTGTACCCCGGTATTCGCGGGGGTTACTAGAGCACCCGCGAAGATTGAAAAACAGCAAATATTGGACATGGTCCATAAAAATGCCTATAAACAGCAAAATATAAGTAAATATATAATAATAATTTAATAAAAAATACAACACTCAGCAAAACACTCGAGATAGCTACACGCGGTAAACTGGGATGATGCAGAGTTGCTGAGCTGCATCTGCCTGAGACAGCAGCACTCATGGGCAGCAGCCAATCAGCAGCAAGGAGAAATGAATAACGCTTTCGGATTGGCTACTTTCAAACCTCCAGCCAATAACGTTCATTTTATATTGATATTTTGCTGAATTTACTTTAGTATTTATATTACAAAATTAGTAAATTTCATTGTTATTAATTAATAATTTAGCGTTAAAAAGCGTGAAAAAATATATATTGCCACGAAAAAAGCCATTAAAAAATTGTGGAAGATATTTGCGATTCCGCAAATATGCGGGGGTTTCCACGAACAATTATTAGTTAGGTTCTAAGGAAAATTCCGCGAATAACTGGGGCAGCAAATGCTGAACCGCGATTACGCGGGGGTCGACTGTATTCACAGCAGGGTAAAAAATTTTGGGACCTTTTCCAACTTAGGCATGACATCATTAAACTTGGTCTTCAATTTGTTTTTTGTAAATCTCACTCAAATAATAATAGCAACAATTATTATTATTATTATTATTATTATTATTGGGACTGCCAAAGATTTGAAAAAGTTTCCTTATTTTTGAAAGCACAAATCTAAGCAATAAAATTACTCAATGAAACGTAGAAATACATGGCACACTCTGGTCAGCATCATGGCATGCTGGTTGAGAACGAGTTCTAGAGGACACCCTGCCTTTCTTTGTTTTCCATATTGTCTGAATAATTTGGAAGTGTGCTAGGGTCATTATCTTGCTGCAGAATAAACCCTACACCTAACAACAGACTGTCAGAAGGAATTGCATGACTTTTCAGAATATCGTGGTAATGCTTTTTTGTTATTGTTCCATTAATTATACAAAGATCATCAAGTGCATTAGCTCCAAAACAAACAACCTGCCAACCTTTATGCTGCCTCCTTCATGTTCTCCAACCTATCTGCACACAAACATTCTGTGTTTGGACTCGGATACCTCAAACTTTGATCCATCAGTCCAAAACACTTTATCCCAGTCTTTTACAGTCCAATATTCATCTAAATTTTTTCATTGTAACTTTTTAAAATAGCGACTATGATGCTTTTTTTAATGTTATCAGGGACACCTGATTTTCTTTTGTTCTATTCTATTTAGCTATGCTGTAAGTTCTGGGACTGGCTGTAATTATCCTAATTCATTTGCTCAGCAGTGTAATATATCTGCCCTCTCCTTACGCACTGCTCCCTGTGCAATTTTTGTCTGTACTGCACCCAGTAATCCGGTGTCTTTGCAATGTGTAGTGAACAATACCTTTGTTGAAAATTCCAAGTTTCTTGGCAATCTCTCGTCTTTTCTCAAGCTACAAACAGCAGATCACATTTCAAGATCTATTTCCTTTCTTTTTACTATCCTGACAAAAAATTCCAATAACCCCAACCTTCAATAGTTGTGATCTCCCCGAGGTTTAGAAACACGTTCAGTTTATAGCCATTTTATTGGCCCATTTCTCATCCAATGAAATTAGAAATGTGTTCTGGAAACTTCCCAGTTATTTATTATCATCTAGGTGTTCTGAATCACAGAGGGTTATTTTGATTAAGTAATGGTTTATTAGATTTGCATTACATTCACTGTTATGGTGAGCAATAAATTGGTTATACTATTCCCTCTATTTGTGCTTTCTTTCAAACTTTTGGCTGGTAGCATGTGTAAGTAATGCTTATCATTGTTTAATGAAGATGAATGATGCAGTTTCTTTATAACCAAAATTTTTATCCAAAACAAAGAACAATACAATGCATTTTCAAGTAGTAGGTGGTGAGGAACAACTTTGTGGAGAATGATAACAGCTGGAGTTGACCTTGGACTAAATTAAGCATCCTTTGATTAAAGGTTTATGTAAAACATTACAAGTATCACCTGTTTTGTTTGTACATCACTTCTGCCATATAAACAGCTTTCTTCTGTTCTTTTTATTATGTAGAATTGAGAATTTGAAAAATCAATTTCTATAACTACTACATTTTTTTTGTCTATTTGTTAGAGCACTGTAGAACTATTTGATTTACTAATCATCTCATGGCAAAAAGAGAAGCTATAAAAGGCTTTTATTATTATTTTTTTTAAAAAAGTTAAAACAGATCACCCAAAATATATGTAGATTATTCTCTACTCAAGATAAATTATTATAAATAAAAACTATAATGAATTTGGTTGTGGATGTTACTGAAGAAAACTGGTATACACTGAAATATAAGCAAATGGATGCTTAGATTTCTGTTTGTGCACTATGTTGTAAAAAGAATTCTGCAGCAATGCATCCTTCGAAAAACTAAAAACAAAATATTGTGTAAAAAACAAAGTATTTACAAGCCACCAGGGATCTAGAAAGATCATCCAATATTACCAAATTTTAGTAATTTGTTGAGAGTAAAGCTTTTTTCTTTAAACTAAAGCTATTTTATTACTTGAATGATATTAAAAAACTGTTGCATGTCTGTTCCTTCTCTGAATTTTAGGGAATCTCAACTAGTTGAACAAAGCCATATTCAAAACTTATTATAAAAAAGAGACTATTTTATAAGGACATTTCATAATGCAAATTAGTGTCTTATGGGATCTTTCCAAACTACCACTAACAACTATCCAGGATATTTATAAAACAGAAGAAATGAAAAGCAATGAGAGCACAACATGTTTATTTTGTCTTAAAAAAAAATCATGAAATTATTTTATAAAATGCAAAAAATTCTGTACTAGTCTCTTATCTCAGATGCTACTTCATAATACACTTATTCACAAGTGATATATTATCCATCTAAGCAGTATGTCTACAAGAGATGTCTACACTACCAAAAATGCCATTGTGCCACATATTTCTCTAACTTGGTCAGCATGTAGTAGTTTGAATTTGTTCTAGACAGAACGTGCCAAGTCAGTACAATTATGTCAAGCCAGATAGTTGATATTATGATTATTGTGACAACTAGTATTACTGTAGTACCTCCTGCCAAATCATGTGTGCTGCACCTCTGCCAAAGTTGGCTGCAAATTTGGAATCACTAGAGTGATATAATTTTTGAAGGTACTCCACCCAAAGAGCCATACATTGCATTTGAAGCAATAGAATTGTAATATGACTAAAGCTTTGGGGAGACACACTTGAAGGATCATATGACACATAAAAGATTATAGTCATATTAGTTGTCTCACAAAATGTCCCTCCCTACATTTTGTTGAATATAGTATACTGATTTTTATTTATACATCATTAACTAGATTGCCACCACAGATCAATCAGATTAACAAGCCTAAGGCTAAAAACAATACTGGTGACAAAGTAAGCTAAACAGGTGTGTTTGTTAACAGTTAGAGAAAAGCATTTTTCATTCAAGAAATATTAATTCACTGTTTAGTTTGTCTATCTGAATCAAGGCTGCCTTTTTTCAAGGATTCTGCTTCCTGAAGTAAATCTTAACCAAGTCATATCAATTTCTTAGCTTATTTTTACTGGTAACCAAGAAAACCTAATCGGCTGGAGCAACTTATTTGGAAATGAATCTAATGTTACCTTTACTTATAATAAACTATTATCAATAAAATAAATTGCACATGCACTGAAATGTATGCTAAGTTACGCTTAGAAAATATGTTAAACATGCATGGTTTGGGACTGAGATTAAATATTTTTGAAAGCAAAAATGTGAAACTTTGAGATGAAAATGTAAAGTATTTTTAATGCCTAAAAATTGTGCATGAAACAGTGTAGAGGTATGTTGTTGATCAATATATCAGTAAATATCTACTTGTGAATAACTAGAGCAAAAAAATAAAATCTAAAGATAGAATTATATTAAGTAATGACACTATTTTGAACAAAAATGACCCCTCCCTTGATTATTGTAATGTGTAAATTATTTAAGGCAAGAGGTAATCAGTCTGGTAATTGCTTTTGTCTCACTTTTTCATCTTCTAAAATTACACTAGTAGTCTCTAGTTCTGCCAAAAGCTATAGTTTCTTTTGTGAAAATAACAGTAATAATAATTTTCTAAACTGTAATGTACAGAAACTTTAAGTAGTTATGTACAGTATCAAAACCTAGAATATCATTTAACACTTTTTAAAAAACTTTTATTCCATGGTACCAATTGTGTACGTTTTTTCTGCCAAGAATAAAAATCAATATCAATTTTACTTGTATCTTAGAGTCATCAGTTTTATTAGCTATGCTGTGAATGTCTGCAGCTCAGAACACATTAATTTTGACAGTTTCTCTCTCTAATGTAATTTCTGTGCTGTTAAATTCTATTTGGCATAGCTAAGTGCAAGGTTAAGGCTGCCCACACAGGATGTGACAATTGTTTATCTCAATTTACTATTGATTAATCTATATATGTGAAATACTATTTAAAACTCACTCAGTTTCTATTACTTAATTTAAACTTTAAGCAAACGTTTTTCAAAATATATGATCTCTTCAAATATATGAAGTTCTAGACTTCAATAAAAGTATGTTCACCTTGTGTTTGAAGTTCAATTTTGTAGTATAACAAAGTCAATATGATTTAGTGGTAAAAAGCTAGAATGTCTATACATTTTACATGGACAAACTATGAAAAACTTACGCAGTGTCGACACAGCAAAAGCATACTGGCCAGATGTCAACAGAAATCCAGTCTTGAAGTTGCAATGTCGTGCTGTCACCTGGGCACCATCATGCAACTACACACGGAATTTTGGGGCTAGTATAGACTGAGAGAGTTGACAACAACGATTACGTTCTACACTGCAATGGCAAAGACGACGACGACGACGACCTTCGATGGCACCTCGAGATTTTGCCAACATGGGTGGGTGCCAGCCGGCAGCTCTGGAGAACAAAAGACAGCTGTCCTCCGCTGTTTAGATTTGGCTGACAGCGAACAGAGAGACTCCCCTCCTCCTCACCCCGATCGTCTAGGGAACCTTAGCATCACGCGAGGCGGTCTCGTGCAAAAAGGTTGGGGGGGGTGGGGCCTGAGGCGATTGATGGAGGGGGAGGACGGCTTACAAGTCACGTGACCCCGACACTGACAACATCTCCAGGCGCCGTAGAAGCCCCGCCGGCTCGCTGCTGCTCTCCCACCGCTCCGGGAGGCTGCCGTCTTCCTCTCTGACGGCGCGGGGTCAGCAGGCTGGATGATGGGGACGAGCAGCGGTTATCGGCCTAGTAAAACAACAACGTATAGACGACGGATTTCGTCGTCGTCCTTTTTCTTTTCTTACCCAGCTACTATTTAGGGTTCTCGGGCCGAAAACAGCCCCCCTCCCCCACCACCATTTTGACGAGTCGTTACTCTCGACTCGTCCAGACGACGACGGGTTGGTTCATTGTCGGCGGAAGACCGACCGGTGATAAGGTATCATCATCCACCAATAACCCGACCCGCTCTCTGCTAGCCAGCCGAACGAACGAACGAACGAACAAACAAACAAACCAGTCTGGTGAAGGCGAGCAGACGACACAAGCGCGCGGACAGAGGCTCAGCGAAAACTCAGAGCAATGTTAGCCCCGAATCGTTCTGAACGACGCTGGGGCATAAGAAGCAGAGTAACGACGATGATATCCTTACCCTTCGCCAGTGCAAACGTCGATTCGTGCGGATCGATTGTGTACAGAATACCCTCATACCGAATCTCAGCTTTTGATATCAGGCTGATTTTACTTCCCAGATACGGAATTCCTCCTCCACTCATCTCTTCAAATCGTCCCTCCGGATCCAGACAACGGAGGATGGCGGCGGATTGAAAACTCACCCCTTCCTGTCGGACCTACATAGACAACAAAATGGCGAAATCGAGCATCTTCCCAAAAGATGGCGCTAGTTTTCGAAGGCGATCCCACAATGCCCGGTGAGGCGCATGCGCTGTTCAGTTCACAAAACTACGGGCTACCGAAATGGCGGCCACAAACCCTTTGGAAGATCTTTTATCGTCGGAAGTTGACGAAAACGAAGTAAGTGCCTTAGTTGGATCGCTGGAGTCGAGGCTGGCTTCACCCACTCACAAGGAACCTGCACAAGAAATTGCAGAGGGCGTGGTGAATAATAATCATGTCAACAACACAGGAACTTGTGTAGCCTCCTCCACGGTTGCCTCACCACAGTTTACTTCCATTCAGCCCACAAGTCAAGGGCAGAAAGGTATTCCCGTTCCAAATAACACAACAGTAAATAAGATAAACGTACCCATCTCTAAACCGCCTTTGGATGCCCAGATTCTCGGCATCAGTTCGATACTGAATTCAACAAATGCGTCGCCAACAACTGGTGGTGTTTCCCTGTTGAGTGTAAACACGCCGAACTCCGTTCGCGTTTCCGATAACGGAAAGCTCCAAAACGCCTCAACACTACGGATTATAAATCAGCCACAGACTATTATCACATCGTCCGGCCCCTCTGCCGTGAATGTGAATAACACCAACGCTGTTACCTACGTCCACTCTGTTCCGAGACCCTTGGCACCAGTCGTGGAGAGCACCAACGGGGTGAACACGCAGCAGTCCGTTACATCGAGCGTCGTCGTCAGCGACAGCAATGCCGCGGCAGCCAGTGCTATCTATAACTTCGCCAGTATCGCCGCCGAGCAGAAACCGCTGGCGGTTCCGCACTTGAACAGCTCCCAGGCCAAGGCCGGACTCGAGGGCGGCCGTATAACGGTGCGAGAGCAGATCGAACAGAGGCAGGACAAGTCGGGGAAAATAACTCCCGTGGTGACCCTCAGCAACGTCAGCCCCGCCGCTCAGTTCATCGTTAAGGACTCGTCCCATGTGCAGGTCAAGCAGGAGCATCCGCCTGGGCCGTTTCTCGTCAAGCCAGACGCCTCCGATCACAAGGCGGAGCAGGTCCCGCAGGCCATCATTTCTTCCTCCTCGCAGGACGTGCACGCCAGGAACAATGCCGCCAACGTCCACATCTTCAACACCAACCTGAAGGGGACAGCGGTTTCGGTGAACCCCAACATGATAACGGTCAGTCGGACACAGCCGCACGCGATGACGGTCGTTCGACCGCATATTGTCACCGCGCAGTCATCTCCGGGGAACGGAGCCGCCGCGCACATGCAGATTGTGACTGTGAACAACCCTACCACGGGGGGTGGAGTACCGAGGACAATTACTGCCAACTCGGGAGTTACAGCCAAGTCGTTACCGACCCGGGTGACTGGGTCAGTGAGGATTAGCTCCACGCCGCAGCAGCAGCAAATAAACATCGCGCCCAGACCTGGTGCTACCACGGTAAGTTTTCAGAACTTTAGTTTGAGAGTAATCACAGCATTGTCGATTGCCGCGACGTTCATTGACAATTCAAAGGTTGTTGTTTTACCGTAGATGAAAGCAGTGAACCAAATTTCAAATAATTACGGGAGAATGCTTTTTTTTCGCTGTTCTGGGCTTTGCAACTGTTTACAGTACAGGGGAGATAATTAGTGTGATGAGACTTGCTGATCTGTCTCAGTGCCACAAGATTGATGGAGTAGCAGCCAATCTCCACACTGTCTGTAACTAACTGAAGTGCAGTCAGAGCTTTTATAATCATGCACAATTTCAAGTTGATCAACAGAAGTGAACCAATAGCTCTTGCTTGTCATGTGTCCAGTCGTGACATTCTTTAATGTTCTTTTCCTTTCCTGCTTTATAATTTTAAAGATCTCTAGTAGACTTATATAAAGATATCAGAAATCGAAAACATTTAACTTTTAGCATTTGATTGAAATTCAGATATGTGCATCTGGGGTGTATAAGTGATCAGGCGATACTATGGAGTAATAATATAACAGTAAGAAGGAGAAAAGGTGAGAATATTGGAATCAAAAAAAGTTGAACTGTAAGCTGATACATAAAAAGGGTGAGAATATGAGAGGAATATATCAAAGTGTAAAATTTGAAAAAGTTAGATGCTAGATAGATCAGGCAATAATGTAATAGTGCAAAGTAAAAAAGGAGGGAATATAAGAGCATAGAAATTTTAATATTGGAGTAAAAGTTAGCCTGTAAGCAGAAAAAAGATAGATAAATCAGTAATTTAGTAGTATAAATTAAAAAGGTGGGAATATAAGAGTGGAAAAAGAATATTTAATTAAAAAATAGAAAAAGTAAGATTATTTGTGAAAAATGAGAAACCATGAGTATATAGGAATGCCAAATGAGAAAATTAAAGTAAAAAAGAAGTAAAGGAGATAGATATGAAGAGTGAGAAATGAATGAAAATGATACTAGAGATAAAAAAAGTAGATGGAGACTGTGAATTTAAGTATAGATTTAAAAAAGAAAGCATTAAAGAACATAGTAATAATAAATAAATTAAGGTAAGGCTAAGAATCTAAAGATAGAAAAAGTTTGAAAATTCAGAATAAATCTGATTGTGATTCTAAAGTAGAAAGAGAAAAGAATAGAAAAAAGTGAGAATATACAAGTAATAAAAGGGAAAAAAGGTAAGACTGAGAATCTAAACATAGAAAAGGTGCAAAATGAATATTTAAAAATGAGCATACAACAGTAATAAAAAGGTAATGATGACTAAAAGTAGGGGGAAAATTTTAAAAAGTTACTATGTACAAGTAAAAAAGAAGTAATGGAGATACTAAGAATCTAAAAGTATGAAAAGTAGCAAAAGGAATGGAAAAAAGTTGCTATGTACAAGTAAAAAGGAATTAATGGTGATACTAAGAATCTAAAGGTATGAAAAGTAGCAAAATGAATATTTAAAAATGAGCATACAACAGTAATAAAAAGGTAATGATGACACACACACTCTAAAAGTACAGAGAAATTTTTTAAAAAGTTGCTATGTACAAGTAAAGGAGAGTATAATTATCTAAATATAGATAATATGTGAAAAGATTAGAGAAAAGTTCTAATATACAGGTAAATAAGGTAGTGGCAAGACAATATTAGAATGATGTTAGAATAAAGAAATAATGGTGACACTAGGAATATATAGTAAAGATTTTGAAAAATGAGAATATTGAAGTAAAAAAAAATAGAACTGTTAATGTAAGACTTCACTTAAAGATAGAAAAGGTGAGAGGAATAGATTGTATAGTAGTATTAAAAAGTAAATTGAGACTAAATCTGTAGATAGAAAATGTTTAAAAAGTCATCCAAATAATGAGAATATAGTAGTAATAAAGATGTAGATTCTTACTGTAGAAAAATTGAGGAAAGAAAAAAATATTGAAAGATAAGGGAAGCAAAGATGACAGTAAGAATGTAAATATAGAGAAGTTAATATAGAGAACTAAAAAGAAGTAAAGAAAGGTAGGCTAAGAATCTAATGAAATAGAACCAAGAAAAGTTTAGAAAAAGTTAGTATATACAAATAAAAAAACTAAAGGTGAGTATAATAATCTAAAAACAAGTAACGGTGAGATTTTAAATATAAAGATAGAAAAATGATGAAAGAGTGAAAATAATTGTGGCAAAAAAGAAGTAAATTGAGACTGTGATTTTGAAGATAGAAAAATTGAGAAAAGAAAATCATATTTAGCATATAGGAGTAACAAAGTAGTAAAGGTGAGGCTAACAATTTAAATATACAAAATGTGAGCAAAGATTAAAATAAATGAGAAGATGTAGTAATACAAATGTAATGGTGATAACGTTTGTAAATGAAAAATGTTAGAATATAAAAGTAATAAAGAATTAACGTCGAGACCAACGACCTGAAGCTAGTGTGAGAAAAGAATGAGAATATAGTAGCAAGATACAAGCAAATGGAGACTGAATTTAAATATAGAAAATTTAAAAGAAAAAAAAAAGCATTTAGTGGTGGCAAATAAGTTAAGGCAAGACTAAGAATCAAAAAATAGAAAAGAGTTAGAATAAATGGGTAAAAAAAGAAAGAAAGAAAGCTGGAAAAAATTGAGAAAAGAAAAATATTTTTAGCCTATCGGAGCTTGAAAGGTGAGATTAAAAATTAGACATACAAGTTAAAAAGAAGTAAACACAACTGTAATGTCTAAATATATAAACTGTTAAAAAGTTAAACAAATGTTAGAATATACAGAAAGAAAAGGTAGATAAAAGTGAGATTAAAAAGTGCAAAGGGAATAGAAAAAAGTAAGAATACAGAAGTTAAAAAAAAGAGTAAATACCAGATTATTAATTTAAAGGTGGAAAAAAGTGAGAACAGAATGTGAATATACTAGTAATAAAGTAAATTGGGACACCGATTCTAAAGATAGAAAATGTTTCAGAAGACGAATAATTGTATAGTAGTAAAAGTGATGCTAAGAATCTAAATATAGATGATGTGCAAAAAGAGTTTAAAAATGAGCATATAGTAGTGATTAAAAAGTGACGGCGTGACTCAGAATCTTAAAGAGAGAATAAATAAATATAAAAGTAGTAAAGGTGAGTGTAAAGATAGACAAAGTGGCAAAAAAAGGAATGAGAATGTAGTAGTAATAAATAGGTTAAGGCAAGATTAAGAATCTAATGAAAGGGTGTAAAAAAAACAGTTAAAACTGAATTTAAGGATAGGAAAATGACTAAAGATTAAATAAAATAAAAGTGAGGAAATAAGAGAAAAGGTGTAAATAGATAGAAAAGAAGGTTGACACTAAGAATGTGTGAAAGGATTTGGAAAAATTAGCAGACAGTAATAATAAAGAGGTAGAGGCAAGACATTGAAGATATAAAAAGTGTGAGAGGAGTAGAACAAAGTGACAATATTGAGGTAATAATGAATCTAGATAGAAAAAGTGAGAATTTACAAGTCAAGCAAGAAGTAAAACTGAGGCTAAGCATCGGAAGATAGGAAATGTGAGAAAACGTTTTAAAAATTAGTATATGGTACATGGTAATTAACATATAAATCAAGATTATGAATCTATAGATATAAAAAAGTGAGAAGAAGATTTGAAAAATGGAAATATTTAATTAAAAAGAAGTAAATGCAGTGGTATTAATCTGAAGATATGAATATGGAGTAATTGAAAAATATTTGGCATATTGGAGTAACAAAGTAAAAGTGAGACTAAGAATCTAAAAATAGGAAGAGTGAATATTTAAAGGCAAGATTAATAATTGAAACATTTTAAAAGTGTGAAAAATTTTTTTAAAAAGTGACAATATAGAAATGATAAAGAAGTAAATACAAGACTAAGAGTCTAAAAATGCAAAAAGCAAGAAAAGAATTTAGAAATGACTATATAGTAGCAATAAAGGTGTAATTTTGAGATGAAGAGTCTTTAAATAACAGTAAGTGCTAAGATGCTGGAGAAGAAATATTAAAAGAAGTAAAGTTGAATCTATGAAGATAGCAAAAAGTGAAAAGAATTACAGAGAGAGAGAATATAAAAGAGTGAAGCAAAACTTTGAAAATTATGTATTTGCAGCATTACTCTGTCAGGGTCATTACCCATATATATGGACAAACTTTATAGGAAATTTTCATTAGAACTTTGATCACAAGAGTGTTTTAAATATTTTTGGCATCTTGGCTATTAATATCTCCAAGTACTAAGAAGTTCATTCTTTACTTCTGTCATTCCACAACTGCAGAGCATTAGTTAACTCTCTATTCTGAACTCTTCTATCTAGTTTATTTCAGATGTGCTAAATAGGGTTTGGGGTGGTTTAATCATCGTTTTTAGAATCTCATCCACTTCTTTCCATGATAGATATCATTAAGCAAGTTTTGCAATAGGTTTTTTGGTCAGTGTTGTGGTCTATGACAAACTGAGGCCTATCGGTTGATGCCCAGAAGTTATAATATAGTGATGCAAACTTGCCTGATACTTTTTATATTAATTTCATTGATTTTAATTAACTTTTCAACCTGAAAACTGCTAAAATAGCTGTATGCTTTCATACTTTCTCTTTCATGCTTAACAGAATGCATCGTATGGCCTTCACAAAATCTTTCTCCAGCCTTTCTTTGTCTTCTCTGTGAACCAAAGATTATAAATTGTCAAGTCAGCATCTCTCAAATCCTTTTTTGACAGTCATTTTGATATGGAGCTTTATGTAGTAGAATTGTGGTCATGTAGTGATTGTGTTTGCAAGGAAGCTGCTTGCTTTAGACTTTCTAATAATAAACAGCAGAAAGAGAAAGCCCTGTGGTTTCCGTCTTCCACAGCCCTTTTTTGTTATGTACTACATGGTTGCTTTCCTAGCAAATATCTTGCTCAACTAACTTCATTAAGTACAATAATAGAAATGTTTTGCATATGTAATTTCTTCTTATTTTTAAATGATGATAAGTGTTTGTTCCACAACAAAAAGTATGCTCATTTTGCAAGATATTATGCCATACTTTTACATTTTGGTTGCTTGGTGGTTGAAAATATGTAAAACAGTCATCAAGTTAAAGAGAGGATATTGTAATGTTAGATTTATACATGGTTGCCAAAAAATAGTCATATATAATAAACTTTTATTAAACTTCATCAAAATAATCCTATTTTGCTCTGATAATAACTTTAAAAATTCTGGAGAGTCTATCAAGTAATTTTGCCAAATATTCAACATTCGTGCTGTTTGGAGGTATTCTTATAAACGGTATTCTCATAAATGTGCTTTTGTTATGTGGCATTTTCCTTTCGCTTTTGTCAAATTGATGTCAAGACTTTAATGGGCGATTAATCAGGTGATAGTGGTGGCGGATTCTTCCATTGCTCTCCACATATTGTCTACATGATATGAGTGTGCACTTTGGTCAACTGCAAGGAGGAATTGCATGACTTTGAAGAACACTTGGGTAACACTTTTTTGTCATTGTTTTATTGTACAAAAGCCACCAACTGCATTAGATCCAAAACATCAACCAATTATGTTGCTTCATGTTTAATTGTTGGATCAGTACATTGTTCCGAAAAGCTTTCTCCAACTTGTTTGTATACTCCACATTTGGACCTGAATATTTCAAACTTTGACTCATCAGCCCAGTCTTTTATAGTCCAATGTTTACATTATTTTGTCCATTACAACCTTTTCACTTTATTAGAAGGCTTAAGCAAAGTTTTTTTTGTATTTTTTTTTTCTCACAGCCCCATGATCAGTTACACCATCGCTCTGTCTTTTACTGTTGTCAGGGAAACCAGATTTTCTTTTGTGCTGAATTTCTTGGACTGTAAGTCTCCTACTCCATTTGCTCAACAGTGTAATATATTTGCCCTCAACTTTAGATGATGCTGTGTTTTCTATCCATATTGCTCATAGTCACACACTTTTCTTGGGAATTCCAAGTTGCTTGGTAATCTCTCTGTCCTTTCTGAAAGTACAAACAGCAGATCACATTTCAAATTCAATTTGCTTTCTTTTTGCCACCCTGACAGCAGCCTTCAACAGTTGTGACTTCTATGAGGTTCAGTCTGTAGCTCTGTGACACATGGCATCATCTTGTTGATTCATTCCTATCCAATGAAATTATGAGTATGTTCCGGAAACCTCCCAGCTATTATTTATCATCTAGGTTTTCTGAAGCACAAAGTGAAAGGTTTTAAGTCAAAGTTCATTTAGTGTTTTGTTTTACATAACTCTCTTGATTTTTATGTTCATTGTGTTGTTGCAAGAAACTAAATTGGTTATACTATTTTTTCTTAATAATTGACCTTCTGCTTGTTTTTTTTCCCAAACATTTGGTCAGGAGTGTATATTTGCTAATAAATTAATTACATATATATATATAAGGAAAATTAAAATGAAACTTGGCCAGATACATTTATATTTGTTGGAAATAAGTACTAATTACCAGGCTTATAGTTGGTCCCTGCATTTACATCATATGTTGTTGTGTGCTTGATGACAGCACTTACAACAACTAGATCTGTAGTATTTTGGATTATGGTTTCTGAATGAAGAAGTACACTACATATTGGGTATCTGACCCCGCCACACACACACACACACACACACACACACACACACAAACCAGCAGTTTTTTGATGATTATAGGGAGCAAGTGGAAACTGAGTATCTACACAAAACTTTCAGTGTCATCGATACAGGTTGTCACAAATTAACATTAATCCAAGATGACTTGCATGAAAAATAAATGCTTGGCTAATCAGCTAGCCTATGTTTCTAAATTGTCCTCTGTTTATCGTTTTTAAGTTCAGTGTTTTTTGGTTTTTTAAAAATTAAAACTCAGTAGAGTAAAGCATATAATGTGAGCTTAAGGGAGCTACATTCAGTTGGAGACCATTTGGAGAGAAACAAGAAGTAAGGAGAGTTATTTCATGAAGTGATTTATTTGGAGACCTGGTAATGAAAACCAAGGAGTAATGTTCGCTATTTTATGGAACTTTGTTCAACTTGAGTGCTGGTTAGAGAGAAACAAGAGAATAGTTAAAATAAGCCCCTTCAAGAGGCATATGACTACCATCCTGTTGGTTAAAAAAAATGTTCGTTTTAACGAACAAATTTGGTGTAAATTTATTAACTACTTTCTTAAAACTAAAGTCTTTCTGAACGTTATCAAAAGATCTAGTAATGCTACAGACTCCACACTGAATATTTGGGGGGAACAAGGCTAAAGTAATCTTTTGAGAAGAGCAACAAACCCTGAGAGTTGACATCAAAATGATTTTAATTCTTTTCTGAGGCAAGCAAACAGAAGCATGAAATTTTGGCTTTTATCTTGTCATTTGTTCCAAATTTTAAATCCAAATACTGTGGTATTGCATTTGTGCTTGTTTACTAGTTGACAATGACATTAGCCACATTAAGTGGTTCTGTGGCAGACGTTTCTGTACCTGTAACTATTTACTCACCTGACATGAAGGTGAGGTTGGACCAGCCTGCCTGTGTAACAAGTATCACCCAAAAGGGCAAAGGGTTTTGGAATGTTCCATATAAAAAAGAGCTTGGGGCTTTCTGAGTGGTTACTGTTGCGTGAAATTGTGAAGGTACGTCCACTCTCTCTCTCTCTCTGAAATTGTTCAGGCATGCTCACCCACTCACACTAGTGACAAGGAACAAATAGCACATTATACACACTGACAAGTCACCACCTAAGGTGTTTGTTCTGGTCCATATTCTGCAAACATATGCTTTGCCATTGAGTCAATTAGGGAAATTAGGTGCTATAATCAGGAGATTAGAGTTCTTAGTCAGTGAGATTTCATCAACAAGTCTACAACTAATCTCGATTCTCAGAGGACCAAATTAGTTGCTATTTTTTAAAAAAATTCATCATTTTTTGACTTGCTTGTAGATTTTTTTGTGGTGATTTTACTGGCAAGTAGTTGACTTTTAATTCATGATTTCTGTTTTAATGGAAAATTGATTTTGATGGTTAAAGCTAGTACAACATTTGACAGACTTTAGCAATAAATGGTTTTGTTTGTTTTTTGTGTGTGTGTTAATTAAAGCTGTAAGCTATGTTCAGTTTGTTTTTTTTTTCTAGGATTTTTTCAGGAGAAGGAGCAGATAAATCTTGACTCGTGGCATAGTATAGGGAATCATTAAGATGCTAAGACATAATGAAATTTGTTGACTAGCATAGAAATTTTTAAATAAAACTTCATTAAAGTCTTGATATTGTTAAAAGAGAGAAATTTATCTTGGAAAATTATTTACAGCATTCTTTAATTAAAAATGGAAGTTTCTTAACACAAGGTCTATCTGTGCTAGTGATTATACAGCCAGATCCCTAACATACAGAACTGTCTGATGACCCAGAGAACTATAAAACTTGTTCTTATTTCTCTTTTCATGATAAAGGAATGAGTCAAAACCAAAATCTCTTTAAAAAAACCAACTTTCTATCAACTCAAGTTATAAGCCAACAGTTGGTTTCCACATTACACAGTTAACCCACTAGATTTTTTTCTCTCTCCTATTTTTCATTAGCTTGTTTCTCTTTGTCACTTTGTTAAAGCTGAGTACAAGCACAAGTTTGGTCCACACATTTACTGTAATCATATTAATGTGGAAAAGTATTTGAATATTTTGATTTCTAAAATTAGTATATAAAATAATTTATCCAACTCAACACCCACAGAAATAAATGATTAGCATAGAAAGTGAAATTAGACATCAGATGGTGACTTCACCAACAAAGTTTCTTTCCTTGCTCTGGTAAATGAATAGAATGTTTTAGAACCTTTGTGCATAACTACAAATTTACTTTTGAGCATTAATAACCACAAATTCCATGAAATTAAAGCTGTACAAGACCATAAAATACTGATTTACAGCTTTTGAAAGAGTACCTAGATGTGATGCTATCTGCAGATGATAATACTGATGGTTTTCACACTATTTTTATGAATTTTCATGAAAAGAACAAATTTACGAAGGTTATTAAAGGGCAAACTTTTATTGTGAGGTGTTTGTCTGTTTGAGAGGAAGGAATGCACTGATATACTGACTGTGATAAAGAAACGTTTTAAATCCCAGGATCGTAATGCACTTGATAATATTCAACAAATAGCTTATGTTCTTGGAAATTAATTATAATTGTTTTTATGCAAATAAGTTGTAGGTTATTTCCTAATTTTTATTTCTTGAACATTGATACAATTCTACATGATATTACTGCCATAGAAGAAAGAATAAAGATTTTAGTCCTCAAACTTAAAATAAATGAATCAGTAGACTTGATAACATTCATTCAAAATAATTTAACTTTGCCATCAAAGTCTTAATGAATTTTAAAATCAAGCACGCATGTTCAAATAAGATCTCAGGTATCCTTAACTGGGCTATATTTAAAAAACACTAGCGTAGTGATGCAAGCAAACATTCAAACCATGCTGCGATGTTTGTCAGTGATTCATCATAAATGAGGTGCCATACACTTTAAGGAAAAACAAACAAAACTATAGTTCCAGAGAAGACAAACATTTTAAAATTAGCATCATATTTTACGATGAGGCAATATAAGAAAGTTGATTATCTCAGATTATCCAAACTGCTATTGTTAAAGCAATCTGTAGAAAACACAAGTGAGACCAATTTCCAAAATCTACACTGATGCCCCCACCTTCTTCAGTTCTATTTTTCCTATATAAGTTTTTAGTTAGATCCCTTTTAGTGTATATGGTTCAGGCATGAAACTCATATTATGCAAAGCTGTCTCTGAAAAAGATTTGAAGGTTTACTTGAATAATTAGTATAATATACAGTATTGGAAATAATTATGGAGAGAGACACAAGATATGCACAAATAATAAGTAATTGCTGCTGAAAGATGATTATAATACACAATGGATTATTTCATAAAATATACAAAAACAAAATAAATACCTTGTATGGTGCTTTATTTGGTATTTGAGCCCTTTGCTTTATATAGACTATGACACCCTGTTTTCATGCTCTCATATAAATGTTGTTCCAACTATCCTGTTCTAACTATTTTATAGCACTTTCCACAATTCATCTGAAGTATTTGGTTGCTCTTTGACTTTCTCAGTAGCCATATAATCCCATGTTGTCTCAATGATCAATCATATATATATATATATATATATCAGGACTTTCTTTGTGCTGGCCAAGCCATCTTTGTGAATGTTTAATCAGCCCCTTTACATTCTAGATAGTTTTTACCACATTGGCTGCATGCATGGAATCATTGTCATTTTGGAAGATGAATCTCCACCCAATGAGATGCCTTTCTTGGGGAATGGCATGATGAATGAAAACCAGCCTGCATCTGTTGTTAGTCGGTATACCCTCGATTTTATGCATCTCTGACACTTTGACTGATATGGAGTCCCACATTTCTATTGATCCACCACCATCTCTCCTGCTCCATCTTTAAATAAACTGTCATTCGTAATTGCCAAACAATTAAAACTTGGAATCATCTGTAAAGCATGCCTTCATCCAGGTCTGGTTGCTTTTCCCCAAGAAAGGTTTTTTTTGGTAGCTACACATTCATTGAGACCACTTCTAAAGAAATGTTAACACTTGTACTTTCAGTTAGGTCATTTGCATGATTTCTACTGGCTTGTCATTTTTGATGGCTTTCTCCTTTGACTATGCCTTTTGTCAGTTATCAGTGCCATTTGCAGCTATATCTTATATGAAGTTAGGCTACAGTTTGATGCATGGAGTAGCCTTCACTAGCTAAGATTTTGATTTTTATATGCTTTTCATTTGATGTTTTCTGCTCAGGATCCATAGTATTTATCACATATTTACCATATTTCCTTGATATTATTGCCTCTACTTTTAATCTTCTGCATGTGTGGCATTTATTGAGCATGCATAACAACCATTTACAGTGTACTATATCAAATACTTAATTTAAAGTTTGCTACACTGTCTTTACACAGCAACAACAAAAAAAAGATTGAAAGGCAGTAATAAGCCAGAGGTCACGTAAATTGGTCCATTTAAACTGTTTGATTCCGGGGTTAGTGCTTGGTGCCCACTGTGAAGTGTGGTGGTTTGGTGTCTTTGGGAGGTGGTGTACACGAAATGAATTTTCTGGGAGATATTCCAATGGTAGACAAAAGTTCTTCATCACATTTCTGTCCACTTTGCCATATTACTAGATCTTGGCCCAGAATTCACTTTTGAACAAATTGATGGCCCAAATCATTTGTCAGAGTTGTTTTAGAAATCAAAATTTGCTGTCCATTTCATTTATCCCCTATTGAATATCTCTGAAACTAATTATGGGTTACAGGAAAAACAGGCTCTGATAAAATCTCTGGTGTAAGTGGAGTGCGCATTCTGTTTAAGAGAACATATCTCTGCAGAGGCTTTGGAAGAAATACCCAAACTTTGATGATGATGATAATAATAATAATAATAATGGAATTCACAAGGTTATTTTAGAAGGGACAGCACTATATTTTTTGTAAACAAGTTTTTTTTTTTCCACAGTGTTCAATAATAGATTCTTAATTATTTATCTGAAATTATTTCTTATGGGAAGAAACAGAGAATAGACATTAATGGAGACTGTTGATCTTGTATGTTCAAGTGAACTACCTATCTATTTGTGTCTAATTATAAGAAAGAAAAGGGGCTGTTATTGTCATATTAAAATAAACTACTGTATGTCTGTTTAGTTTTACATTTTTCTGAAATTAAAATTTGTTAATTTTTCTTACCATTTAAAGGGATAAATATTTTCTGAGGTATTCTTAAGTTAAACAGCACTGAATAAACCTCTAATTTTGAAGACCATAAATTCTATTTAATTTTATCATATTTTGTAATCATTTAATTTAGCTTTGTATTGAATTCTTGTGATTAAAGATTTTCAGTATATGGAGAGAAAATCATTAAATCTGTGGTACTTAATTATGAAAATTAATTACTTTTTTGTGTAATTGTTTTTTGCTTCAAATTATTTCTTTTAAAGATGTGTTATCTTTTCTTTTCTTCTGCAATCATCTACAACAGCTCTGTGTCACGTGAAGTTGTGCAGTACCCAGTGTTTTGATGCCTGTCGTCCTCTGTTAACATATGGAGAATTTTCTGTATACTTTGGCTTTCCCAGTGTTAACAAAATAGAAAAATGCTACTTACCTGATACAGTTGTTATAGGCAAACACAGTTAGGTTATAAACAGAATCTCCCAGTATAGTGGAAGGGTGACGGTGGCAAGCTTCTTTTTTTTAAAAAAAAACAAACTTTTCTTTTGAAATATGCAAACAGCAGGACCAGCGTAAGTGTCGTTGAAAACACTGGCCAACCATATCGTATTTTCTATCTTAAAATGTTTCTCTGTTAGTAATGAACTCTCGTTTTTCTCTTTAGAAAATAAATGAAAATTAATTTTCCGTGTGAATATTAGTACTAATAAAATAACAAAAGGAATTCACCGAATCACTGGGTAGCAATGACACATTTCTTGAATAACTACAATTCTCAACAATGATTATGTAATAACCAGTATATTAATAACTAGCACACTTGCTCATAGAAAATTAAGGGGAGATAAGTACGAGGAGATGGGTCATGGAGAAACTGAAATTCAAATTGCCCAATCCCCTCTCCTTTTCTCCTCCTCAAAAGAAAGAATGACAACTGGCTCTTATGTGTATTAGATTTATTATCAATTTGTACATATTTTTATTATACTTATATATATATATATATATTACCATCCAGCCAAACAGGTTATTTAGCAACAGAGGCAGTTTAATTAAACAGGCAAAATATATTAAATAAGTTGCAACTCAGTGATACAAGTTTAAGAATATCAATGTCAGCTGCTTATATTTGTGGTTTTTTCATTACCAATTAAATTTGCTAAACTAATGCATAACTTTTTAAGCATTTTAAGATGGTAAAAAAAGCCAGTTTAAGTCAAAGAAAAAGTGCTTAGATTGTGGAGCTGAACAGGGAGAAACTTTTATATTTCAAGATTTTTAAACAGATTGAGCGCCATAGAACAGATAGAAATAGCTTGGCAACAGAAATTTGTTGATATTTTAAGGGATTTTGAGAATTTACTGATCTCTGTGAGAACTCTCCAGAGATGGCTTTGAGATTTCGAACTGCAAGGTATGTTTTCAGGAAGAAACCCTTTTTTTTTTTTTTTGAATTGACAGGCCTGTCTTCAGTTTGCCAACAAACCATCTTCATTAGACCAGTGTGAGCCAGGATGTTTTGATTTGATGAATCAGTTCTAGAGATTTGGATCACATGTTCAGACTTATGTCAGGAAAAGATTCACTAAAGCATTTTATTCAAAGTGTATCAAACTGATGGTTGTGGTATGGGGCTGTTTCTCCCAAAAAGAGAGTCACCTTACCTTATTGTATCCAGAGAATAATGGATCATTTTGTTTACCTGGACATTTTTATCAAGATACTAGAATCGTATTCTGAAGACTGCTTCTCTCAACTGGATTTTCTAACATGATAACAATCTGAAACATTTAACTGCCATCTCTAGCAGTATCTCACAGATCAGAAAATTCCAGTTCTAAAGTGGCTGGCTCAAAGTCCTGACTTGAGTCTAATAAAAAATCTATAGACAAAGTTATTAAGGTGGGAAAGCTCAAGATTTGGTCAATTATTTCAAATTATTTAGTCAACTTGGTGCAATATTTGCATAGACTAGTGTTTTTGTCTTTTGGACTTTATTCAAGAGCAATGTCAGACTGTAATTAACGTTTATGGCTGTGCGACCAAATACTAATACTTCCTTGATCTGTTTATCTTTTATGTAATCTCTAAAAATTGGAGTTTTGTGACAAAATTTTGAATATGTTTGATTTTTTTCTAAAATATGTTGCTATGAAATGTTGTCATAATGTAAGAAAAGTGAGTGCATGCAAAGTATTTACTACTGATAATGTTGATGTAAAGATCGGCTAAAGAAACAAAAAATTGTTTTTCTATCAATGTAATACCCATGCTGGCATGTTTTTTTTTTTACATATTTTACATGTCAGTGTATTTTTTTTTTTGTCGTCATTCTTAAACTTTTCTGCCTTTGTATGTCTTTCAGTTGCAATAATTCACTATTTGTGTTTATGTAGTGTCTTTCTATAATTATTTCTAATACTGTGTGTATTGTTTTTAAACTGCATAGTCTTTTCTTTATTTGTTTTATTCTTTTCTTGATGCAAATGAAGGGTTACTCGAGTCAGTTGATGAGATGAAAAGAAAGACCTTATTAGGTTTCTTGTTTTTGAATGTTCTTGTTAAACAGCAGTAAGATGAAATCATGGGAAAAAACTCCCTTTGTTTTTTTTGTTAGTTCATTTTAATCAAAGACTTAAGATCAGTTAATATCATTGAGCTGTATGGACTAGTTTTGAATACTGTCCCTCTTGAGAACTTTAGTGTGGTTGGGAGAGAGAGCGAGTTAAAACTGTTGTCATATGTTTGATTGGAGATTGTCAGCAACAACATCGTCTGGAAAAAGAAAGAAAAGAAAAAAGCTTTCAGATCTTGCATATTATTATTGACAAGATATTGATTTGGATATTGTTAAATGATACTTCCAGCAGATAGGTTACCAGGGTAACAACCCTCCTTTTTTTCTCTCTCCTGTTTCCCTGGGTGGTTATATTGGTTTTTAAAAAATTTTACTCAGACTTTAGATGACTAATAAATGGAAAAAAAAAAAATTTATGGTAGAAAATGTAGTTTAAAGTAAGTGTGTATTCAGTTACATTGAAAACAATATCAGAGACTGGGTTTATTTATCTCCCTCGGAGCTCAAGAAGTTTCTGTCCTGGTTTCCTTAGCTTTGTTCTGACGACTGTTTTCTTGCCATGGCACTTACATTATATCTCACAAAGAGACTGGTTGTTTGTTCGACATTTCAAAGTTTTCAGTTTGTGGAAACACAATTTTAATGTAATTTTAAAATGGAATCAAGGTCATGCTTTAGTTATGTGAAAAGATGCATTTTACAAAGTCAAGGCTATACACAAGGTTTTAATTGTACTGATGCTGGTGTATTGATTTTCTATTGAAAGATGCTCATTACAGCACGATGTGTGCAGCATGTGTGCTTATCTTGGCACTGACTGCAGTTCACTCCCTTATGGGCTTATGCACTGTTCAATGTCTTCCAGTAGTAGTTTTCTTCTGCTCTTCTGTACCAATCTATTTTCCAAGCGCACTAGTTTTTCCCCATTACTAATCAGATGAGTTCTTTAATTAGGCTAGTTGGGAACTTCCATGACAGGCATTGTTCTCAGCTTTATGCATTCCCCTTTTCTTGCTTTATTGGATTATCAGGGAATGTGAAAAAAAACTGATGGACATGCTGGAATGTTAAAGATGTATATAGTGAAATAATATAATAAATAATGTAATTTAAATTATTAAATGTAGAAAATCTTCAATAAATAAAATACAATCCAGATGTCAGTTACTATTCACACTTTATCAGTATTTCACTTCTTGTAAATTTCTTAGACCATAATTGGATTTTAGGTGGTTAAACTGTTTTCTTTTTGCGCTCAAACCCTGATGAAGGAGTGTTGTGCCCCAGTTGTCTGCTAGAAAGCATTGCCAGTCTGGTCCCATGTATGGCTCAGCATTTCCAACTTCGGCAAGGAAATTTCTACAAGAACTCTTCATTTTTAGATGTGAGAAGAAACTCACATGACCAGTTGATGAAGAAGAATAAGCAGCAGCCTTACCAGGGAAGTACACAAAACTGAGCCATTCCTTGATCAGGATTATTGAACATAGGCTTCTGACCATAGCAATCCAGTAGCCAGACCACTGAGCTGCCCAGTTTTATATACTTATAATTAACATTTCTTACCAACAAAAGTCATAACAGTAATATCGGATCAACTTTGGCATTTGTGTATATACAGGTGCATCTCAAAAAATTAGAATATCGTGGAAGAGTTCATTTTTTTTCGTAATTTAATTCAAACAGTGAATCTTTCATATATTCTAGATCCATTACACATAAAGTAAAATATTTCAAGCCTTTTTTTGTTTTAATTTTGATGATTATGGCTTATAGCTCATGAAAATAAAAATTCCATCATCTCAAAATATTAGAATATTTCATAAGATCATTAAAAAAAAAAAGGATTTATAATATAGAAATGTCAAATTTCTGAAAAGTATGTTCATTTATGCACTCAATACTTGGTCAGGGCTCCTTTTGCACAAATCACTGCATCAATGCAGCATGGCATGGAGGCGATCAGCCTGTGGCACTGATGAGGTGTTATGGAAGTCCAGGTTGTTTTGATAGCAGCCTTCAGCTGGTCTGTATTGTTGGGTCTGGTGTCTCTCATCTTCCTCTTGACAATATGTGGTTCAGGTCAGGCGAGTTGGCTGGCCAATCAAGCGCAGTAATATTATGGTCAGCAAACCAGTTACTAGTAGTTTTGGCACTGTGGGCAGGTGCCAAGTCCTGCTGGAAAAGGAAATCAGCATCTCCATAAAGCTTGTCAGCAGATGGCTGCATTGACTTTGGCCTTGATAAAACACAGTGGACCAACACCAGCAGATGTCATGGCACCCCAAATCATCACTGACTGTGGAAACTTCACACTGGACTTCAAACAACTTGGATTCTGTACCTCTCCACTCTTCCTCCAGACTGTGGGACCTTGGTTTCCAAATGAAATGCAAGATTCACTTTCATCTGAAAAGAGGAGTTTGGACCACTGAGCAACGGTCCAGTTCTTTTTCTCCTTAGCCCAGGTAAGACACTTCTGACGTTGTCTCTGGTTCAGGAGTGGCTTGACACTAGGAATGTGACACTTGTAGCCCATTTCCTGGACAGGTCTGTGCGTGGTGGCTCTTGATGCACTGACTCCAGCCTCAATCCACTCTTTGTGAAGCTCCCACAAGTTCTTGAATCGGCTTTGCTTGACAATCCTCTCAAGGCTGCGATCATCCCCCTTGCTTGTGCACCTTTTCCTACATGCTTTGATACAGCACTCTGCGAACAGCCAGCCCTTTCAGCAATGACCTTCTATGGCTTACCCTCCTTGTGGAAGGTATCAATGAGCGTCTTCTGGATTACTGTCAAGTCAGCAGTCTTTCCCATGATTGTGGTTGTGTGTACTGAACCAGACTGAGAGATTCATGGTATTTATACTGCATAAACAGTGATTTACTCAAACTCGAAATGGAATATTCTAATATTTTGAGATGCGTTTTTTCTATTTTTTTTAGCTGTAGGCCATAATTATGAAAATTAAAATTAAAATTAAAAAATGCTTGAAACATTTTAGTCTAGAATATATACAATTTTCAATTTCTGAAATAAATGACAAAAAATATTGAACTCTTCCATGATATTCTAATTTTTTGAGATGCACCTGTAAATATATATTGAATCGAATAGTCTTTGTAACAAAATCAGCAAACTTATTCTGAGAGTCCACATTAATAAACTTTACTTTTCACATTTGTAGAAAACTCAAACCAAAAATCAAAGTAGCTGGTAGACTAAATTTTAAAAAATTTTTAACTATATGATTGGACAGTGAGTTGGTATGCTGTCTTGTCAGGGGTGGGGGCTCATCTGGTGACATTCCAGTGACATGGTTTCCCCTATGCAGGTCCATTCTGTAAGGATTGTACAAATCTGCTCTGGTTTCAGACATCTTATATTTAGATTAACAGTGGCAAAATAACAGATTTTTCCAGAGCTGCATCTTGGATGGTGGCTTGAAGATGCCCTTTCTAAAAAAAATTAATTGAAACTTCAGGACAGTGGTCAACCACAGAATGGTGAAGATTGCATTAAAAAATTAACAACAATTAAAACGGTGTGTATATAGAATATTAGATTTAAGGTGGGTAGAGATCTTGGAGGAAATGTCTTTTTTGTTTGTGCGGCCCCTTTAAAGGGTGGGAAGAAAGAGAAAATCTGAATAAATGTTACAAGATACTGAAGTTCATATGATTTGGCTAGAGAAGAAAGGGGTTGATGTTCATAAGTTGGTTGGTGATTGATGTAAATAAGCCATGTGCATTGGTGAATAATTGTGACAGGAAGCTAAAGATGGCTGATCATTTATCAGTTTCTTTTATATTAACACAAAGAGTAGAATTGGTTTTCATGAATTCTTGGATGAAGCACAACTAGCATCTAGTTTGTAGCAGATATTTTTATTGACAATTTTAGTCACCTGAAATCTTCTCAACTGACCCCATAGGTTGGGGATAAATCCACAATGACTAAATGTTGTCTTGTCTCAGTAATCTTGGAGTTCTGTGGATTCTGCTCTGAGATTATCCATGGGGTGATTGACCCTATCCTGGTTGTTTGTTGGTATTAATACTTTTTTTTTTTATTATTTCAGAGCACAATAACGCTTCCTGCGGGTTTTCATTTACAGCCAGGCACAGTTTTAGTAAAGAATGAGCAAGGTCAGTTCATGCTGGTCCAGGCAGGTCAACCTGGGGGGCTACAACCACAGACATCCACTGGTGCTGCTGCAGGCAGTGTCATGCCAACAAAAATACAAAGTGCCAAGGTGACTACAATTTAATTATTACCTACTTGAGAATGCCTATTTTTCTTATTGTTTTTTTGTTTTGATACTTGTTCACTTTTTATTGATTTATTACAAAATCCCACTTACTAGTAACATTGTTTGTAGGAATAATCAGTCAGTCTGCCATTTTATTTCTGCTAAACCTTTACAAGCCCCGTGCTGCTTACCTCAGATCTGCTGGCTTTAGATTCACTATGTTATCTAACTGGTGTTTCCTTGGTAGTGTAATTTTTAAAATAATTTCAATGATGTTAAGTTAAAAAAAAATAAAGAAAAGGCCATTACATAACATGTTGGAGGCTTGTAACTGATTTAAACTCTATAATTAGGTGATGATCACTTTTCTCCTTGAGTAATTATTCACAACATTTAATGGATCACCTCAAAGCTGCTTCACACAATGTCCTCATCATTGAACTTCCCAAGCCTCTGCGTGGCGCCTTAACTGTCTTTTTTCTTTCTTTTTAATGCCTACATTTTGGCAGAGCTATTTTAAAAGGATATCAGAAATTTTCAACATTTGCAATTTTATTCCCAAGGCAGGTAGAATCTGATATTCCTCTCCATCACTATTTAATCATAGCATAATTTACTCTGTTTTCCCTGTGCACGTGGGAGATGTTTGTGTTTGTTTTTTTAAGTATAATTCAGTTGCTAATTTATTTGTTTAAAATGTTTTTTGGTTACCAATTTTGGACACTGAACCCAGCCCAGAATCATGGTTGATCTTAAGCCTTGTAGTGTAGCAAGAGGGTTTATTGCAAGATGATCTGCCAAGGAATCAAACAGAAATTATATATTCCAAAACCTACAAATGGCAAAAAGCAATAAAGAAAAAAATGTATTAATGATCTTTATATTTATTTATTTATTTTTATAAATGGACTTATAGTATCCGTGTAGAAAATAAACAAATTCACCTGGCAGTAGATCACAGGTGCCTGTCCTCTGCTAAATATGGCTTAACACAGTAATGCCTTAATTTCTTGAAAGGTGCTGATTGGTGCATGCTGTTTTTAATGGAAGATGGAATTACTCTAAGATGAAGTAAACAACTCTTCAGTTTTCAGATT
Organism: Nautilus pompilius; assembly: GCA_018389105.1. NCBI lineage: Eukaryota > Metazoa > Mollusca > Cephalopoda > Nautilida > Nautilidae > Nautilus > Nautilus pompilius. The sequence continues at coordinate 327,004 of JACATO010001867.1, read as the reverse complement.
TTAGTACATACCGATATATCATGTTGTGTTTTACTGACAAATATTACTATTGTAACTTCTCGCTGCTTTTTCTTTTTAAGCAGTATAAAATGGACTAAATTGAATATAAAAGAAAAGGAACATTTCATTCTTTGAAACAACATTAAAATATTGAAAATAGGATGGTTTTTGTTCATAAAATCTTTGTTTTAGAAATAAAGCAGCTTTCTTAGTTACCATTTTCTCTCTATTAGCAGTAGCCATTGACGGTGTGATCCTTTGGTTAATTTGTTGCTCTAGTAGCCAATTCATTTCTAGAAGTAATAAAATGCATAGGAATATTAATAAATAATTGGGAATCAGCTTTTAAAATATCTAAAGTGGACATGGAAAACCTTTTAACCAGGACTTTAGAGAAAATAAAACCAAAATATCTTAATTCTGCTGACAAAATAGTCACAATGATGAAGAATTTACTGAGGGATGTAGTAGTTTGTGGAGCTGGTACCCTGATTGAGTGAAAACAGCTGACTGACTTTAGTAGGTGCTACAGTTTCTTCTTGAGTACATTTATTACTTGTTAGCATACATCTGTGACCATTGTAGCCAATGGAGCTGTGCTTGTTGGTCAATTGCCATTTTAGGGACTTCTTGTAGGTTGTCTGTCAGGCACACAGGGTCAGTGCAACCACTTTATTCAGGGGACAGTTTAGCAATGGAACCACCTGATTTTCCCAGGATTGGAGCTATATAGTTACACAGATTATTATTATTATAGATCTAATGAATCACATGATGCAACCTGTACCTTTTGAAAAAAATTTCTTTTCAAATATCTAGTCCATTGACCATCTATTACTACAGTATATCTGTATGCAGCAGACTCATATCACTTATTTTCTCTGACTTTTCAAAAGTCATCAATTTCATATGATAAGATAAATTTTAAATTTTAATTACATACTTTTGTTTAACCAATGAAACATTTTGTGTCAGTTGATTAAGACATAATGAAAATAATTAATAATTTAGCTTTATTTTGGGGATTTTAACAAAGCTTTATGCAAGATTCAAAAGGCGTGAATAAGTTGCTATTTAGAAAAAAGATAGAACGGGACTTAATTATGGATCACACTATGGCAGGATGGCAGGCTAGTGCTTATCCCCCCCACCTTGATATGTGCAATGAATAACTTGGTGCCATTAGTCCAGAAATATAAATCAGTATATGATTTTTATTATCTTATAAAATATCAACTTTTTACTTTATCATTGTTGTTATTCATTGTTTGAGCAATTGCTTTGTTTTCTGATGATTGGTAAAGTTGAAAACAAATATTTTACATAAAATTGATTACTCATTTTGATTCTAAAATAAATTGTCTGTTTGCCTCTTTTTTCTTAAATTATAAGGAAAATGCATTGACATGTCCTGTTTGCATGTCTTCTACAAAACACGATTCCTAAGTATTTGTTTGTTCTTTCTGCTTTTGCATTTCAGGAGAAAGCAAGTGTTTGTATTAAGCCTAGTCAGAGATGCCAACCATTGTGTAGTGCACTTTAACTTTACATTCTGCTGGTTCTCAAGAGACATAATTCAGTCCTTATTGAAAAAAAAGCATTAACATTTATGAAGTAATTTTTGTGATGGGAGCAGGGCCTAAACCCTAAAGCAGCTTGTGCCTTTGCAAGAGTTTTTATTGGAGAACTACCTAGAGAGTTGGATAATAAATGAGTCAGAAAAAATTATAATTCTACTCTGATTTTGTCTGTTTGTTTTTGACACTTTATAAATACTGTTTGTGTAGGATTGACTAAGTGGGAACCCTGCACTGAAAGACTGAATGATGTCAGTATAAAATGTTGGCATCTCTGTCCAGTGTAATTGTGAATATCTCATAATGTTGTCTGTTTGTTTGAACTTTGGTAGAATTTGAAGAAACCCATGTCTACACCAGCCATAAGGGCAAGAGATCACATGGACAAGGCAGGTTACACAGATTGTTCGTTTCTTGAGGAAGTTCACATCTTTCAAGGCAGTCACTCACCTGTCTCTACACACACACGCGCACACACACACAAATTAAGAGTTGTCAGTTTATCTTTTATTTTTTGTTGTTTGCTTGTTTGATAAGTTTTAGCATCTGTGTGCACTTTCATCATAAACTCTTTCTTTAAATTCTAACCAAACACCAGGGTTCTGAGATACCTGACAACAACAAAGCTGCTTACATCCATTGTTCTGACTTGTGGTAGTGTGCTCGCCCAACCTGCTTTCTGCCATTTCTTTACAATCTAAGATCTCTGAACCCCTTAAGGATGCATTACCTTCTTTTAAGTAGCTTTTCTTTTTAGTTTTGTGCAAACTATTCTTTCTTTATAACTAACTTAATTACTGTGCATAAGTGAAAGATCATCCTTATCATTGCAAGTAATTCCTTATCACAAGTGACTTTAGGATCTATATTATGTGAGATTTTATTTGTGATTATATCTGTCAGAGTTATATGAAAAATGAACACTAGTCAGATGGGGAGAAGGATACTGGAAACCACGGGTAGCAAGCACAAAAGTGTCTAATGTACTCCAGCCAGCCTTACAAAAGTTCTTATTAGAACTTTTCTTTTTCCAGATATGAGAGGAAACCCATGGTCCTGACTGGTGGAGAAGAGTGAGAAGAGATCATGTTAGAGGTACAGCAAATTGAGTCGGTCCCAACCCTGAACCTTAGCAGACCAGTAGTTTACTGCTGGACCAATATGCTGCATTTTTACATAAACTACAAAATATGACTGAATTAAGTTTGTATTTCTTCTGAAGATTCACATTTTATAATCCAAACATCAGTCACTGATTGCTAGTTAAGTGTAGTCTCTGGGCTGCTTTATCACAAATAACATAGGCCGGATATCTGACTGGTGAGTTGTCTATAATAACAGTGAAGACATAATTGTGAATCACAAATAAAGACTGTTATTGTATAAAAGCGCAGGACCTGGGTTAATATATAAAGATTAATGAACCATAGAATATTTTAATTGACTCTGTGTATTAGCATCAATACTTTTATTATGTCCAATAATTGACCATATGTAAAAATAAATAGGATTTAACAAAATATAAGTCACTCCACAATGAAAAACAAAAAAAATTAATACCTTTGCATTGTAACTTTTAAATAACATGTAATAAGAATTTTTCTTCATAAATGATATCTCTAACTGCACTCTATGAATTTTTTATTGCAACATGGAGTTGATGTCACTTAAAGCATCTTTACATTTTTGCTGGTCTTTAATTAACTTAGCCAGTTAATTGTCAACACTAATTACAGAAGAACGCTCACAATCTGAGAAATCTCAAATCCAACTGGCACCAGTCTTATATTAGAATGTTGAATTTCCTAAATAATATAAACACTTTGACAATACAAATCAAGATCAATCAAACTGAATGTAATGGTTATTTCCTAAGAGTAAAGCATTTTATGTCAGTAAAAAGCTGCAGATCAGATGCTTTTAATATGAAGCTGCCTTGAAACTGAAAATATGCTGCTTCTATATAAAACTAAAATGTGATAACTTTCTGATGCCAGATATAGTTATCATTTTGACTTGCTATTTCAGACTTTCACATGATAGTTAGCTATCTCTTGCCATGTATACATTGCATATCTTCCATGAACAAGCTTTAGCCATTCCATCTGGCTGGCCTTTATGAACCATGCATATTTAAATTTGACCAGCATTATTTAAACATTCAAAAACAATTTCTCTTTCACCCTCTTTTTGTATTCCTTCAAGAAATGAAGCTGCTGCTGTTATTTTTTAGGCCATTCTCTCTGGGTAAAGTGAGAATGTAATTCGTGAATAACTAGGAAGCTTAACAATAGTACTGCAGCATTAATATGAAATCTGGCAAAAATAGCATCTTCATAAATGTGTTTCATTGAATATCCTTAGTACTTTTATTAACCCTGCCAACATACTTCTCTATAATCCTTTATAATGAATTGTACCCCACCCTCACTCTCACGCACATGTATGCTCAGGCACACTTTATAAGCAAAGATTATCATCATGTGTGTAAATAAATTCTGCATCATACATTTAATTTAAAAAAATAGATGTCTGTACAGTTATCCCTTGCCAACCATGGGGGGGGTTATGTTCCACGGCTGTGGTTACACAACCTGCTGAGTACTTTACATGTCCTATTCACTCAGTAACCATATAATGTAGAATACAGAAATAGTATTACCTTTAATATTAAAAATATAGTGAAAAAATGCTTTTATTTACCTTTAATGTCATGATAATCGTGATCTTGGAGTAGGGGAGGATGGCTGGTGACGACGATACACACAACACGTTAATTTTGTTTGTTCTTATACAATCTTCATTACAAAACCACGTTTTTCGTTGTCAAACAGATTTTTCATCACCCGATTTTCTTGCATTTAACGAAAATGACCAGATGTGGACCCTGGTGTTAACATGGTTAAAGGTGCATTTGCAGCACCACTACGCGGTAGTGGTAGAAGCTGTAACCCATAAACTGCAGATATGCAAAACTGACTGCCGTGGTTGGTAAATTGGTACTCAATAAATTTTGCACGGATGCTTGAAACTGTGGTAACTATAGTTTTTAAGGCTCAGTTCCGAGATATTTCACCAGTCCAAGGTTTAGCCTTTTATGTGGTGTCAGCGTGTCCAGCCTGGTCTCTGCTAGTTCTCCGCATATGATAAACCCTTTTCCTTTTTTTTAATTAGGTCACTAAAATTGTAAGATCCTTAAACTTTGAAAGAAAGCATGAGTTTAAAATGAGTGCTGTGTAAACTTAATCACTTATTAGATTTCATCATTGTTTTTTCTGGAGAGATTAATCTCAAAAGCAGATTTATTTTGTTGTTCTGCCTGTGATTTCAGCAGACTTCAAAATATTCCTGGTTTTTACAGGTGTGATGACAGGGGTCGGTTGGTGCGGTCCTTGAATTCTGGCTAAAGAATCTTAGGGAGCAGTGCACAGCTTGTTAATTAATGACTAGACACCACCCCCCCCACAATGGTTAAATCTGTCGAATCCATATGGACAGGTGGTGGAGGAAGCTGAAGGAAAATGAAAATAAACAACAAACATTCTAGTCTGTGGCTTTGAAATAGTTTAAAGAAAACCATTTTGGCAGTTGCTGAAGAGAGCACAAAATAAATATAATAAGTGGAAGATTTTTTGGGTTTTTTTTTTTTAGGATAATAAATAGTTTTTGGGGTATGCAATATTTGTTAACCATGCGTGCAACTCATCTGTAACACAAAAGGAAAGAAAGAGACGCAGCTACACACTTGGTTACATAGTCTTTTTGAGATATTAGTTTACTTCAGTTTAATGCTGATGTTCAACGCACTCCAAGAGTTTTGTTGGCTTTTACCCCATCAGTTGTCTTTAATTTGGAAAGCTAAGAATTATTAGCATAACATTCACAAAAAATGATAAAGGATCGAAAGGTTTCTAAAATCAACAATAACAGTAATATATGAAAAGAATTTTGGTAGTTTACATGTGGAGAAAAGACACTTGCCTCTTACATTGATGTGAAAATTCCTCAAGAATCGTGTACTTTTTATCTACATTAATATCTGTTTTTTCTTATTTTTTCACCCATTCACTGACATTCTTACAGTTGAAATTAAGGCTTGAGCTGAAATAAAGCAAAGGATGGAAATTTATTAGTGTTATTTGTTGAAAAGGAAGAATTAATTTAGTTATTATTTATCATCTATTTAAACTAATATCTGAATCTGCATTTAGGAACTTTTTCATGTTGGTATTCTGAGGATAAGTAGACTTAATTTTTTTTTTTTACATTTTTTGGCATTAATTTGTCTTGTAATTTTCAGTTTCTAAAGTCACTTGAAGACAACCTGTTGTCAGGTTTAGTCCAATCCAGTATAAATCACATCCCAAAGTACTTCCCACACTATGCCAAAAGTAAAATAGGAACTTAGCTAAACAAACGGATGCAATAAAAGTAACTGTGTGTCTATTCTACTATAAATAACAGTCATAGTTAGGAATATTCATACTTTCTTACCATTAGAAAGAACCATTGAATTTTGTTTTTCCTCTTTTATCTACTTTTATTTTTCCGTTGGCTTTGATTATTTACAGAGTTTTTCCAAGCTGTATTCATGTAGATGACCTTATTCCCAGGAGTATACACCCTTTGTTATAAGCTTACTCACTCTTTCTTCTGAGCAAGAGCCTGAAGCAGCTCCACTTATACACCCTACTACTTCCCGGGCTTATATCTGGTGAATGTTACATGTATAATAATGTTAAATGAAGGAAAACAGAATTTGAATTTTGACAAACAATGGTTAGTAAAAGAGAGAATCAGTAATAAAAAAGGAGCTATTTTTAGAGTTAATTTCATTTTCAGCAAAGAAAATATTCAAATAAAAGGAAGTGATTAAATATATATATATATTATTCAAATTGTTGAGTATTGAACTAGATGTTCATAGTGAGCTAAACGAAAGAGAGAAAAAAATCAATGTAAATAGTAGTAATGGAATATAAGACAGTTACTCATTTATATTCGGTTTTTGATGGAGATTCCATAACTCCCAAATACTCAGTCAGCTAGAGGGCCTTGTCTAAATCCTTACATCCTTTTGAACAGTGCACACCCAATTAATGTTCCCCTTTGTTTGAGGATTTTGTTTTTGGTTGATGATGAACTTAGTTTATTTTGAAAATCAGTGTTTGTTTATTATCAATTATTCATGTAACTATTTCACACTAAGGGAACTGTGTCACTTTCTTTACTTAAATGTTGGTTATCACTTGGATGATGCATGATTTCACTGCCATTAGATGACAGTTTTATTTTATGATTTTAATGTATTTATATCACATCCTCCACCTCTGTATCTTGCAGGGGGTTGTCAAGTTCAAACACACTGGCCATTGAGCCTTAAAAAAATTGCTCTCTCTCTCACACTCTCACACACACACAGAGAGAGAGAGAGCAATTGTCCATTGCTTTGGTTACTGCTGATTGAAGTTAAAACAATTTTGTGGCAAACATCATCATCATCAATAATCTTTTCGTTTTCCACCTCCTCACATGTTAGCCACTTTGATTTATTGTCATGTTCAGTACTTCATACTATTATAGTTTTAGGTCACCTATAGTTCATGGACGTCTCACCCCTTGTAAAGGTGATTTAGTTGACTCTGTTACATCTCCTCATCTTATTTTTCTATTAGTCTGTGTTTAAAGCAGTTTCATCTGTCTGTCATTTTAGTCCAAATTGACTTCTTTGTGGTATGGATTTATTCCTGGGTCCATTCTCATTCGCTTTGCCTTTTCTGGCATTTTTCAAGGCTACTGCCAGTTTGTCAGATGTTGCCATTATTAACCATGTAGTTATATAGTCTTGCTCCATTGGTCATCCTAAATATTCAAAATAGTTTCATTCAAAAATCAACATCAACAAGTCAACTCATAATCTTTTTGTTCTAGACTACGTAGTCTTAATTCAGTCGTTATCTGGGCAATTTTGATCCCTTAAAAAAACAAAAGCAGTTTATTGCACTTGTAGGTTAAATCAACCCTCTGAAGACAATAGGGCTGATCTATTGCCTCAAAGTTAGTAAGCAAGAAAGATGGCATAGCGATTCATACACATAAAAGAGTCTTGCTGAATGGTTCCCTATAAATAGTAGATCAATCAGCAATGGCTTTTCAATAAAGCAACATCCTGGTAAATCAATGATAGCAGTCAATTGTTTGTTTACCATTTCCAAAAGTGTCTGTCTCCAAATGGTTAGGTGTGTATCAATGATTTCTGCTGGTAATGTCATCATCAGAAACACACTCCCTTGAAGACATAGTCCAATCTCTAGAATTGTTTACAGAACATATGACTTTTGTTTATTTAGGAAAGTTAACAACAGGTGTGACTGCCCAGCTTTGTTCATTATGTTTGACAAAGTTAACAGTTGTAGAGTCACCTTAATCATTAGTAGCAAAGCTTAAATGAAATTTCATTTATTCATTAATTTCACAATTTTAATTTCCTGAACTAGGGGTTCTGACCTGAAATGAGGTTGTGAAGCCAGCCAGTATTATGATTATTTTTATGCATTGTTTAATTTTTTTTACTCCTGTAGGTGTGTGTGTAGTATTTTCTGTGGTATAGTCTACACCAGTGTGCCTCAACACATCAAGTTTCAGTCATTCCATGGTCTAGTATGCAGAAATCTTATTATTTAACCTTATGTTTATCTTTTCCAAAATGTTCTGGGCTAAGTATTCTTCCAGATCCCTCTATGGAGTTACATTGAGAAAAGGATTGGAGTCATTGATCCACTAATGCTATCTTTTCGATCCAACCAAACTTATCTGATCTCTTGTTCTGGTTTTAGTAGGCCTCACCTAAACCTACCCTCAACCTTCTGTAAATAACACATTGTTAGTACCTTTCCACTCCCATCTTGTTTCACACTTATTAAGGGTTTTGAACATGTAGATATTGCCTCAGTTTTCAATAAATAAATGGTGCCGTGTATTGCCACTAGAAAAACTATTTTAATACAGGTAAGATGCAGGTCCTTAGCAGTAGTATAAACTGATCCAACAGAGCACTTTGATATCAGTGCCTTATATACGTATAATATACTAGACTAGCCAGATAAAAGTATAATTGAAGTAAATAAAAGTCTTTTGGGGGGTAAATCTACGGATTTAAGAAACAACTCAGTTTCTGTGATGAAAGAAAACTCATTGACAGTCCTGTTATGCTCTAAAACTTAAAAGTAACACTGTTTTTTTGTTTTTTTTAAAAAATCCTATGATGTTTGTGATTTTTTTCTAGTTTAGGGTCATGAACACACAATGACAAATAAACAGGTTTGACTTGTGTTTAGTTTTCCTAGAACTGACTTTGTATACAAACATTATGACCCAGAACATGGTGGGACAATCAAAAATTGACTGAGAAGTTTAAGCTAATAAAAAAAAAATATTTTAAGTAATCTTCCTTTTCAAAAAATAAATGAATTTGTTTCCACTTTTCTATTTTGAAATTATATTTACACACATTACTTAAAATGCTGCCATTCTTGCAATTTAGTTTAATAATAATTTATTTATTGATAAAGACATCTGAGGTAGAATTTGTGAGTGAGAGATAGAGTTGTTTACCAAATGGAAGATTGTACTCATCTTTCATTATAATTCAGTGCTTTGTCGGTGACAGTCCTCGCATTTTTCTTTTTTATTGTTTTTTATTTAACCTTTTTTGACATCTAGTTGATCTTGTTCTTCAGATATGTTTGTCTGGCAAATTAAGTTTTATACATTCAAAAATGACCAACTTTTGCATGTGTTCATGAAAACATAACATCCTCATTAAGGTGTGCCACATCTGTGTACATGTAAGCTGACTTCAGCAGATATTTATGGAAGTGTAGCAAGTGGAATAAACAGTTGTTGGGTTCAGTAGCCAGCAAGAACATTTTGTATCATGGCCACCTATAGAGAACATCTTGAGAGGCTGGAGAGTAGAGAGTTGTACATTAAAAGCCAGGTTAATGATATACCTTAGTAAACTACATCTTCCTCAACTTACATTTGTTTGTTTCTCCTTGAACAGTAACATATTTTGTGAAGAAGCAAAAAGAAATTTGTCTACTTTTCACCAGTTCTCACCACATCTAGGACAATCACAATGTCAGAGATGGTGTAATTGTATCAGGCAGCCAAAATTTAGGGGTCCATGTTAATCACACATTGAAGAGTCTATTATAAAAAGAAAGATTGGTTACAAATTTGATTCTGTGCTTTGCACAATAACATCAAACTCAGGAGTTAAAATGTTGCTGTGTGGAGAAACAGTTAGCCAGAAAATCTTGCCTGTAAGTTGCAACAAGCAGACAATCACCACAGATGTAAAGTTCCAACAGAAGGTGGTATTTCTGGTTTTAGTCATCGATCTCATGAGTTTATCTGCTCTACAATATTTATCTCTTTCAGAATTTCGATCTGTCTTTCCTTGTGGGGAGTTTTTGCACACCTTATTTCAGAATGCATGCAAGCATTACATTTTGTGTAAAGATGCCAATTCTATTTAGTTAATTGATGCTGATTGGCATGAATGGTGCTGGGATTAAAACAGCTGTTGGGTGCTGAATATTGAAAGTGAACGGCTAAGAGAGAGTTAGAACTGTGTAGATTTTGAAAAAAAGACAGATTATTACCAGAGCCAAGTGCATCTGCTTGTGAAAGTGAATAGGAATCTGTATCATAAAGTAACATGCCTGCGGTGGCCTAGCACCTTGTGTAGAACATCTAGATGAATTTTTGTCATCATGTCTTTGGTTTGTTTCTTCTTTAGCGGTAACACATTTTATGAAGTCACCAGCTTCTCACCACATCTAAGGCAGTCAGAATGATTGAAAGCTTGGATGAACTTTTGTCATACAGAGTGGTGTCTGCACACACCGGTGTAAAACTGTTTAAAAACAGTAAAATACCTGTGTCATACAAGAAATTGATCATCACCATATGTGAAGCAGCTTTGTCATTTGTACTCACTTAGCAAATCTAAAACTAAGATGTGTCTCAAGTAAAACCTGGCGTAGTAAAAGAGCAAACTTTTTTTGTTTTAAAAAGCATTAAAAATCAATACATAAGGAAGTTTAGTTCCAAAAAAAAATCAGCTTAGAAATTTTGAAACAAAGTTTAACAAAAAATGTATAAAAGAAATATGGTAATGAGAACAAATTTGCATGTGTGAATAAAATTTTGAAGCATACATTCCATAAGCCTCTGTACTTTAGCTATCATCAGTGGAATGGAAATTTGCAGCCTTGGAAAACATTTTTTGGTTTTTGTTGGTCATTTGCAACTTTCAACCAATAAAATATGTATTAAGATTTTATTTAAGGAATGCACATGTGTAAGCTTGCCTTTGTTCTCTGACTACCCTATTTTATTTTAAAATCAATTAAGCTATTCTTGTTGTTTTTTTGATATTTAAGAATTATTGTAGTCTATAAACTACAGATGTCTAAATAAAAATAAAAATCAGGGGTTATCTAAAAAACAAGGCAGAGAAAATTTTAGTGCAAACTGTGAATGGCAGTATTTTCAGTCTGTTTGTACTTGAGTTAGTATGTGATTTAAACTTTTATTAACATTCCATTGTCATTATGTGTGAACTCTAGTAACTATGCAGGTGTCTAGGAAGTGAGGGTTAAAACACATGCATTCATTAGGGTGCATGCATGCACACACATGCAATCACACAGCTCAAGCCTTAGTTTTGTTTTATACTTTTAAAAAAATTTTTATTAACTTAGTACGGTAATTACAATGTGTACCGGAATTGCTGGGCTTCATCTATAATTTACTGCTTTGTCCAGTCTAAATGGGTTAAGGGAAGAATGAATCTTCTGCTCTAGGTGTTAAAAACTAGTAAACACCGATTTATCTGCATGCTTGTTGGCTGGCTTGTTTACTAACTTGTCAAATTTGAGGAGAATGAATGGATGTGGTGCTGGTTTGGATTTACAGAATGTGAATAAAATGTAACATCTTTGATTAGTACAGTAAATGTGATTAAGTGTACTGCTACTTAGGCTAAACCCTATTTTCTTTGTGCAAAAATGTACAATTCTAAATCCAAATTCCATATTTTGACTTGGTTTTACTCAGAAAAGTATCGGCATTCTTTCTTGAAGGAACGTTGTTAAAGTGCAGACAATGAATTAACGGAAAAGTCAGTTTGCTCATTTACAGTAGTGTTTCTGTTCCTTAGATCTGCATGGCAGGGCAAAACGTTGGGCAAGTTTCCTATTTGGTTGCTAATTGAATGGCAGATCACTTTCCCGCATAATGGCTCTGCCAATGCAGGTGGTAAATTATCTGGTCATCTCAGATATTTCTTGATATCAAGTTACATTACTTGCATGTGATTGATTTGGAGGCAACAGGTTTTACACAATAAATAAATTGGTGCACCCAGCCATTCACATTTAATGGGTGAACACTATCCTCAGTCATGAAGGGCAGCCATTATATTCTCTGACTCTGAGTGAAACAGAAGCATTCAAAATTTATATTTTAACAGAAACAACATGAAGCAAAAACATTTAAAAACTATGCAAAAATTATCCTCCAAAAATAATATTTAAGCAACTAAGGAACCATTGTTCTAAAGAAAAAGAAACTGGTTAAAGCAGATATCAGAAGTATCCAACAACCATTAAGTTAAGGAACTTCGATGACTGGGATAATGTCACATGTTTTCACAAGAACGACCTCTGTTTACTCACTCACGTGTGTCAAAATGTGTTACCAGAGCAATGTGTTAGACAATGCGGCATGTAGATTGGCGAATTTGTTAGCTTATCGAAGAGCATTGCGTGCCTGATGACCATGTTTTTTACATATTTTGAGGACTTTATAGTGATTGGATATTGTTTTGGGATAAAGTTAAATGGAGCCTCGACAACAGTTGTTCAATTCCATAACAGTACTTGAGTACTGATAATAAAACTGCAGCTCAGTAAGATGCAGTGATCTTACTTTTAAACAAAACTGAAAATCACTAGTAGCAACTTTTCTATACTGTTGAAAAAAAAAAAACAGTAGTATCTTACCTACTAATCTCAAGTTTGATTCCATAATTCCCATTTTATTTTGGAAATCCTTCACTACTGGATTAGGAAAGGAAAATTATCATTCATTAAATATATGACACTGACAGTCTGAAAGTTCTCAAGGATGCTTTAACAATGCATGCAGTAGACATTGTCAAATGATCAGTTGGATGATGGTAGTAAAAGAAACAAAATCTCAAATCATTTGGTCCAGCAGCAGAGGAAGTGAGTCCTGGTCATCTATTAAATTTGTCGGGGTAAATAGACAAATTCCATAATTCTCACTCTAAAGTCAGTTATGGATTTGGCCAAAAATTTTACATCATTTGGCTGAAATTTGCCCCATACAACAGGAAGGAATAGCTGGCTGGCTGGCTCTTCCCTGACTAACATCAGAGTTTTTGATCTAGTCATTGAGGGTCCAGCCCTATGGTTCCATTCACAGAACTTGCAGGGTTGTTAGAATTTGGTGGCTGACACCAGGTATTAGTTTCATTCTGCCATGCTCTGGATCCAGTCCTACTTGGAGCAAGTGAAGTTTTTCTTCATCAAAACAGCAGTTGACCAAGCTTCAGGGTCCTTAGCACAGCAAAGACACTTTCTCTTGGGAAGTTGCTGGTTGATTTTTTGCTTGGCAAAGACTTAGCTGGGAACATTGATCTTGTGGAACTGTTTTGGACCCACAGAGCCAAGACACTTTCCTGCTGCAGTTTTTTTGCTAAGAAAGTTGATTGTTGAACACCAGGATTTTTTAACCATTCTAATGAGTCCCTTTGGTCTCTTTTACCGGGGAGGCTGTGCCCCCAACCCCAGACCTTTCGGTCCACCTACACGAGGTTTTTCAAAAACCTCAGCATTTCGAGGCTTTCGACACAGAACATACACTACATACACACTGAAGTCTTTTTTGGCCAGTTTTCACTCTCTTCAGCCTATTTTACTTGGCTACATTACATCCTACCAATCAAAACAACAACATCATCATCTAGAGAAACTTGTTCACTAGCAGATTTTATAATTATTTGTTGTTTTTTCATAAGATTAGTAAGAACATGTGCACATTAAGTTTTATTTTGAAAAGTAATATTTTTCATCTGTTTCAAGATATATTTTGGGAACTCATTTCAGGGTTGCCTTTTATTATTAATATTATTTGATACAATTTTTTTTTCTAAAATCTAAATCATTTTTGTTGTATTATTTCTCTTCCCTTCAAATAGCATTCTCACTAACTAGGAATAATGTATCAGGATGGGAGTCCTTAGAAAAGCTTTTTTCTTCTTATTTTATCCCTAGCTCACATAAAAAAATATCTCTCAGCATTTTCTGAATAAATATGAACGAAGAATTTTTTTGCTTTGTAGTCAGAAGCTTTTTCACATTTTTCCCAGCGACGCTTTGTAGGATTCTGTTTGCCTGACACTTATGTTTTCTGCTTCTTTCCACTATATTTTTCAGCCACTGGCGTCTCAGTCTCAACCTCGACCTCCAGTCAGTCAAACTATTTTCACCATCCACCAACCTCAGGGTCAGACAGCAGGCAGCCAGCAGCCCACAGTTTTACGGCATGCAGCTCCCTCGGTGACTACACCCCAACCAGTAGCTTCCTTACAGCAGACATCAGCCACACCCACATTGCAAGTTTCAGCAGTTACACAGAGCACCCCCACAGTGGTAGGACAGCCCCCTCCTGCTATACCCAGCACGGTCAATGTGCCTCATTCATTAGCAAGTAAGCTCCACATTTCTTTCATATCCTACATCCCTCCTACTCATGCCAACAGTGCAGAAATCAGCAGCTGGACCTGAAATATATATTTCAGTTTTGAGCTACAGATTCCTTAAATATCTGACAATCATATTGCTACTGACCATAAAGGAAACACTTCCCAAAGCTTTTTTGTTTTTTTCTAAAATGTCAATAGTTTAATTTAAAAATCATAACTAATATTATCTTTTCTTTATCCTTCATTGCCAAGACATTCTACATTTATCTCAGGAAACAACATTAAAATGATATTAATTTTTATTTTTTGAAAATTCTGTTTTTTATTGACCTATCAGATTTTCTAGATACACTTTGTTCTGGCCCTAATTTTTTTTTTTAATGGAGATACATAAATAACACACAGCCAAAAGTATTCAGGAAAGTTGGAACATCTCAACAGGTAGCTCAGAGGTTATGGGATCATGCCTTTTTCACTCCAAAAATAAAGATAATTAATTTTTTTGTGCAGACAATTAAATAAATCAACACAAACATTGTCAGATTATGTGCAATGTAGTGAAACAAGCAAAATTTTATTACCATGAGTCGATAACTTTAAAAAAAAAGAGAAGTAGAAAAGCATCGTTAAATAAGCATGTATAGAAAATATGCTTTTCTTCTTTGTGTCCTAACGTCAGGGGTAGCACAAGCAAAAAAGGGTTAAATTCCGTAGTCAGTCACCATTTCGCAAGAGCAGATTGTTAGCCTGGCACACAACCCTTCCTATGGTGACTGCAAGGGGCTGGCTATACGAAGAAGAAAACCTATGCCATGGTGTACACCACTCCGAGCCATTCCTAACCAAGATTCAAGCCTAAATCCTCGATCTTACTGGGCCAGCCATAGAAAATATGTGGAACAAGTAAAATTGAAAAGAAGAATCCAGTTTGTTATGGTATCTGATAATGGTTCTATAAAATCTTGGTTTGGGTTGTTTTCTTATAATTTTCTCCATAGTTCTAAGTGATCAGGAGTAGAGAGACTACAGGGTGTTTATCTCCTTTAAATTTCAGGTCAAAATAATATGTATGAAAATGTTAAAAAATGTAAAAATTTCCTGGCTACACTCATCAAACTGGCAGCTAGTCAGCCTCCAGAAACTGTGCGGAATGTGAGAGAATTGATACAGGGACTTATTGTAAGTGTTTGTTTATTTGCTGCTTTCTTAAATACATGAAAGTTTTGACGTTTGCATGGACTAACCAACCGTAAGCCAGCCAGTCTGATTTGATCTGTTTTGAGAATAAAGGCACAAAAACCTCTATCTGAACCAGAGTTAGAATTGGGGTGTCTTGGAACCCTTTGTCATTCTCATCATAGCTGAGCATATGTACTGATTTTTTCAAACAAACACTGTTTTAACAATCAATTTTCTTGTTCAGTCAAAAATATAGCATGAGCAAATTATTATGTCACTCTCTCACACTTTCCTGTTAAATACATGTACTTTTATTTAGATGTGTGCTTCTTTGTAAGGCCTGTTTTTTTTTTAATATCTTTATGTTAGTGAATTAAAAAACAGCTTTTCTGGAAGTGAAAGATAATTAAACAAACACAAACCTGATGAAAATAATTTTGCTTCTCTAAAATGATATCAATCTTCGTGTTAGTTGCTGTGTCTCACCACAACACTCCTGTAGCAAAAGTCTCTACCAGAGCTCTTCATGTGGGAAAAGATATGCCATGCTGAGTCTGTCCCCTGCAGGAAGCAAATTCAGGCCCTCAACCTTAACAGTCTACTTACCTACCACCTAATCCTTAAAGAGGACCACACTTTTATTTTCCTGTTAATGGTACAATGTCTCCAGTTTCTGAAGTGACTATCAGATATGGATTCACGTTTGACAGATGTACTAAGCATTCATTAAAGACTCACTGTGATTTCAGTCAGGTAATGATTATCTGAATGATACATTATCTCTCCTTTAAGTTTCTCTTAAGAAAGATCTGGCTATTTTAATATTTTTGACTTTACTTGAATATCCAGTGTTATATACTCTTCGCTTTTTGCAGGATGGACGAGTTGAACCAGAAATTTTTACCGAAAAGTTACAAACAGAACTGAAATCATCACCTCAGCCATACTTAGTTCCATTTTTAAAGGTTAGTTCTTCAGAAGAAGATTTGTTTCTTTGTCCCAAAAGTATTGGGAATGATGCAGCTTAAAATTTGAAGTGCATTTCTGTCTGCTAATAATTAAAAAAGCATCTTCACAATGCAGCACTGCAGATGCTGGTGGGGTTACTCCTCAGGTCTAAATGAACTCAGCTTTGCAGGTAAGCATACCAAAGCTTTGACTTGCACTACCATCATAATACTTATAATCAAAAAAGTAGGGAAAAAAAGACTCAGCCTCTGTTAGCATTGCATTTTGGGAACATTTCCTTAGTTAGTGCTGAAAAGAAGCTTGCTTCAGATGCACCTATTAAAAAAATTTTTTTTAATGCAAATAGAAATGAATCATTACTCTGTTTTACTTATTAAAATAGTTTCTGCTTTGTTTACCTTTGTGGTACTGCCAAGTACATATCTTTTCCAGACTGATTTTTTTCCCAACATATAAGCTAGCTTGCTATTCCATCAGATCATGTCACTTTCCAGCTAGTTACCAAACATCTAAAAGTGTCAGCTGGACAGATATAAATTCAATCAATTAAGATGCTTAATAATATTTTTATTTTTTTACAATGTACTGTTTACCCAATTTGATCCTTCGTGTTATGATTACTAAATTTTCTAATGGTTTTCTGCCTTTATTTTATTTTCATGATTTTTCTTCTCCCTCTCTCTTTGTCTTTCTATATATATATGTATATACTACTGTCCGTCTTGAATAACTTTTTTTCTCTCTCTCCTAGGGCTAAACATACCTGCTTTTCATTTGGGCTTCCATCTCCAAATCTCAGAAGTTTTTTCCTGCTTGAATTTAATGTCAAAATCTCTCAAATTGCTGCTTTGGTTGTAAAATATTTGAAATCAGCCATTTTGTTGTATCATAGTGAAGCTGCCACACAAGTCACAATGTTGCCATTCATACAGAGACTTTTCATAAGTAAATAGACACCCAAATTTAAAATAATTCCTAGTTATTCTGGAATCATACATAGCATTGGCAAAATGAGTTGGGTTAATACTTTGTGATGTAGCCCTTTGCCTTTTGCAAGTGCTGTGTGGATGAATTGAAGAATCCTGGTCCATGGGATTAAAGCTCATTCTTGGCACACAATTTGTCCCAGAAAGTGGGTTGGTTGAAGATAATCTTCTTGCAGTCAATTGGATTTATGTCTAATAATTGGCCAGATGGTAGCAGAGTTGTGATACCCTCATTTTTTTCCAATCTTTACATTACATAGGCAATTTGAGCTGAGGAACCATTCTTTCATAGACAGATGACTTATGGCATAGACAGGCATAATTAAACTTCTTTCATAACCAGCCATATTTGACTGTCCATTGGCCAAATCACACCACACACCTTGACATGCAGACTGCCTGCCATCTTTTGTCATGGCATGTAGATGGTTCAGTGAAAATTCTTGTTGGATCTCTATTCCAATGTACCCTTATAGAGATATCATCTGATGGTTCTTGTGGATGCCCGCATTTCTTTTGCTATATATATGCAGCTGATTCTTAGGTTCATTTTTTTACATTCCTTTTTACAGCAAGGTGTTCAGAACACATTAATGGTTGTTTTATGCCTTCTCTTGAACTGGACAGTTAGTTTGTTAACAGTTAACAGTGTATCCAGTGACTTGGTGGTTTCCCATTGGCTGCGCCTTGTACTTTGCTTATAGCTTGTAATCATATGCTTAGCATGTGACTAGAATGGCCTGTTTGAATCTCAGGGAATGCCTTTTGTCAAGTGTGTATGTGTAGCTGATTAAGTATTGGTTTATCAGAAAATTTTGTATATACACTGATTTTCAAAAGTTAAGCAACAAACAAACAAAAATATTTCTAAAATAGGGAGATTTTATTCACCAAATGATCAACACAAACTCTTCATGTAACAACTTTTATCAAAGAAATATGTAGGTTGCAAATAAATTTTAAGGGTATAAATGGAAACGAGCAGGAATTCTAACATCAAAAATGTAAAATAAGAATAAATTAGAGGTAGAAAATAAGGGATGCGGTCTTCCCTGATGGCAATACATGATTCTCAGCAGATTTTCATGCTGCTTATAACACTGTCAACAAGAGCAGTGGGCAATGATACAGTCTGTTGTTTTATCAGAGGGGTTTGGAGTGATCTTGGATGGAGTTGTAGGGAGACGACACATCTTGCTAGATCAGAGGTGGGGAACCTTTTCATGCTGGAAGGCCGCATTATGTTAGCTGTAATCTAATAAGGCCGCATTCAAGAAACTTCAATTAGATATATTTCAAAATGTACATTATTTTGTAAAAATCTAACTACTATGACTATGTACTAACTTCAAAAAATGAAAAAATTTTGTTAATTCTAAAGTTAACTAACCTTTTAATGACTTTGTTGTGACTGCTTTTTGTAGGAAAGCACTTGAATATTTGGTTGCAACATGGAGGCCTGCAGTTTCAGCTGATCGTAGTGGTGCCGGTCATGTTGAGAAGTTAACGTACATTCTAGAGTCACATTAGGACTAACTCATGAGCGCAACAGGTGTCAAAATAGCCCTTATGACTAACTAATGTTTTAATTGTGGCCGTCAGTTGGGTAGGACTATTTCATTGAATCTTCTTTTTGGTATTTTAAATATGTTCATTTTAATATCAAAATAAAAATAATAAAAGACAAACAAAAACATTAATAAAAATAAAAGGATTTGTTCAGCAAAATTTGGATTAGGCCACACTTAATGGCCTAGAAGACCACATGCGGCATTAAGACGGCAGGTTCCCCACTCCCTGTCCTAGATCATCATTCCAAACATTCTCAATAGGATTTAGCTTGGAAGAATATCTGGCCATGTCATACAAGTAATGGTTTGGTCTTGAAGATGTTGGTTGATTGCATGTGCCCTATGTGGACAAGTGTTATCATCCATGAAAGTTAAATTCTCCAATTGTACCTGCATATGGTCTAACATAGGGATCCAGAATCTTCTTCCTATAACTCAGCAATCAGGGTACCTACCTGAAACGCATACAGGCCTGTATGCCCAGCCAATGAAATTTTTTCCAAGACCATCGCATCACCACCACGATAAAAATTTCTTTCCATGATGTTTGTGGACTGGTTGTGTGCTTCGTGTTTCCTCCAGAGCTTTGAAGAGAAGTTTTCTTGAACTTTTGGTGTATAAAACTTTAACCATTTTTGAAAAATGTTTTTTCTTTTAAGTTTGTTGCTTAGCTTTTGAAATTCAGTTTGTAATGACCATGGGGAAGGTTGGCTTAGTCACTCACAAAAATATGCCCAAAGTTACTGTTGTTACTAAGGTATTTAATTGGTACCACACTGACATGTATTCCATGAGCTATACATTATCTAATAATAGTAGATGTCTGTTAGACACATCGGTCAGCAGCACTCAGATTGCTACTTATACAGAACAAATATTTGATAATTATATTGAAAGTAGTTTAATTCACATTCAGCCACTTTGTTATTGCACTGTCAGTGTAAGATGTACATTTCTCATCTTTTCACTGATTTAAATTCTATAAAAAATATTCTGACTAAGGTGGGGAAAGCATCTACAGAAAATGAAAGATTTATTTTGTATTTTATTCTTACTATTAAAACTTCTTTTCCCCCTAATCCTTTGTTTGAGAGATTGTTCCATCATGAGAAGCTTACATAGTAGGCATCACTGCTGACAAGAGGATGGGATTAAGACAGAAGTGGATTTAATTCTTTCTCCCAGCCTAACCGTCAGATGGTAGCCTGTTTTCAGTTACGACACACACATGCTAGTGTTTTGTTTGAAGTTCTTCATTCTCCTCAATGGCAAATGCTCTTTTTGATTGATGCTGTTATTCTGAAACATTTTTCTAGAAAAGTTTACCATTGCTGAGGCATTCACTAATCATGAATAAGATGACTATTGATGGTGTACGGCCACCACCTGTGGAAGTCTTACAGCAGCAGTCCATGACTCTCACTGCTCCACCACCACCTGTTCAGCAGCAGCAATCTACACACCGGTCACATCTACAGATGAGCACCACACCATCCAGCCATCAGATGATGCAATCTCTACCTCATATGCAACCCTTAGCACAGGTATTGATAATGACCCTTTATTGTCATTAGGTTATCAGGGGAAGGTTACTGCAACTGAAGTAGAAATTCACTCTTGTAATTAACAAGCTTTTTATTTTTTTAAAAAATTATTTATTAGGAAAAAATGTTTGATATTGCCTGAGAATGTTGTTTGTTTAAAACCCAGCTACCTTCACTTTTCAAATTTTGTGATAAGAAAAGCAAAATTATTATATTTGGAGTTTACTCTTTAGTTGCTGTATCTAGCAACTAGAGCCCCTTGGAATGGCAATAGAAGAGCACCAATAGCATATCTAGGACATCCTAAGGATAGAATGCAGTGTCCAGAGTAAAATTAACATAGACTGGCTAGTTTAGAAGAGATAGAGAAAACATACATCACTGGGAAGAAACTGAGCACAACCAAGATCCAGGAGGAGAGAGCTACAGCTATGACCAGCAAACACACTGCCAGCTATTCAAACTCACCATTGTGATGAAACTGTATACTTGCTGTTCTAAAACACCAATATTTCAATATTGATAATGTTCTTGTCGCAGATTCATATTTAAAACACCTTTAGTGTGTTTTTAATTACCTATCTATCCAAAAGATAACTTTTTCTTGTTGTCTTGATTTTTTTTTTTCATTTTGTTTGCACTGTAACTTTGACAGAATCCATGTGACTTAATTTTATAAAGCTAGAAGGATTTTATTAATATTATTATCATTTACACATTTTTGCTTTGAAATCATGGGTCATTACAGTTGATAGAACTATGAATGACTGGTAGGTTAAGGTTTGGTCTGGTTTCCACTCAAGCACAGGCACGGTGGAGTACTTGTCTGCTTGGACAAAACACTGTATTCTTGATGTCTTTGTTGCCAGTGATTAACATCATGGATATTTGATTTCTGATTTCATGTCAAATTAATTTTAAAAGATTACAATCTTTGCGCAATAAAGTTAACAAGTTCTTATATACAAGTCAAAATAAATATGTATAGTAGCTTTAAAATACATTTTATATCAAAGTTAATCATATTTTGGAGCTAAGATTTTTTTAAAAAAATAAATAAAATCTTGGTTTTAGGATTTAGGAGTTGAGCACATTTTGAAAATTTGTGAGCATTTGGAAAATATTTATGTGATCATTTAGTTGTTTGATAGCTTTTAGATAGCCTTCTTAACTTCCTCCCAAGAAAACGGTTAGAAGAGAGGAAGGGGAATACTAGATTTTGAAAAGGCAGCTTATATATATATATATTTTGTAGGTTTTGACTTAGTTTTTGTCCTGTTATGGTCTGTTCTGTTGAGACAGGTACTAACTTATTGGTTTTTTTTTTCCAGGCTGCTATCAAGCATCCTGTACACAGTCATCTTCAACAGATCCAGGTGCGAAACCAAGGGAAAGGTGTTGTCTCCACTCACATTGGCCCCCATGGTATCTCAAGGGGGCTCACACCCAATAAGTCAAACCTGCTAAATGCCCTGCCAACCACAGTCAGTGCTCTGCAGGCCCACGTCACATTGTCGAATCGGCAAGATTCTGGGATGGCCGGAGCCATACACAAAGAGAAGAGGAAATACGAGTCTTTAAAGTTAGTAGTTGTATGCTTATCTTCATTGCTGCATGTGCAGCATAGGCTAGTGTTCAAACTACAAAAGATATCTCCTAGGAACAGTTTATTCCAGTCTTGATTGGACATTGGAAGTCTATCAAAAGTAAAATCTGATAAAGGGAGGGGGTTTGGGTTTTTTGTTCATGCACAAAACACTACCCCAGTAGATTTGGCAGAGAGAAGCCGAGGTAAAGAGGGTATTTCAGCAAGGTTCTAGAATGGCTATGTGCATGTTTTTTTTTTTATTGTGCCATTAGTCAGAGTGAGTTGGGGAGGTGAATCTCTCTTGTTTTAAGTCACCTCTGAGCAGATGTTCACCACAGGTCTCCTTGGCAGGGTTGACCGGTGTCACATTGCCTGTTAACAGTACTCAGGAGACAGCCGTGGCCTGCCAGGGTTAATTCAAGCCACCAAAGTCCCGACAATTCCTAACCCTGTAATGTCCCCCCCCCTCTTGCTCTATCAGGCACTAATAAACAGCTTCCAACCTATCAAAAATTGATTAAATTTCTACGCTGAAACCTGTTTATGACTAGCGACACCCAGCGAAACTTTCTCCACCTTGTAAAGAAATCAAGGAATGGTACAAAAGTCCAACATTTTTTCTGGTTCAAACAACCTACCAGCCAAAGATTGAACTCCAGAAAGTTCAGCAGATTTTAACAACATGCCCTATTGTCTTCATTTGTAGTGCTAATTATATTTCTCAATCTTAGCATAGAGGCACAGAGAAAGGTTGCCACACTTATGAACCAAGAACCATCTTGAAATAAAACTTGTTATTATTACTATTATTGTCTGAGATATCTGTTTGCCATGGTTCTCCATAATATGTTTTTTATATGGTTGTGGTAAACATGAAAATAGCTCAGTTGATGACCACACAGCCTTTCTTTTAAAATAAATTGCTGTTAAATTCCACATCTGACAAGCAATGTCAAAAGTTCTTAACTAAAATATTTTTAATTATTAACATTAACTGAAAACATGATGGTTAAATTTGAAAGAAAAAATTACAGTACCTGAAAATATTTGAATTTAAACAAAGAGAAATTTTTAAGTTTCTTCTTTTGAAAATAAATTTTATTAAAATTTTCAAAATATCAAGGCATGCTTTTCATATGATCAGTTTTTAAAAATAACATTGAATAATAAATGGTAAATGAAAAATACCTTTAATTTTTTCTTCTTTTATAAGGCTCCATTTTGTTATTGTTCTCATCAGTTTTATTAATACCAGAAGACTATTTACAGTTTCTTGTGAAGCAGACTAGAGGAGCATAAGGTTATTTTCAGTTGAAAAAATGCATTTTTCCCAGTATTTTTAGTCTTACTGCTATGATCTGATAGCTATAAAAAGGGGGATGGGCCTATTTTCAGATGCAAGATTTGCAGTTAAAGTTATTAGCTAAAACATACATCACATAATCCAGTAATTATTCTAATATGAAACAGTATTTATCATTGCATTTTGATTTGCAGAGATGATGATGACATCAATGATGTGGCAACAATGGGTGGAGTCAACCTGACAGAAGAAAGTCGGAACATATTAGCTACAAATGCAGAGTTTATTGGGACACAAATCAGATCATGTAGAGATGAGACATTTCTTTATCACGGTCCACTGCTCAGTAGAATAACTGCAATAGGTAAACAGTTTCCACTCTCATTGTATGTACAAACACTACTACTCAAAAGTTTGGGTAAACCACTAATTTTTATTTTTATGTGATATTGTACATAAAATTAGGATCAGAATAATTTTAACAACACAATTCATGTTAAAAGTAATCGTATGCATTTTATTGTCAAATATCCATTAATATTTGGTATTTACCTAATGGATCATAGAATCATTTGGTAAACATGATAGTTTGTGGTTAATATAAATAAAGTGTTTTATCTTGAAATTTCTATATCTATTGATCATCTCAAACATAGTTGCATAAGTAATTCTAACAGAGCTTAGAAGTGTTTTTGGGTCATTGTCTTGTTGTAGGATGAATCAAATATCAATCCAATGGCATACCTCTGGAGTACATTGTGATGGCCTTGCTTGTTCATGATTTAGTTCTCATCATCATAGAATGGCCAGCACAATTAACAGGCTGAAACCCCATTAGATGTATGAAATGAAATAGATAAACAACCATCTTCAGCCCAATGTTCTTACAAGGACTTGGAATGCAGTATCATATGATTATCCCATAAAATTAGGAGACTTCCAAGAGTCTAAAATCCAGCAAAAAAAGGAATTTTTAAGAAACAGAAGAATACAGTCTAAATTGTAATAAAATACATTATTGATAGTATGTACTATTAAGCAAGCTTGTTAATCAATTACACATTCACTAAAACTGAAAATTACTGCAGTATATTCAAATTTATTAGCAGTACCGGGTTGGGGGGGGCTTATACTTCCATGTTACTAGTTTAGGTTAGCTTGGTAAAATAAAAACAGTAGGCAGGCAGGGCCGCTTAGCAGGTAAATTTCGATGTGTACTGAATTTATGCCAAGATTTGCAACAGCAGAAAAACACAGATTGAAGAGACCTCTGAAAGTTCGGAGAGAGTCGATATATTTATTTGGGGCACAAGTAAAATTGGTGTTTCTGTTTTCAGGGTCCATTTGTAGCTAAAAGTTGTCTGTCACTCCAGTACGCCATGCTGTCAAATGCATTAAATTTAACTTAAAAAAATTTGCTAACATCTCTACTTTTTTTTACACACAGCGAAAAAGTATGGTATTGAGGAAGTTCCTTCTGAAGTCGCGAATATCATATCCCATGCAACACAGGAGAGGTTACGGGATTTTGTGGAAAAATTATCTACAATAGCAGAACATAGGAGTGAAATATATAAGGTAAGTAGATAGTGGTCAGGGTTTGATGGTTATGTTGCTCTCTGAGGAGTAGTTACAGGGGAGCATCCGAAAACCATCTGTGCCTCCCTGCTGCCTGAGAGAGAGGTTTTAGTAAGCGCCTTGCGGCATTGTTGGACACACCTCCTAGGAACTTAGCTGCAGTATTACTTTTGCTTTTTATTGTATGCAATTGTAAAATGTAATGACCGCATCTTGTGGGGCCTGGCACTTCTGCCTTCAGCAGGAATTGGAAAGTACCCTGCTGGATCTTGTATGTTTAGCTGTGGAATGACAGAGTAGTACAGAAAAGTGAGGAGAAGCCATGCTGGGCCTCTACACAGAGCAGGATCCACCAACTACCTGCTGAAGTGTTTTGACCTCAAGGTTGCTGCTGATGGTAACCATCTGTTGTTTGTTGGACAAGGCTGAGGCCTTTTTTTTTAGATTTATGCTTACCATCCAATGGATCACAATGTGTGCAGTGCAAGGAAAAAAAGATTCACTCAGAATTCTCTAGAATGCCGGTCTATGTAATTTTCTTCTTTTGATAATATATTGTGTAGATGCTGACAACTTTAATGCTGATAATTGATTTTTTTATTCCCAAGAGTTTAGGATTTTTGTCTGAATGAAAAAAAGAAAAGGGCTGTGTAGCTAAGCACTGACATCACTTATCTGACAATGCAGAGATGGAAATATGTAATTAAGAAAAAATACCATCTGAAAGTTAGTGTAGAGAAAATGAGAAAGTAAGCAAAGTCAAGATTTTGTATATTTAATTTCTAATTAACACTGTCGTGCATGACTCTGCACTTGGACTTTTACCTAGTGGACTGAGATGCATCATTGTGCCCCACAGAGTGCTTGAGCTATCTGCTGAAATTGTTAATGGCTGATGGTTTTTCATTTTAGATGGACAGTCGATACGAAGTGAAAAATGATGTACGATCAACGCTAAAACAGTTTGAAGAGCTGGAGCGATTGGAAAAGAAAAGACATGAGGAGCAAGAGAGAGAGATGCTATTACGAGTAGCCAAGGTACGTCAGCATGTCACCCTTCTGGCTTGCTACTGGGATTATTTTTCTGGATATTTGGAAGTTTAAACATCACATTATTTTAATATACAGTAGCCTCCCACCTTATGTATAAATTCAGACCATCATAGCTGGTTCATAGAAACATTTGTTATATAGCTTTTTTATGCCACTGTTCTCAGAAGTAATTAGTTTTATACATGCGTATGGTTAGGAAACTTCCTTGTTTGATGATATTTTATTCATTTTTTCTCATAAGCAGAAACTCTTAATTAAATATATAAATAAAAGGATACACAGAGTTTTACAGGTTGATGTAATCCAAGTCTGTTGCATATTTAAATGCTGTAGAAATTGCTCTTTTAAATTTACCAATAAAATTGTAAAAAAAACAAAACGCATTAACATTAAGACAGAGAAAAGTCTAAGCTTACAAAAAGATGGAGGCCACTCCTCCAAAAGCTTGATGGAAAAGTGTTGTTATAATGTACTTTTTTCCTTATTCTTTTTGTGTATGTTTTTTTTCTCTGTTTCACCCACTGAATTGTTACGTATGTTATTATTTAATGTTAAATTAATTTACATTTTGTGTTTTTGTTCATGTGCAGTTTATCGCGTGCCTGCCACTAAAATAATGCCCAATTCACTTTCCTCTTTAGAGTCGCTCGAAGCACGAAGACCCTGAGCAGTTGAAGTTGAAACAGAAAGCAAAAGAAGTAAGTTAATTCCTGCTGTGTTTTGGATTCTTTCTTCCTTGAAATAAAGTGCAGGCTAATGTGAATGCTACTGACATGTTTTGTTAGTAAAACTAAGTGTGAAGTGCTACCATGATAAATGATACTTTATGAGAAAAGAACAAAGATGCCATAGTTCAGGAAATAACAGTCGTCAAACTAAAATTGCTGCTTGGAGTGTGATTCCATAATTTAGAGTAGTACAAAGCTATGTAAATGTTCAGGGAAATACAAACTGTTTTACATTTTGCGGACATACATGTTAGTGGTCAGAGAGCTTTCATCTTAATAGCTGATACATCATAGGGGTGATGGTAATTATGGAATCTTTTCTCTTATTAATAACACTGGCCAACATTTTTTCACTTTTTTCTGCTGACTAAGATCTGACACTTGGGCACTGATTTCAAAAATAAAATTGGTTTTTGCCCATCACGTCAAGTTTTTGTTCTACAGGATCTTAAAATGGCTAACTTTTTATTTGGTCAACAAGGAGGATACAGGAAATATCCATGTTTCTTTTGCCTGTGGGATAGTAAAGCTAAGGACAAGCATTGGACTCAGAAGAACTGGCCGGTGAGAACATGCTTAAATGTTGGAGAACCAAATATCAAAAACCAACCAGTAGGAGATCGGGTAAAAATCATCTTTCCTCCTCTCCACATCGAACTGGATCTAATTAAGCAGTATGTTAAAGCTCTGAGCATAGAGGGTGACTGTTTTAAGTACATATGCACAACATTTCCTAGCCTCAGTTATGAAAATATAAAAGCTGGTGTGTTTGACGGGCAACAAATCAGAAAACTGATGAGAGATCAACATTCCACAAGCTCCATGAATGATACGGAGAAAAGAGCATGGATTTCTTTCGTGGCTGTTGTGAAAAATTTCCTGGGAAACAAAAAAAGCTGAAAATTACAAAGATCTTATTCAAACATTGCTTAAGAATTTTCATCATCTTGGTTGCAACATGAGCATAAAGGTTCATTTCCTCAACAGTCATCTTGATAAATTTCCTGAAAATCTAGGTGACGTAAGTGATGAGCAAGGTGAAAGGTTCCATCAAGATATACAAGCTATGGAGGAGCGATACCAAGGAAGGTGGGATACTCACATGATGGCCGACTACCGTTGGAGTATTAAAAGAGACTGTCTGGAAATGAAGCACTCCAGAAAAGCCTACAAATGAAAATTTAATCCATGAAGGAATAATGTGTTAGTTAATGTAAATAAACCCATGTCTGTCATTGTTTTGTTTGTATGGTATTCTAAATGAAATGATAAGAATATTCTGGATTAGTTTGTGCCCATTTCTGACTAAAATTCATTCAATTCTAGCATCAATTTATATTTTTTTATTTCAATATTTTGATCTGATACGTCACAGTTAGCCAATATATTTGTCAATCTCAAAATTATTCTAAATAAAATGATAGGAGTAGGACTGAGGTGATTGTGGAAATCATTGTAATTGGGTACTTTTTTATGGCAACTGATCGAAAATGGGGGTATGCTGTAGAGCAAAAACTTGACTTGATAGGCAATGTGATATTTGAGTTCAGCACCCCCAAATTAGTCAGAAGCAAGTCTCAGATATAAGTCAGCAAAACCTGTGTTGACCAGTGTAATAGCTATGATGAACAAAATAGCTAACCAATATAATGTAAACTGTAATGAACAGTGTAGTCAAGTGATAGGTAAGGCAAACAGAATCTGACATCTGCTAAATAAAACATACAGACTGAAAGATCTTAATTGTTCTGATTATCAAAATTAAACATCCTAGTCCCTTACATTAAAGGCTATGTGGAAATATAGTTCAGGTAAGTAACAGGTAGAGAAATTTTGAGGTTCTTACTATGTAAGGCTCTCAGGCTACATGGGGTCTTAATTAAAAGTTTTATGTGCATAGTAGCAGACTAGCAGACATTCATAATGGGTTTGTTTTTTTTTTTACTCAAAAACTACACTTAAAGAAACAAGGACTGTATATAATGAAAGGATCCATTTGTAAAGATAACTAACATAAGTAGAGTCATTTTTTCTTTTAAGTTTATTCCCTTGTAGGAAAGGAATTACATTTTTCTGCTTGCTTTTCACTCAGATGCAACAAGCAGAAATGGAAGAGATGAGGCAACGGGAGGCAAATATAACAGCATTGGCAGCCATTGGACCAAGGAAAAAGCGGAAAACAGAAATCGGAGAACCAAATCAGGCAAGTTTAGTTTGAATTTTGGAAATATTCAAGTTCCTTATTAGTACATCTTAAGAAAAGATATTTGTTGTTTCATCGGTTTATTTTAATATCTAACAAATTTTAATTGATAATAGGTGATGAAAATCTGAAAAATTTAAAAGAACATAACTCAATGATGGCCATGGTTTGGTTTTTTTGTATTTTGTTTTACATTTTATTGCAGTATCTGTGAAGAGTTTGTTGCCACTTATCTCTCTTTATGATCCAGACAAATTTTGCACCTTTGTTAAGTGTCAGACTTCGGGAATGGATTTTGTAGCTGTTAGGAATGTTGAGCACAAAATCTCATTAATGAATGTAGTGATGACAGACAACACTGATTCAAGCAAGACCTGGGCAGTAACATATATATGTTAGCAGTTACAGGGAATGGTAGAGAGGTGGGCTATCTTGTTGTGAGAGACTTGGATGAGCAGATGCTGTAAGAAATCATGAGAAATTGAACCACATCATTACATTATTGTTCTTTTGAGCCATAATCAGTTAACTAATTTCCTTCTAAGCCCATATCCTTGTTTTTTTTTCCCCCAGTAAGTCTGTTTCACCATCTTATCTGCAGACTTAGATAAATCTGTTACTATACTAAGAATTTTGGTTATCTTTCCTTAGCAATTTTGCTTGATAGAAAAATGAGTAATGATAGTTTTGACCCTCAGAAGAAGGTTTGTGGAATATGACGAATTGTAATCATCTTACTGCATCTGGCAACAAACAGGTTGCATCAAGCATTTTCAAACTTTATAAAGGATTTTTTTGGATTAAATTTAACATCTTTGTATTTACAGGGCAGTTTAGGAATGTCCATGGCCAATGGTTTTGGATCATCATCTGTTCGACCTGTATGTATTTTTTAAAATTATTCTAAGGCTAAACTCTGTTTTCCTTTTCACCCTAACTGACTTTTTCTTTCTTTCTCTTTATTTTTAGGTTCCTCAGCTAAATATCCTATGAGGATAGGAAGCAACATTAATGAATCTAAAATGCATCATAAATGTTGCAACATTGAGTTAGTGTATCTGTTCTAATGATTGTCAGTTTTACTTTGGTGCTATAACAAAACTCTCTTCCCTGCCCAGCAGCAGTTAACTTTGTTTTAGATCAGGTGATACTTTTTAATCAGTCACTGGCAAAACAAAAATGTTAGAAATTTTGTTTTTAACAGGATTTGTGGATGTAAGACTATTTTAGTAAGTGCTGAGTAATTACTTTCTTTTAATATAAATACTGATCTCTCTGTTTTACACACTTTATTTTATCTCCTTCCTTGTTAAATGGCTTCTTTATTTTTTCAAGGCCACATCATCTCTGCTGTCACCAATTTTCTTGTAGATTTATCAGTAATACCATCCTGACTGAACTCAAGGTGAGATCATCAGTATTAACAGAAAGTGGTGCAGTCTAGCTCATAGTTAAAGCGAGGGATGGTGGGAGTGCGTCGACAGGATGCACCCATGCCTTATTTTGGGGGGGGGCTTGAAACATTCCAAATATTTTTAATTGTTTTTTTTCTTTCATTCTGTTTTTCCCAGGTGATGTCCCGTCCACGCACAAAACGTGTGAATCTCAGGGATCTGATGTTTCTGATGGAACAGGACAGATCACTTTCCAGATCCATGGTTTTATACAAGTCCTTTCTAAAGTGACTATTGTAAGCTAATAAGCTAGAAGGACTTTATCAATCGCAGCCTCATATGTTGGACCACACTAGCACACTACCAGCTGACCAATCTGCCAGGGAATCATGGTGGCGGAGCACACACACACACACACACACACACACACAGAGGAACGAAATTGTTCCTTGACAACTGTTTCTGTTGGATCGTACTTGAGGGGCTTTCCATGTTGCCCACATACCTTAGACATTCTGCCGGGTATTGTCGTGCACGCTCTCATGTCCGCATTTCGTGTTGACTTTGGAATTCTCGTGATATCAATCATCTTTCTTTGGACTGTGTTGGGCACTCGTATGCATTTTAATTAGTGTTCTCAAAAAAGATCTATCTTCTGTTTCTTTTTTTTTTCTTCATCTGTACAAAGGTGTATATATGTATGTATACATTGTTGATAAATTCATACACTATATATGTATATATATATATAATATATATCTTGAAGACTGGTGGGAATTCCTTATGCAATTTTTATGGCAGACAATTGATCCCTTAACAGGATGTATGGTGGAAACTTTTGACAGCTGTTGTATCAATCTGTATTGGATTTCCCAGTGCACCTTGTCGGCTGTTTTAATCACGTGCATCCTCATCTCCCTCCCAGCCAGTCGTCAAGATGAATGTTCTTTACGTGTTACTGTGTAACACAAACATATACATGGATTTGTAAGATGTGTAACATTGATATTAAAAAACAAAACAAAAAAGAAAAAAAATTAAATTATTGTAGATGGAAAATGTTTAACAATCTAAACTTTGTACACAAAATTGGTAGATTAATACTATGGGAAAGTGGAGTATGGTACCTGTAATGCCTCATTAAGAATAAATGATTGCAGGGCATCAAAACCTGTTTGTATATTTTCTTTTGTGGTGTGGGAAAAACGAAAAGAAAGACAAACACTTTTATTGTGATTGTTACAGCTGCTGGCTGTAACTCACGTGATGTCCTGTGATTATTGATTCACCAGAGATAACCTCAATTTTGTTGAAAAATAGTAAATGTAGCCATGATTCTGGAATGTCCTTCCACAACTATATACAATTCAGTTTAAATGCTAAAATGGCTGATCACAAATTATCAAATAAGTATAAGAAATAGTTAGATATTCTTATACCAATACTTTGGTAATGCCATCTTACATTTTTTAGCTCTTTAGAATTAGAGTCGAAAAGGTGATGACAAGAACTCAGATGAAAACATCACACAAAACTAATCCTTTATGCCACTTGTTTGTGATTGTATTGATAGATGTGGTGTTGCTTCTATACGCTTGAAAAGTACCAAACATTTAAATATATTTCTAGAGGTAAATGAGGACAAAAAAAGATTTTATTTGAGTAAATGAAGTGTATCTAGACCACGTCCATAACAGAGAAGTACTCATCTCTTTGATGGCTGGTAATGTGAGCATTGCCCAATGCATATCACTAAAAACAAGTTTCTTTTTAAAATCTAATTACTAAACTTTGCTATTGACACTGGGCTTGGAAGAAAGTATGAAAATTTCATACATTTTCTAAGTTCTGACTAAACTATCTAATTTATACATATTCCCCAAATACCCAGTTTGCAGAATTCTTGAACCTCTCTAGTGCATGTTGCCAGTTGGTATGTTTTAGTGAGTTCATTATGAAGGCAAAAGTACTAATGGAATGATTTCTTATTAGCAATGTAACTAACCTCATCTTGGATACTTTTTCTCCTATGAGTTTCTTACATATCAGATCATTTGCACAAACAAGAAACTTACAGGCATTTAGGTGACAGTAAAAGATGAGGGAGGCTGTTCTGAAAAAATATAACTAGGGTTTGCTTGACTCTGACTAGAAAATCTGGCTTAATATCTTTTCCCGTAATTTTATTTTCTATTTATGCTATGTTATGAGAAAGATAGCGATGCAGCATTATGGTGTTT
Organism: Nautilus pompilius; assembly: GCA_018389105.1. NCBI lineage: Eukaryota > Metazoa > Mollusca > Cephalopoda > Nautilida > Nautilidae > Nautilus > Nautilus pompilius. Next base: position 294,289 of record JACATO010001867.1, on the reverse strand, counting down.
AAATAAGCAGTACCTCAGAATTCAGCACCTTTTTTACGTTAGGAAAATTAGAAATTTTCTCTTCAAGACAAAATGAAACTTAGCATAACAAGTGATTCCAACAGGGCTGTTGGTTGGTAAATCAGGAATGTGGACTGGCAAATGCTAAAGGAGGTTTGACTGGCGTGTTGATGGGTAAATACTTTAAATGAGAATTAGTGGATTTGGGTTGCAGATGAAAATAAAAGTAATTATCAGGCTCATTTTAATCAATAATAAAACTGGTGACCTTGTGCGAAACTTCAGATTGGCTTTATTTTGCATATTCTGTGCATGCCCCGAATTGCATTTTAACAGAATGTTAATCAGAAAGCAATGGTTTCCTAGGATTCATTTTGATCTGAAATTTCTAATGCAGTTGTCTAAAATCCATAGTTTGCTTATAAGGAGGGGATGGTATAACAACATGGAGTTTGTGAGTGAGAGGTAGCAGAAACAAAACCAGATAACTTGAAAGGAAAAAGTTACCTGTATTGAATTTTGATGGTGATGCAGTAACTCCCCAAAAATTTATCAATCACCATTTACTACAATAAAAATATGTAATTGTGTCTACCTAGTGTAAAACAACCCTTCCGTATTAATTTGGCCAGCCAGATAGATTCATTATCTCATTTCAGTTGTGATTATGTATGTGTATATATATATATATATATTGGACATCAAGGTGAGCAGGAAATGTGTGTGCACTTCCCCCATGCCAAACACAGGTGGATCCCACAATTTTTTTCCCCCTCATCTAAGATCATGTTATAGACCTTTCAGATTTTGACTAAAGTCAGTGAGATTGCTAATGATCTTGACATTTCCTGTAGATCTGTAGCCAGTATCATCACAAAGCTCATCAAGACTAATGTCACTACTACAGCCAAGTGAGCCAAAGAATCCAATGCCATTTCCAACTTGGCTACAGTATGTTTGGAATCACTTCTATCCAATTGAAAAAAAAAATACTTTGGAAGGTCTGAGAGATCATGGCTGAAATGACCCTCGAATGTGGCAGCACACTTTTTTTCAGTGAGTTGAGGTTTCAGCAATTCACATCTGGAGACAGAATGCCCAATAAAGACCACCAAACCTAACGTTTTTAGCCTCCTATTAAGTATGGAGGCGAGTCATGTCATGACAGAAAGTCAGAAATGGCAATTGTCAAAGGTGATCTCAATTCTTCCAAGTACATTTTAAAGATGAATCTTTTACCACCTATCATACAACGGCAAACAGAGATTTGATGCCCATATTTTCCAGGTAGATGACGATATAACTTTTCATGTAACCACAATCTGAAAGGAAGTCCTGTGTGGGTATCTAGTTAAATCAACTGAGAGCAGCCTATCCACACCCCACCAATATGATGAAATTAAAGGAAGTGTCACACGTGTAGGAGAACTTGGACCAGATCATAATACAAAATCTCAGTGATTCAACACCAAAGAGAGTGAGGAGCTCTGTTACAAAAGGTGGCTTGACCAAGTACTAACAAAGAATTTCACTCTACTGCTCGTCTTTATTTGCTTTCTTATCATCATGCCAGAGCTGTTTGATGCTTCACTGTCCAGAATATTATTATGATGTACTCAAGAATAATCAGGATATAGGGATGCAGCAGTACATTCTGCATCAAGCTGCCAGTTGAAGTAGCAAAAATATTTGATTAAGATGTAGGTTACTATGTGATGCTTGCTGCAGAGGAGCGAAGTTTACTTTTAGGTAACCACACTGTTGTAGAATGATGCCTTGTGGGTGGCTAGGAACCTGTCTATGGAAACCTACATCAACATTGATGTCCCATGGCACAGCAGGCTTGATGAACAGAGAGAAGGGAGGTGGACAGGTAGCACAATAAAAGCCACAGACATGCTGACAAAACTGTTTCCTCAGATAGCAATATCATAATTATGAATTCTGTAATAATTAAATAAAATTTTAATTATTTTTAGAATCTACCTTCTTTGTGAATAACCGTTATCTAGGTAAGTATTTTCTGAGCTTGCGCTGATACTCAGAGACACAGAAACAAAAAGCATCAAGATTGGTTGTTTACTCTCCAATATCGAAACTTAATGATTTGGTTATTAATAAATCACTGGCAATTTGAATATTTAAACTAATACTCAACAACTGAACTGAAAACAGAAATACTGGTGAAGCAGAAAAGCCACTCTGCTCGCAGTCAGTTTTCCTACGCCACTAGGCATTCATCATCAGTCTCAGAACCCACGACCTGCCCACACCATCTACTATCTTTGATATAAATCCAGAGATTCCTGAAAACAAAAATCAATAGTCACATGGCTTAGAGATGATCTCCAGTGTAAAATAAAGGAGCAGAAATGGCAGCATAACATGACTGCCTATACACGAGGTGGGAATCCCTATGCAAATTACGAGAACTAGACCATTAACACCATGGAGTACATTCAGTCTGATCAGGAGAGAAACCAGTTGATTCTTGAGAGTTACCTTTCACAAGAGATTTAACCCGTCCACTACCATGAGGCACTGTCAGCAGCTCTTCTATTTACCCCTTTTCTGCGAATAGTTCTCATCAACTCTACATCATCACAGAAATTAACAGCTGAATGGCTATCAGGTATCGATCAGTGTTGATAAAAAAAAGTTATCAGAGGCTTAGTGTGGCTATTACTCAAAACAAAAGGCATTCAGTAATTAATCCAGACACAGCATGGCTATTAACTCAGTAGTGAATGAGTTAACAGTCTCACGGTTTTACACAAATGGCTATCAGGTATCGATCAGTGGTGATAAAAAAAAGTTATCAGAGGCTTAGTGTGGCTATTACTCAAAACAAAAGGCATTCAATAATTAATCCAGACACAGCATGGCTATTAACTCAGTAGTGAATGAGTTAACAGTCTCACGGTTTTACACATGCACAAAGATAATTTGAATACAAAAGCAACTAATCATTTTTATTGGTTTATCCAAGCATAAACTGTTAGTGCTTGGACATTTTTAATTATCGCTGTTTGTAGTATTGCAATTCATATTATACAAATTGTACGTAATAGAAATAAATTAGAGTTATTCTGTCTAATTTCAGAATTCTAACATTCTCTGGTAGTTTTGTACTTCCTATGAATTTTGATCAGCCATTTGCACCTCATTTTTCATCCAATATGCATTAAAAAATGAGTGAAGTGTATTTTAAACCCAAAATGACTTCTGCCATCCCTGAGCGGTTAAACATTGAAGGGACATTTCTGTTACACTATATTTCAAACAAGTTTCTTTAAGTCAGGGTAACTCTGCTGATGGTAAAGACTAGTGTTTCCAGAAGGTTGTAATGGTGCCGTTTCTGGGGTTGATGGTGGTCATCTACCCACTGACTTCTGCAAAAGTAAATTCCTTAGCAGTATGCAGTTTTATTGGTTATCAGCTCAAGAAACAAAGTAAGTAAGTTTAATTTGTTTACACTGATATTGCATATATTAGTAAAAATTGAGGAGTTATGTCCCTTGTTTTAGACAACATGCCATGCACAAATTCTTACACATCAAAAAAGGGAAAAACTAAAAATTTCCCTTGACAAATGAAAAAAATTTCAGTACTAGGGTAAGTCTCCAGAGACAGACTCATTTCCTGAAACTATATCTGAGATCTTGATGACCCTGGTTCTGTGGAAAATTCAAAGATGAAAAAAAATATTTTTCTAGCAGTTAAACTTACCATAATCCAATTTTGTCATTTTCTTTTGAACTTTTAAAATACTGACTGGCTCCTCTTAACTTCATATGGTTCTTTTGAGCCAAGAATAACAATTTAGTTCTTAAAGTGGCCATGCATGAAATCTGATTGATCTAATTAAATTTAGAAAATTTTCCCACAATGCAATGGTACAAAAACTCATTGTCCATGAGTAGAAGTCAGTAGAATGCTTGCTAAACTTCAAAAAACAGAACCAAAACATTCTTTTTCTGTTGTACCTTCTTTTGCTATTTTTTTCCTTTCTTCAAGCATTTTATTTCATCTGCCATGTTCAGAACCTAATCACAGGTTTTCATACTATTGCACTGTTGGAATGCTTCCTAAATTGTCATTTCATATTACACACACAGCTGCTTTAACCTTCCTCTAATGACACAAATTAAATTAGATTATGGTTATAAGCTATCCATTAGCACAATATCTTGTGTGGAAGAAGAAAAAAATCTTAAGACTTTTTCATTATATCATCACCTAACGAAATTGTTACATCAACTTTGGTACTTGAAGAACTATTGACCTCAGGTCATCAAAATCCCTTTACCTTTTTTAGAAGTCATGCAATTCTGGCATGTAGCATGCAATTATAGTATCCTTATCTTATTGAAGGTATAAATAATCCTGAAAAGGGTGTAAAACATTTCATTTGAATGGCCACCAATTTTATGAAATAAGGTTTGATTAAAAAAAGCCATTTTCTTGATGACATGATAAGTCAACCCAATCTTTTCAGAGAAAATATCTTCCATTTTTTTCACTTTCATCTGAAGTTTCTTAGAATTTTATTTTCAGTCTTGTAGTATCATGGATACTGACAATACACTTTGGATAAGTCATAGTTTAAAAAAAAAACAAATTCAACTGTCAGCATGGATTCAACGGTAGGATAAATGCAGGGCAAGAGAGGGAGAGCTGTCAAAATGTCCATATGCATCACTTACCAGCTATTAGCTACTAAAAGTTGGTACGTGTCTTCATGCAGAACTAATTTCTTGAAAGTTAGAATAAATTGCTGGTGTCAAAGTCATACTGGATGCTGCCAGAAACTCCAACATTGGCAGTAGCAACAATATTAACATATTTTGTATATAGTTTCTTAAAATTATTTTTCCTGATAAAGCTGATTTAGCTAGTTATTGTCTGAGACTATAATATTAAAGGGGGGCTTGACCCATTGTATAAATTATCCACCACCACCCAAGAGACTTGACACCCTCTGATATTTTATGCTTGGTTTTAAATCATAGATTTTTATAATTTAGTTATTTATACCATAAAACCTTAAGGTAACAGAAATACCACATTGATCTGAGATCTACTGAAGAGACAAATGGTGGATGCTAACTTATGGAAGTGTTTATGGTCCTTTGATTAGTGTAAATAATATGGTAGAAAAATTAATACTGCATAAAATAAACTCAAATAATAATAATAATAATATAAATTATACATCTACAGTTTGAAAGGTGCTAGTAGGAGAGCATGATAATCCAGTGCTGAAGCCGCCAAGATGGAATCTTGGTGGGGAACTTTCCTATCTCCCATGGCATGGTTCCTTCTCACAGAGTTCTACTAGGTTTTTCTGGGTACACAAGGTGGCAGTTTTAGAAGTATATCAGAACCCTTCAACCATACCCACGTAACTTGCTTGGTCATCAAGGCTGATGATACCCCAACAACTCTCTCTTTTAGCTCACTGGTGTGAGACATCCTTAAACCTCAAAAATCAAGATGGGGGTTTGGCAACTTAACCCATCTTCAGGTAAGACTTAAGCAAGCTATTATTACTAAACACTGACAAATGAACCCTAAATGCTCTTTTCTGTACTGTAATTAGTACCTTCCTAAATGCCCAAAAAGTCACAGCTTTTCCCCTTAAAAAGGACACCAAAGCAGCTCTATAATACTATACATAGTCACATATCTCAGTCTGCAATATGAGACTACTGTATATTTTGTCCATGAAAAAAAGCTAAAGATCTCATTTTGCCCTGCAAACAAGTTTAAAACAAAACTGTTTCACATAAGCAAAAATCACAAGCAAGCAGAAAACCATCTAAAGGCAGTTGATATGGCCTGGAGCCACTACAGCCATGCAATTTAACACATTAATTCAATACTCTTAATTTGTTCTTATTTTTTTTTTGAACTTTACCTTCTGACATGGAACAGAGAGAGCTAAACCTCACAACACTAACATACAGTAACTGATGCTCAAACAAAGAATTTGCAGTTCTAATATGTGGCAGTGGATGCTGAGTATGTATCTGTGAGCAGTCTGGATGTGTGTATTTTGTTTTAAATCAATATCAGAATAATACTAGAGAAGAAAATGGAATTTTTTTCATTTAAAGTTGAATTATGCTTTTTTAGTAAATATCTATATCAAAGCTAATTACAAACATATGCTCTAAGCCATAAAAAGGTATAAAGGTGTATACGAGGTCTGTCAAAAAAGTATCCGACCTTAGGCTGGGAAAAAAAAAAATTACGTACTTGGTGGGGTTCAATTGCTAATCCCCTTCGAAGTAGGCCCCTTGTGCATCCACACGCTTAGCCCAGCGATCCTTCTACTGTTCAAAGCACGTCTGGAATGCTTCTTCTGGAATGGCTCTCAGCTCCGCTGTCACATTCCACATGATGTACTCTCGGCTCTCAAAGCAGGAGCCATTTAGTGGCATCTTCATTTTTGGGAACAACCAGAAGTCAGGAGGAGCCATGTCTGGAGAGTAGGGAGCCTGGCGAATGAGTGAAAGGCCTTTCTTTGCCAAGAAATCTTGGATCAGCTGCGACGAATGAGCTGGGACGTTGTCATGATGCTGCTGCCAGTTTTGCAAGGCGCACAGATCCGGTCTCTTGCACCAAACTGCATCACGAAGACATCAGAGGACTTACTGATAGTACTCCTTTGTGACTGTTTGTCCTTCTGATGCGTGTTCATGATGCACAACGCCTCGGTAGTCAAAGAAAACAGTCAGCATCAACTTGATTTTTCTCCAGACCTTGGAAACGTTGGGTGCTTCCACTGTGATGACTGAGCTTTGGTTTCTGGGTCATACCCATGCACCCACGTCTCATCTCCAGTTATCACGGTATTCTGGAACTCAGAATCTCTGTTGGAAGTATCCAGCAGGTCCTGCGCAACCTTAAGACGAAGTTGTTGTTCCTCCTGAGAAAGCAGCTTGAGCACAGCGCAAGCCTAAATCCTCCTTTAAAATTGCATGTGCAAAATTTTTACTGATCCCAACCTCGTCACCAATTTCCTGCACCGTCAAACGACGATCCTCCATTATCAAGGTCAGCACTTTCTTGATAACAACTGCACTGCGGCTTGTTGATGGCCTCCCAGAACGCTGGTCACTCTCCATCGATGTGCGGCCATCTTTGAACCTGTTGTACCATTCCTTAATTTGGGTAACACCTATGGCACTGTCACCAAAAGCCTGTTGAATTTTGTGAATTGTTTCCGCTTGGGTATCTCAAAGCTTTTGGCAAAACTTGATGCAAGATCGTTGCTCCACACATTCCGTCATCATGGGTGAAATGAAAATGCGACAAGTAGTACAGCACCTCACATGCTGGCTACCTGACAGCGACTGATGCATCCAGCAAGCCCGTCCAAAACCACGCATGCGCATGAAGACATGTGGTTCCAATATGCACACTTTTGCCTCCCTAATGTCATTACTCCCCACGGGAAAAAATAAAGTCAGATACTTTTTCGACAGACCTCGTATATCAGTCATCAAAAGTGAATTTCTTTTGTTTAAGTTAATGCATAAAAAGAATGGTTTTTCACATAGCTTATTAGGCAATTCAGGTGTGACGGAACATGCCTTTGTAGCACGCTCCATGTATAAATGCTCACCATAATACTCCTTTGCTAAATACGTGGCTATTTCAAAGCAATCAAAAACATTATTCTTGGTAGAAATGCTGCACCATGAGCCTACAAAAATAATAAAATGTCCAATTTATTATGAACTTGCTTATAACACCATGATTAATGAAAGACTTTGGTCCACTTCCATTGGCATTTTTCTGTTGCTGTTGAAATTTAAATACTGCTGTCTTTGTGGACACAGCATGTGGCGGCACTGTGCCAAATTTAGTACATCTTGTTTGCAAAAACTAAGAAAGCAGAGAATAGGTAGCCAAGTCCTTTTTTTCCTTCTTATTTTAGGCTCTTGGGCTACAAGTTGAAACATTGTCTTGTAGCAGGCTGCCTGACATCCATAAACATATCTGTTTTTAGCAACAGAATACACGGAACAGTCCGCCCCTGGTACAGCTGTCTAGCTGGTGCCAACCAACCAACACCACTAAATGTGCGCGCACTGGACAAGAGTTCTGTCATTAGCTGGAAATTTTCCTGCACCTCTGAATAATTAAGTCACCATTGAGAAAACTAAAAGACAAGTTTGAGTTAAAAGAACACAAATTCTTCTGTCCCTACATCTGCTGGCTATAGCCCATCACTTCAGCGATTTGAAATAGAAATATTTTCCCTTCTTATCAAAAACAAGTTTAAAAAAATATGCAAAGAGCTGCTAACAGATGAACTTGTTTTAGAAATGTACTCACTAACAATGCAAGAATTATAATTTATTTCCTCTATTAATAATATCCCCTCCTCCACACAACACGGGATGGGATGGTCAACACAATGCATGTAATAATGCAATGTGACTAACCCTGACTAGATAAAACAGTTCATTCTCACTATTTATCAAAACTACTTGAAATCTTAGGTTTCGCTGAACATTTTTCAAGAGAAGAAGAAACCCACACTTTAAGCAGCAGCAGCATCAATGCCACAATGCTGTGACCTGCTCATTTCTTCTTGTCCATCATCAGTTCTTTTGTTTTTTACTTTATTAGCACAACAATTAAAACAACTCATTACTTTCACAAATGTGCAGATTCTCATGAAAAACAGTTGTAGCAAAAACAAAACTCTTGTTAGACCCAGTTTCAGTTCAGGGTATTCTGTAGTTCTGAAGATGCACATAAATTACCATTCTGAAAATTCTCCATCAAAAAAAAGAAAGAAAAGAAAAGAAATGTGAAAGCAGATTTAGACAAAATTTAACACTGAAATAGCTTGGAAAGATTTCCAGTGATCCCCAGTCTAGCACTAGTACAACGAAATGCACTGATAATTTTCATTTTAATGCATACAATGAACACATCTGGTCCATTGGTATTATTGTCGTAGATTATCTCTTCTTCACAGCCATCCAAGATTGGTCTTTATTCCGAAAAAGAAACAGCAGCATGTACTATCAGACACCATTCATATTAATATCAGTGGGCACTAAGTAATCATGCATTGCATATTTCCATGTCCAGATCCTGGCAATTCTATCAAATTCAGGAGCGTCCCGCGCATAGAGTTTTCCTATGACTGGTTCCATACAGACATGGCAGTACGGATCCGTTAACAGTGACTGGATGCTAATTAATACTTTGGATATTGTCAATGCCAGGCTCCAATTGTGGTGAATGGAATCGAGACCAATGTCACCATGGCGACTGATGTTTGGATGAAATATTTTGGTAATAAATCGCACATTTGGTGGCTTCATTGGATAACTGAAAAAAATTAAAATTTTCTTTTAATTGTTTTACCTAATCCTATACTAACTTGTTAAATAATTCCATCACCAACATAAATGAGTAAAGTTCTCAAAGTACACTAATTTCTTCCATGTAAGTTTCATGGCTATACACAAAGACTAAGGGTATGCAGGGAATATGATATGTTTTTTTTTGTAAAGCATATTTGTTTGTTTCATTTTTTACCCAATGGTAGTGTGCCTGAAATGAAGCACATTTAGGAATTCATAAATAACAGACCAACCGTAGAATCCCAGGGTAACCAAATCTTTACATCTTCTGTCTCAGTAACTGGGGTTCTCTCTTACTAACATGGGGCATGGCAGTAAACAGTTTACCTTGTATTGGTCAAACAGTTTAGCAGAGAACACCTTTTAAAAGCCTCATTTCACTGAAGTTGGACGTGTTCTAGAAACTCACCAATGTTGGCTACTGCAACTTCCAAATATTGTAAAAGAAATTCTCCACAAAACATCACCATCTTCCATTCTATTTTATACGCAAAATCAAAATGCTTACAAATCATTCACATGATCACGTATTTCAACATTTATGAATGCAGAACACTATTAGTAGTAAAGTAAAACTTAAAGGGCCAGCCACCTACTAGTAAAATGGAGACACACTATATGTTATGAAGGAAAACTGAGGTTTTGCCAACCTTATATTCAGCTTTGTCAAAGCAATAATAGCAGAAAGATTTTCAGATTACATTATACTTCCCATTAATGGAATTGCCCAAATTCTTTAAGTGAGTTGAGTTTTAATGCTACTATCCTATAAGCAGATCCCTTTCCTAAACCCTGCAGATTTAATTCACCTGTTTTTTGCATTATTACTTCACTTGAAATGGTAAGTCTACTTACAGAAAAGAGCAGTTCCAAGTTCACCTCTATCACTTGTCACTAGTTTAAGCCAATGAATACATGGATATTTTTCCAAACACTGTGTATGCTTTCCACTTCTAATAAATCAATCTGTTATTCAAATACATTGATGATATTTTTATTCTTTGGCCACTCAGCAATGATCCCTTACAGTTGTTTCTCTCCATCAAGCCTTCTGTATAATTTATCATGGAACAAGAACTTACTGACTCAATTTCCTTTCTGGTTGTACAAATTTTAAAAACTCATTAAAAATTTCAGTGCATAAGAACGATGCACACTAGATATGTACAAATAGTGAGTAATTGCAACTGAAAGACATATACATACAGCACATTTCAGAAAAGATACAAAAATATAGGTTATACAAAGCATTAGCATTTGGTATGTGAGCCCTTTGCTTTATTTATATAAACTATGACACCTTGTTTCCATGCTCCTATACAGGTTAACAATATGTAATTGTGAAATGTTGTTCCAAATATTCTGTAGCACTTTCCACAATTCATCCAAAGTGTTTGGTTGCTGTTTCACTTTTCCAACAGCCATATAAACACATATAGCCTTGATGATGTTCATATCAGGACTTTTCAGACCAAAGGCATCTTTGTGAATGTTTTATCAGCCTCTTTAGGTTCCAAATAGGTTTTCACCCATTGGCTGAATGCTTTGGATCACTGTCATGTTAGAAGCCCTGCCCAATGAAATGTCTTCCCAAAGAAATGGTATGATGGATGAGAAGATGCCTGTACCTGTCAGCAGTTGGTATACCTTTAAGTTTATACAAATCTCTGACACCTTTGGCTGATATGCAGCCCCCACACTTAGCCACCCTCATGGTTCACTGTAGCTCTTGTACGCTGACTGTTATATCACTCCCAAGAAAAACTGCTGTTAATTATTGCCAAACAGTTCACACTTGGACTCATCTGTAAAGAGCACCTTCTTCCAGGTTTGCTCATCCCACTATTTCATTTCTACTACCTACTTCACTGTTGCCCTTTGATTTCCTCTCTTCATCAAAGATTTTCAGGCAGCTACACATCCAATGAGATCATTTCATGCTAATATGTATCTTACAGTTCTTAAAGAAATATTAACATTTGTACTTGCAGCTAGGACATTCACAAGATCTCTATGGACTTGTTATCTAACATGTAGGGAACATATCCTAAGGTACCTAACATTACCTTTTGAGAGTTTGGGCTTTCTTCCTCGATGCATCCATTGTCAACAATACCAGTTTCAGGTATCCTCCTCAGTCCTTTTTTGATTACAACTCCTCCTGAAACATGAAGTTGGGCTGCAATCGGCCACATGGAGTAGCCTTCACTATCTAAGACTTTGATTCCTATGCACTTGTCATGTGATATTACCTTCCCAGGAGTCATAGTATTCACTAAACTACAAAGATATCACTGCCTGTACTTTTATAGTCCTTCTGCAAATGAGACATTTTCTGATTGTGACTGATTGACATGCAAGCAGTGTACTATATCAACACATCACTGTAATTTGGAGAATTTGATTTTTACAAGAAACGTGACTGACCCATCAAGGGTTGCTCTGGTTGACCAGTTTTTCCTGTTTCCATAATCATTTCCAATTCTGTATATTTAGTTTTCTATGGCACTCATTCTCCTGCTACAAAACAAACCATTTGTTCCAATCTTTTCCAATGATCCTTTCAAATTTTCAACTCTGAATGTTTACCAAATAAAATTAAACATATTTATCAAGTATTAAAAAGGAATTCTTATCCTAATATAATTATTAACCAATCTTTAATTAAGTCAGGCTTTTCTAAGGAAAAAATTAACTCCAATCAAATCAAATGTCACACTTCCTTTTATTTCAGAAATTAATCATAAAATCACTAGAATACTCAATAAACACAGGATCACGTTTTCTTTGTTCCAAAGTTTGAGATTTTCACCTGAACATGTAAGAGACTCCATAGATACCAAACGTACTCCTTCCTGGTATTTATTCTATTCCATATACTAGTGAACAAGTCTACATCAGTCAAACACAATGTCCTTTGAATATTTAGGTCTGGTTTGTGAGGGTGCTTCACACACGTCAGCTGTAAACTACAACAGTTCTACCATTTGATCGGACAGCAGATTCTTAACATTTGAACCCACCAAAACCCTGAGAGAAATCAAAGAATTTCTTCCCTTTTCCTTGCATAATAATTACAAATTGATATTTCGAATATAACTGTTCATTTTGAACTATAAAGGAACCTCCAAAACAACAAAAGGAAAAAGGACAACAGTGGTCTATAGGAGCACAAGTTAATATAATAAACAAAAGATAATTTCATGCAAATGTTAAGAGGTTGGAGAGAAAAAATTAAAGCAACAATAAAAGGAAGTGAAAAAATATGGTCATTCAGGAAGAGTTTAGATGTTGGGAAGAAAAAATTTGCCTATTTAAAACCATTTGCAACTAAGCCAGGATCATAAATTTTCAATGAATAATGTAAAATCTCTGACCAGTTCCTCTACTGAACAAGTCAGAATCTTTGCATTTCGTTAATTATTCATGTTTTGTTTTTTCTTTACCAATCTTTCCACTATTCTATTTATTGCGTGGACAAAGTGAAATACAAATTCTGCACAAGACCAGGTGATTTTTCTGTAACTGAATGGTGTTGATTTCAATTTAAAAGATTATCCCAGTACTACACAAGATGGAGAAATCCTTGAGAACTTATTCCCTACCTGATGGAACGTTTCCATTACTTGAGAATAAACGAGACAAACTTTATCTAGTTAATTAACCAAGATCTCCACAACAAAGCAAAATGATGCGATGTAACTGTTTCTCACCTGTGAGGTATCTGGAGGTAGAGCAAGAAGAGACCTCCCTCGTAGGGGCTTCCCTGAGGTCCCGTTATTGAAGCCTGCCAATGGCAACAGTTCTGGTCAAGTGGTGTCGCTTGGATGCCCTCTGGTGGATCTGTTTTTAGTGTCTTCAACTCACTGCGTAACCTCCTGTGTCTCCAAGAGTTTTCTTTAATGGGTGGCGTGCTCTGGAAACAGACAGGGAGATTGGTGTTGGCAGACAAGAGGGAATAAAAGAGAATTGTCGAGAGTCAAAACAACAGAGCATGGAAGCACTTATGTAAGCAGGAAGAAACTTAGTATAAAATGCAAACAACATATGATAGAATTGCATCTCATATGTAAAAAAATGAAATGCTTCTTAATAGTCATGTGTTGGTATAGTACACACAGTGACTAGCCATCATGGAAGCAATCAGAAAGTGTCGCACCTTTAGGACAATAGGCAGTGATATCATTGTGTGATAAATATTATGGCCCCTGGGAAGGAAATATCATATAAAAAGTATATAAAAATCAGTCTTAGCTAGTAAGAGCTACTCTGTTTCTGAAGGAGCTGACAAAGATATGTGAAACTGGTACTGTCGACAATACATGCAGAGAAGGATGCAAGCCCAGACTCTCCAGAAGTAAAGTCAGGTCGTGTATTCTTTACATGACAGGTAACAAGCCAGTAGAGATCTTGCAAATGGTCCAGCTACAAGTACAAGTATTAACATTTCTTCAAGAAGAGTAAAATACACATTAGCACAAAGTTGTCTCAGTAGATGTGTAGCTACTAAAAACATTTGCTGAGCCAACAATCAGCAAAATTGAAACAGGTAGAAGTGAGTGTGTGATGACCAAACCTGAAAAAAGGTGCTCCTTACAGATGAGTCCAAGTCCGAATTGTTTGCCAATAATCAATGGCAGTTTGTTTGAAGGTGGAGTGGGGAGTGGTATAACAGTCAGTGTACAACAGCTAGGGCATGGAGGTGGATCAATACAATACAAATGTGTAGCTTCAAATCAACCAAGGGTGTTGGAGATTTGCATAAAATCAAAGATATACTGACTGCCAACAGGTACAAGCAGGTTCTCATCCATCATGTCAGTCCTTCAGAAAAACATCTCATTAGGCAGGATTCATCTTCCAACATGACCATGGCCCCAAGCATACAGCCATGTGGCAAAAACTGTGTGGAATGTAGAAGCTGATGAAGCACTCACTGAAAAGCCTTGGCCAGCACAATGTCCTGATATAAATAATATGGAGTTATGTGGCTATTGTGAAAGTAAAATGGCAACCAAAAACATTTTAGATGAATTGTAGAAAGTGCTACAGGGTAGATGGAACACTGCACAGTCATACATTGATAACCTGTATGGGAGCATGAAAATAGGGTGTCATGGTCTATATAAAGCAAGGACTCACATATTAAATACTAATGTGCTGTACAACATATTGGTTGCAGTTACTCATTATTTGTGCACATCCAGTGTTTCCATAATTATTTCCAATACTATATATAAGATGGTTCTATTGGTGATGTCATCTGAAACTGGTTACAGTTGTACCTAGTATATAAAATGGCAACAAGAAACCCAGTAACATTCAAATGAATCTCTCCAAAGATGCAAAGCCTGTCGTTTAATAATTTTACTACTTCTGAATAATACAATATAAAGGCTAAGTTTATACAGTAAACCCCCGTCATATTGCGGTTCAGTTTTTGTGGTTTTTTCTGTAAGACCTATTAATTTTCATATCGCTTATGTTTTCACAATTTTGCGGCATTCCGTAGCATTGTTTATGAGTTTAAATCTCCGCTGATTGGCTGTTCTGTTTTAGAATCATCTCGCTGCTTCGCATCTTGCAGGGAGAAGCTGTTCACCTTGATCTGTCTGTTCGCCTGGCTGTTTTATTGATAACCCCAAGGATGCCACCCAAACGCCCATCATCTAAGGCTTCTGGTGAGCCAAAGAAGAAGAGAAGGTCTTGACGATTCAGGAGAAGGTGGAACTTCTCAATATGATAAAGGAAGGACAGAGTTACATTGCCATAGCCCGCCATTACGGTATGAATGAGTCAACAGTTCGCTACATCAATAAAGATGAGAAGAATATCAGGGCAACCGCTTCGCTGTGCATCAATGAAGGTGCAAAACGAGTTGTTTCTATCCGCAATAAAAACATCATCAGGATGAAACTGCCTTGGTTTTTTGGATCCAAGATTGCCAAAAGAAAATCACCACTTTGGATGGTAACACCATCAGGACCAAGGCAATGAAGCTGTACGACACTTTTGTGCGATCAAAGAGGTTCTGAATAAGGCACTTCCGAAGCTGAACTGTCAGACAGCAACAATCCTGATGATCCTCAGCCTTCTACATCTTCATCAGGAGGCTTTTCTGCCAGCAAGGGATGGTTTGACTGCTTCCAGAAGCGCTTTCAGTTGAAGAGCATTTCATTGCAAGGTGAAGCTGCATCTGCCGACAAAGCTGCTGCTGCAAGGTACATCAACGAGACCTTCAAGAGTATTATCGAGGAGGGTAGTTATCGACCAGAGCAAGTCTTTAATATGGATGAGACCGGCTTGTTTTGGAAGCGAATGCCAAAACGGACCTACATCATGAAGGAGGAAATCCGAGCCCCTGGATTCAAAGCTCATAAGGACAGAGTAACCTTGGCTATGTGTGGAAATGCTGCTGGGTTTATGATCAAGCCAGCCTTGATCTACAAGTCCAAGAACCCCAGAGCCTTGAAGAATAAAATCAAGAACCAGCTACCAGTCCATTAGATGTATAACCCTAAAGCTTGGATCACTAAATGCCTCACAACTGAATGGTTCCATGTTTGTTTTATCCCAGCCGTCAAGGTCTACCTTGCCAAACTTGGCCTTGAGTTTAAAGTGCTTCTGCTGATGGATAATGCAGGAGGCCACGCCATTGATCTATCGTACAAAAGAGTGCAAGTTGAGTTCCTTCCACCCAACACTACTTCTATAATTCAGCCCATGGACCAGGGTATGATACGAGCATTCAAGGCGCTGTACACTCGCAACTGCTTAAATCATCTTGTCGAATCCATGGACAGTGATGAAAATTTTAATTTGAAGGACTACTGGCGTAATTACACCATTGCAACCTGTCTGGAGAACATACAAAAAGCCCTCAAGGAGATGAAGAAGGAGACCCTGAATGCCTGTTGGAAGAGGCTTTGGCCAGAAATTGTTCACGATTATAAAGGGTTCGCTCCTGACGAAGTTCATAATTTGGCCGTGGACAAGGCAATTAAGCTGGCGAAGTTACTAGGAGGCGAAGGCTTTCAGGATATGACCCAGGACGACGTCAATGACCTAATTGAAACCCATTCAGCTCCACTAACCGATGAGGATTTGTCAGAACTCACCAAGTCAGTGAGTGAGGAGGAAGAGGAGGAAAGGGAGGAAGAGGATGAAGGCTTGTCACTTGAGTGCCTTGGGAGAGTCATGCGTACAGCCAATGACCTAAAACAGATGTTAGCTGAGTGGGATCCTGACATGGTTCGTTCACTGCAGTTCCAAAACAGCATTGATGGAGCCATCCAGGTGTACAAGAACCTCCTCACCCAAAAGAAGAAACGCGCACAGCAACTGCCCATAACTATGTTCTTCACAAGGCAGAAGAAGGCCGCACCCACCACAAGTACCTCCACGGCCACTGACGTAGAAGTGGAGATTCTGGAGCAGCAAGAGTGCAACTAATTATCGTAAGCTTCATCTGCATCATCATCTAATATCTATCTGCATCATCATCATCTAATCACAGCTTCATCTGCATCATCATCGTCTAATATCTATCTGCATCATCGTCGTCATCATCGTCGTCTTCTTTGCTGGTGAGTACTCTATTTTTATACTGTTTGTACAATATTTTTGTGTTTTCTATTGCTCTTGCTTTCTCTCAATATCTTTTATGTGTTTAAGTGTGTTTATATTGTTTTAAAAGTGTGTTTAAAAACCTTAAAATGCATTTAAAAGTACCGTAAAAGTTATAAAAGCATGCCTAGGGTGTATTTAAATAGGGTATTTCTATTTCGCAGATTTTCACTTATCACGGGTGGGTCTGGAACATAACCCCCGCGATGGAGGAGGGACTACTGTATTTCTTCTTCCACAATCATTGCCTTCAACTTTAACTATCCATCATAAGTTATGAAGTGCCAATGTTTCCACTAACTGGTGCTTCTGTGAGACCTTGCTCTTCTATCTTCAGAAGTAAATGGGAAATCCCTATTAGAACTCCTCCTTTGTTTAGCTGTAGAAGAAAACCAAAATACCTGGAGAAGTGACAGACAAAAAAAACAATGCTATGGAAGATTTGCCAAATTAAGTCAGTTTCCAAGGAGGGGATAGAATGAACTTAAGTCATCTGCCATAGCAGGCAGGCTGGTATATTAAACAATAAGCCATTCACTGTACATACTTAAAATCTCGTTAATCTTTTTTGTTTTTTTTTTTACATGTAAATATGCATGTTCAAGACCAGTGTTTAAACCAGTCACAAAGTGCCTCAATGTCATGTTTGTCAGTTTATGCATCCAGTGTTCCCCAACATGCGCTACTATTCATCAATGCTAACAGACAGACAGTATAAAGAAATAAAGTCTGAGAGTTTAAGGAAAAAAAGAAAAATTAATAAATACATTCTTATTACTACTGAATCTAAACTAAAGCTTTACATGACTGCTCTCTTAATTCACCAAGTAACTCTATCACTGATCACATCAGGCCTTTAACTTTATTGTGCACCAGGTCTGAAGAAGTGAAACGTCTCTTTTGCATCATCTCCAGACAAATATCTCCATTTTGGCAAAGTGTAGCCATGTTTGGTCCTAACAAGAACTATGATTATTGTGGGACATTAATGGTCAGATGCCTCGTTTTGCTGCACATTGTTCAGGAATGCTCCTGAAATTAAACTGTTAGTTAGTAGAAACTTAATTCAGAGCTATGCATCAACAAATATCATCTTGCTTCCTGTAACTTTTGGCAGCTTATGGCATTGTTGTTGTGGATATCATTCAATTAAACTATAAAACTCCAATCACAGCTATAAACTTCAACAGCAACAGAAGATAAACTTCAAATTCTGAATCCTGGGCACCACTTGACATGTACAGTAGGCTGATGCCTCATAAATTTGCCCCTAAAACTTGGAGAAAAGATTACCTTACTTAAAAAAGCTTTGAAATCAAAAATTTTTTAAAAATTCATTTTACATAATTATGCTTCCCTCTTTTCCTGATTTAAAATGCTGTTATAACAATCACCATCCCTGTGCCAGTTTTAGAACAATACATTAAATCTGAATATTTTCTTTTTAGAATGAGAGATTGCTCATTAATCTATAGATTTTTTTATCTATCTCCTGACTATGAATAACAGTGTAACAAATTTTCAAAAGGTTTTCAGCTATCCTGATTTTTCAATTGGTTATGGTCAGTTTTGGTCAGCTGATTACTAACATAGCACTGGTTTTTCTAAAGCATCAGTTTTTCACTCAGAATGTTACTTTAAACATTTTAACACATCATTACTGATAATACGGGTACAACTAACTAACTTTTCCCAAACCAAAAAGAAACAATCATTTTAACTCATGAAAAAAATTTATTCATCACATTTATTTAATTCTTAAGTACAGTAAAAATCTAAATTGCAGTTGCAGAAATCAAAAATGCACGAGTTTTTGGGCTTTCCTTCTATGCATTGAAGTATCATCAAGAATTAGACCCCAAATATAGTCACTCATCATTCTGACATTCCCATCTTCCCTGATATCTCCTTTCCATTGTTAGGATATCTTGGTGAAATCTCTCACCATGCTTTTCACTGTGGCACAACTATCCAAAAGACAAAGCAGGAGTATTTTGTGAATCCTCCTTGTAGTCTTTTCAAAAAACCAATCAATTTAAAATCTCCACAAACATCCCAGTAATATTTTTTTGTAGTCAATTGTCTCCAGCTGAAACTTAACATTCTCATAATCCTCCTTCATCTGTACAGAATGGCCAATGAGTATCGATGGATATCTGTTACCATTGTAAAGAAGGACTGCTTTGAGACTTTTTGCCGAACTGTCAATGAAGAGATGCCATTCAGTAGGATTTTGCACAATACCCATTTCGTAAATCAAACTATTAATGTCACTGCAGAAGCACAATTTGCCATTCACTAAGTATCATCTTGAGAATTTTTCATGTCACTTTCTGGAAGATGTAGATTTACAACTGCTATCTAAGAGATTCCATTCTTTCAGCCTTGATATAAGAAGTTCAGCATTAATATTTTGCTAAACCTAAATCTTGTACTAAATCATCCAGTTCTTGCTGATTTAGAAAATGAGGCTTCTTTGAATTTAAGTCAGAATCATAGTTTTCATCTACAGGTGAATTTTCACTTTCTAATGATGAATCTGTTTCTTTAAATTTGGATTGTGGCTGTGGCACTGTGTGGAACTGGTGCAATGGATGGAATATTTGGATACACAATATCATGTTGTTTTTTGGTGTTATTAAAGTAATAGTCATCTATATGATTCTTAGGACCTCACCAAATATGAGGAATTGCAAATGGCATTGCTTTACAATCTCCTCTTAGCCATCCTTCTCTGCTGATCTGCATGTTCCACAAGCCACATGAGTGCCCATGCTTTATCTTGATCACCAATCTTCATTCCAAAGTATGATTCATAGGCCAATGAAAATTTATTGTTCGGTGTGATCACGTCTTACTTGCTTTGGGCCGACATAGAATCCGCAAACATAACAAAATGAGTCTGCAGAGAGCTTGCATTTTCAATTTGCAGCCATTCTTATCTAATAACAGAATTTAAAAAAATCACCTGCTAAATGCTTTTATTTCATACTGGGCTGAGTGTGCACAAGTGTTTATATACCTTGGTTTATAGATGAGAGTGCTAGAATGTTCCAGAAAGTGCTAGAAAGTTCTTTAAAAATCTAGGAATGTTTAGGGTGTTCCATATTAAGCACCCATTCTATCAACTATAATAGTATAGTTATTTCTAATATACTTGACAATTACCAAAAACCAATGCTAGAACTGTATTTACACACAAAAATGACATGGAAAAATGGAAAAAAAAACCAAGTTAACTAAATTTTTGTTACCTGGTGTAATTTATGGACTGTGCAAGACTGAGAATAAAACATTATTACCTGCGAGAAAATACAATACATACAGATCCAGTTGTTTTGAGCATGTAAGCCTTACCTGAAGCATCATACTTTCTAAGCAGTACCGACAAGGAGAACTTTCCAGTCTGGAAATAAATGAAAACATGTTGGTAGAATTATTTTGGTTTACTACAAACCCAGATTCTTTTGTTGTTTATTTGGCAGCTATTTTATTTAGCTTTTCTTAAAATGTCTCTTTTGGAAATATTTATATCTTTGATTGCAGTACAAATTTCCACCTGGTGACTTAACTTGCCAAAATTAAGGAACTGACTTTCCTCCATTCTGCAAACCAAGCAAGTCAAGATGTTTCAGCATAATAACAAAAAAAAAAAAAAAAAAATTTTCTTAAAAAGGTTTTTAACTTCTGTGCCAACTCGCAAAATAGTTTATTTCTAAAGTCACCATCATTTTCCACCCACTTTAAATCAAGAGAGTTCTTGCCCACCTTTATGCTGCCACAATGTTCTTAATACTATGCAACTCCTTTTTTCACCCAACTAGATTCACTATGGTCTCCACCATAACAAGGGATCTGTTTGTATGTAAGAGACAGATTTGATCAAAATAAAAGCTTTAAATACAGAGGAGCTTAGAAACTTGAACCAATTAGAATTCACAATTTCAAGTATTTTCAAAACTATCACTGCTGACAGTTTAGCCATGTAATACTGAAACTACTCACAAATTGCCAAAAGTATACAAAAAATAGTAAAATCTTCTTACTGTAATACTTCAGAAACTGTCATTGTTTTTTGGAACTCTTTTGAAGTGAGAAATAAGAAAAAGTAGTCAGTTAGAGCATCTGAGTGCCATACAATACACCAGCATTTAGAATTTACTGAGCACATTATTTATTCTAGTTCTGGAATAGGGTGACTCAATTCCCTACAGCATATGGCTGACCACCACTTACAGTTTTGAGTAGATAGCCTTCCAGCACTTGACTTTGTATTTTGGGGTGAATAGTGGCCACCGAAGACTGATGAAGTGTTGCCATTGAGCTTGTGTTGTTTCTCCATCTAATAAGTGCCACCATCTTGAACACACGTTTCCTGCCATCCAAAGGGAAATGTCATCCAAATGACGGAAAACCACCAGCAATACTATGGAGGAAATAAAAAAAGATAAACAGCTGTCAGTCAAAACAAAGCTGACAATGAGGTGGCGTCATTAGAATTTTCAAACAAAAGTTCAGTGGACGAAAAATTGTGGCATCATTATATACTAATTGCAGCTATTAACAGGTGTATGTCAGAGCAGCACTAATTAGCTGATATTCCAATATTAATACTTCAAAGATCACCACCTTATGATTTATTTTAGCTCTTCTAAAGTGCAGTAGAAAAAGCATTAGCATCAGAACCTATACAAATGTCATACTTTTTAAAGTATTATACAGATGCCACAGTATAATACACAAATATAATATGTAGAAAGTGTTTCAGTCTTCTTGACATAAGAGTTAAGGTGATGTTGTCCATACATGTTTGAAAAGTATTCATTATTAAACTTACTGAAATATCTTGAAATTAATGCTGTTGGTTGTTTATTTTTTAAAAAAGTGTTTTTAGCTTTTGAATATGTTCATCAACAGACTTTGGTGTTTTTCTTAGCAGTGTGCAGCCGATGTAAAGATCCACCACCCACCCTTAATACAAATGTTCCATATACTGCCAAACACTTTAATCAACCTTGTCATGCCCATGGAAAACAATGAATGTTAGTTAACATGATTCCTTTGATCTAGCCAGTCAAATGCAGAACTTGTTGTAAAAATGGAAATTTCTGCAAAATCATGCTGAAAAGGAATGCATATCTGAGTCTAATAATTGTAAACATAAATTATACATTAAACAAACCTTCCTCTAATAATGAACAACAAACAATTGAATTAAATAATACACAGTAACCATTTAATAAAATGAAAGTATTATTAGATAAAACAAGTTGGACAAACTAAGGTTCAAATGTGTGAAATTTGCTGACACCACAAAATCTTTTGCTCATTAATGAGCCAAAGCAAACTGACTGCTAATTCTGTTTTTTAGACTCTGCAGTCTAATTTTACATCTGAGTGCAGAAAATCATATCCATTATTTAAAGCTTTATATTTAAAATATCACTCCCTTTTATTTCTCACCTAAAACCAGTTCCACTGAATGAAATTTTTCTTTCTTATGATTAGTTGTCTAACTGCCCATTTCCAATTTTGTATTACATTTGCAAACTTAACCTTTTCACAATTATTTTAATACCTAACCCACATTGTTATTAATACCACAGCAAAAGGTACAACAACATTTATATTAGAAATCCTATGACCATAATCAATTACCACAAAATTCTTTTAGTGCCAGCTTTTCTTAAAAGATCAGGCCAGCAAACAACGAAGATTTGAACTCTAACATGCAAATTAGGCAAAGCTCACCAGTAAGAGATGTAATCTCACCTTCAGGAGGCAAAGAATCAACTAGACCCACAGGTATCATATCCTTTTCAGAATCTCTTGGTAAAGTTAAAGCTGATATCCGTTCTACTAATTTGTCCATTTTATGAGATACTGACTTCACAACTTTGATTCCTTTATCCTTTTTTGTATAAAAGTCTGTGGCAGCCCCTGGCTCTTCATTCCCTGAGTCATCTGAATCTGCCTTCTGAAAGATAGAGGAAATAACCTAGTAATTTTTTCTTGTTAATAACTGCTATAATATATCTTAAAGCTTCGGAGATCAAAGCACTTCTTCAAATTTGTTAATGGTTTATGACCAGGGTTTAGGTTTTCTCATATAAAATTGCATATGATAAAAGAAAATTCCTACATTACCAGTGTAAATTTTACAAAACAGCCATGGAAAAATTGCTTGTGTTAAGAGTATGCAACAGTCAGGACTAATAAAGGAAAGTAGCCGCTAAAGTGTAAACCCACAATTAAAAAAAAAGAAAAAATATTTTATTTTATTTCAGAGTGATTCTTTTCTCCCATGTTTTGAAGGAAGGCTGTTCTATATAACAGTGATTTCACTAAATAAAAACTAAAAAAAAATTTCAGATTCCCCATCAGTCTTCATGAATTTTTACTCTTGCTGCAAGAACCTCTCCCTGCAAACATTGTGCAACATCACATCAATTTTCTAGATGACTTCTCAGAGAGTCAGATTTAAATTTTGAGAAATGTATACTGCCATGAAAGAATTTTTAGTAAAAAGAAAAAAAGAAACAAGATACAAAAATAAGTGATGGGAAATGTGTTGCTGTTGCACCAATTAGTAGAGCAAAACCAAAGTTTTCCAGTAAATAATAATGTGTTTCAAAAAAATTCTCCAGATTTACATTGTTTAATATAGTTAGTTCACTGTAGCCCATTAATATAATTCAATTAATCTAAAAATATTGGAATCCTGTCGTTATTAGAGAAAATGTCATAAACTGTAGATACATTGAATGCTTTTCACAGTAGACTGAAAGTTTAAATAATTTTAAAAAACAAGCTTGATATTAGTTTTTATTTAGTTTTAAATTTTCTGCATCTATGCAAAAAAACAGAAAATTTATTTCTCTAAATGTATTATTTTCTGCACAGGCTAATAATCCTTACAAAGAGAGCTTAAGTATGTAAATTTAATCCGTTTTTTTCAGTTGGTAACCATGTTCAGTGATGGCTTTTTGTCTACTGAACAATGGGACATATGCCTGTACTTGTTTTTTTTTTTTTTTGTCTTTCTTGTAAGTTAATATTTAAAATAATACTAAATACAACCAAACAGTGAAAATATTCAAAACAAAACATAAAATTTCTGAAATCTGAGAATAAAACCTTGCTAACACCTAAAATTCTAGTTTTTTTTTTATAATGAAAATTAGTCCTAAAAATTAGACTATGTTTGTTTTATTGCTTAATTCCTAGGATTTCAATTTTTAAAATATTAAACTTTATTTCTCAAGACAGGGTGAATTAATTTCTTTGAAATTAGCTATTTGTTGAGTCAGTAAAATGTGTTGATTTAGATACAAAATTTCATACAGCTGACTCTTGGTTAATGTATTTACAGTGGAGAGGGCAGAAACTCTTTCACCTTGTATTGAAGTTCTTGTTTTTTCAATTCATCCATCTAAGGAAATTGTATAAATATTAATTATTAGACTGCACAAGACAGACCATTCCAATACTCTATTACTAAAGAAACCACTTAAAGCTGTAAAAATTTTAAATGAAAATCCCTTGAAAGCCAAGAGCCCCTGTACAAACAAACAAACAAAATCAGAGTTAAATTTTAAGTGTTTCAATTAAATTTATTCCAAAGTATTCACAGATATACTAGATTTGGAAGTATATTTTTCAAACTACCAGCATCCTCAACAGGTTTAAGGACACCAAGCTGGAAATGCATACACAAGATTAGGTTTAACAAAGAACTTTAAAGAAAAAAGAACAAGAACATCTGCTGTCTTCCTCCTAAGTTTTGTTTAAGAGGCTTAAGATTGTTTTCCTTACCTATCACTAAACTACACTGCTTAATACATTTTAAACTGAATAGTTGCTCTGAGATTTTGTTTGTCATTATTATTTTAATATTATAATAATACTCTTTACCCAAGAAGAATTTTTATGATTAATATGACCCAAGTTCATTCACCATTTAGTTTGCTTAATGTATTTAAACCTTTGTGAATCCTGCATTGCTAATAATACACTTCTGATGAAAGTGTTTCAATTGAAAACAGTAAATATATGTAAATGAAATGCTTACAAAAGAGCCTTAATCTGCTAATTTCTTACCTCAGTGTAAACTCCTTGGTCATCATCATCCTTGTTGATGTCATTTGAAAACAGGAACAAGTGACATGTACTGCAGATGGGCTGACCAAAGTTATTAGAATAAAAACCACTGCACATCATACAGCTATCATACTGAAATTAAAAAACAAAAACAAGTATAATAATAATAATAATAATAATAATAATAATAATAATAATAATAATAATAATAATGGTCTCCCCTCATATTTTAATATGGCCGTTCAAAAATTGCATACCAAAAATTGAGTGCATGAGTTTGTTTATAGCGTAGGAGCCCACATATCAACCTGGATGGTATCAAGGAATATTTGAGAAGACCAAAAAACTTAGTACCTGCACTACACAAGTACCAGGAAATCAGGAAAACCCAACCCAGATCTTTTCATTTTTAGATATAAATATACACGCACACACGTAGATTCTAAGAAACACTTGTTAATATAATTTCATGATGTATGAAAATAATTTAAGTACTGCATCTTTGTCAGCCAGTTTGAGCGACTACCCCAATCAATTCTGTTAATGTTAATGGAACTTCAAAGGTAATAATTCTTTTATTAAGTGCCAGAACAGAACTTCTATCTCAAATCAGCCAGTGTTCCAGGGACAACCGACAACGACCAGTGACGGTCTAAATCAACAATAATGGGTTGGGAGCTAAGAAGAGTGAGTGAGGCGGGGGATTATAAACCAAAAGCTTTATCATTTGATTATAAATACGCCAATTATGCAGGTGTATAGGCAGCTCTCTGTGTGGGGGTGAGAGTCCGATCCAGAGGTCTTAGCTGCTACACTAAATCAGAAATACCTAATCGAGGAGATGGACACACAGCGGCAGAGTCAAATTTAAGAGAGAGAGAAACAGGAAAGAATCGTTATGAATGAGAAATATCGATGTTAACAAAAACATGTCAGGAATTAATATAGTTACACAAAAAAAATACCTCTGATTTGAGAAAAATTTCTATATCAACGCGGTCCATGGTTAGCATTTTCTTTTTCCGACTTCTTGTCGTCGCCATAGTGGGTGCGCACGCCCATAATCGGTGTAACACAAATGGTTGTCCCCGAACGATTTTAGTCCCCTCCCCCCGTGAATCGAACTTCAAGTTACTGCTCATAGCGAAATAGAACTATGCGAACAAAAACTTACGTACAGGGGGAATACTACAAAGGTTGAATCTTTGAGAAAATTAAAGTTGCAAACTCCGAGTCATCGGAAAATGACCACACAGACAAAAAAAAATTTACTTATTTTTGAATCCGAGTTTTCAAACCTGCAGAAGAGCGTTGTCTTTGTAACTTTGAAATCCTGTTCTAGTAACGCTTTCTGCAGGAGACAAAAAAATAACATTTATTCCTGGTTTCTGTAGAACAAAACAGGAAATTTTTAAGATGTG
The DNA here is from genome assembly GCA_018389105.1 of Nautilus pompilius. Classification (NCBI taxonomy): domain Eukaryota; kingdom Metazoa; phylum Mollusca; class Cephalopoda; order Nautilida; family Nautilidae; genus Nautilus; species Nautilus pompilius. Next base: position 267,747 of record JACATO010001867.1, on the reverse strand, counting down.
AAATTGTTACGTATAAAGGTTAAATTAAATAAATCACAACTATATAGCTGTTTGGTGTGTTTTGTTACTTCTTAAGAATCGCCCGAACGTAATTCCTAGAAATGATCTCAGTATTAACGTACCAAGGGCGATGTCAGCCCTACATCTCTAGAAATTACCTTAGTGTTAAAGTACCAAGGGCGATGTCAGCCCTACATCTCTAGAAATTACCTTAGTGTTGAAGTACCAAGGGCGATGTCAGCTCTACATCTTTAGAAATTACCTTAGTGTTAAAGTACCAAGGGCGATGTCAGCCCTACATCTCTAGAAATTACCTTAGTGTTAAAGTACCAAGGGCGATGTCAGCCCTACATCTCTAGAAATTACCTTAGTGTTGAAGTACCAAGGGCGATGTCAGCTCTACATCTTTAGAAATTACCTTAGTGTTAAAGTACCAAGGGCGATGTCAGCCCTACATCTCTAGAAATTACCTTAGTGTTAAAGTACCAAGGGCGATGTCAGCCCTACATCTCTAGAAATTACCTTAGTGTTGAAGTACCAAGGGCGATGTCAGCCCTACATCTCTAGAAATTACCTTAGTGTTGAAGTACCAAGGGCGATGTCAGCCCTACATCTCTAGAAATTACCTTAGTGTTAAAGTACCAAGGGCGATGTCAGCCCTACATCTCTAGAAATTACCTTAGTGTTAAAGTACCAAGGGCGATGTCAGCCCTACATCTCTAGAAATTACCTTAGTGTTAAAGTACCAAGGGCGATGTCAGCTCTACATCTCTAGAAATTACCTTAGTGTGAAAGTACCAAGGGCGATGCCAGCCATACATCTCTAGAAATTACCTTAGTGTTAAAGTACCAAGGGCGATGTCAGCTCTACATCTCTAGAAATTACCTTAGTGTTAAAGTACCAAGGGCGATGTCAGCCCTACATCTCTAGAAATTACCTTAGTGTTGAAGTACCAAGGGCGATGCCAGCCATACATCTCTAGAAATTACCTTAGTGTTAAAGTACCAAGGGCGATGTCAGCCCTACATCTCTAGAAATTACCTTAGTGTTAAAGTACCAAGGGCGATGTCAGCCCTACATCTCTAGAAATTACCTTAGTGTTGAAGTACCAAGGGCGATGTCAGCCTACATCTCTAGAAATTACCTTAGTGTTAAAGTACCAAGGGCGATGTCAGCTCTACATCTCTAGAAATTACCTTAGTGTTAAAGTACCAAGGGCGATGTCAGCCCTACATCTCTAGAAATTACCTTAGTGTTAAAGTACCAAGGGCGATGTCAGCTCTACATCTCTAGAAATTACCTTAGTGTGAAAGTACCAAGGGCGATGTCAGCCCTACATCTCTAGAAATTACCTTAGTGTTAAGTACCAAGGGCGATGTCAGCCCTACATCTCTAGAAATTACCTTAGTGTTAAAGTACCAAGGGCGATGTCAGCTCTACATCTCTAGAAATTACCTTAGTGTTGAAGTACCAAGGGCGATGTCAGCTCTACATCTCTAGAAATTACCTTAGTGTTAAAGTACCAAGGGCAATGCCAGCTCTACATCTCTAGAAATTACCTTAGTGTTAAAGTACTAAGGGTAATGTCAGCTCTACATCTCTAGAAATTACCTTAGTGTTAAAGTACTAAGGGCAATGTCAGCTCTACATCTCTAGAAATTACCTTAGTGTTGAAGTACCAAGGGCAATGCCAGCTCTACATCTCTAGAAATTACCTTAGTGTTAAAGTACCAAGAGCAATGTCAGCTCTACATCTCTAGAAATTACCTTAGTGTTAAAGTACCAAGAGCAATGTCAGCTCTACATCTCTAGAAATTACCTTAGTGTTGAAGTACCAAGGGCAATGCCAGCTCGTGTTAAAGTACCAAGGGCAATGTCAGCTCTACATCTCTAGAAATTACCTTAGTGTTGAAGTACCAAGGGCGATGTCAGCCCTACATCTCTAGAAATTACCTTAGTGTTAAAGTACCAAGGGCGATGTCAGCCCTACATCTCTAGAAATTACCTTAGTGTTGAAGTACCAAGGGCGATGCCAGCCATACATCTCTAGAAATTACCTTAGTGTTAAAGTACCAAGGGCGATGTCAGCCCTACATCTCTAGAAATTACCTTAGTGTTAAAGTACCAAGGGCGATGTCAGCCCTACATCTCTAGAAATTACCTTAGTGTTGAAGTACCAAGGGCGATGTCAGCCCTACATCTCTAGAAATTACCTTAGTGTTAAAGTACCAAGGGCGATGTCAGCTCTACATCTCTAGAAATTACCTTAGTGTTAAAGTACCAAGGGCGATGTCAGCCCTACATCTCTAGAAATTACCTTAGTGTGAAAGTACCAAGGGCGATGCCAGCCATACATCTCTAGAAATTACCTTAGTGTTAAAGTACCAAGGGCGATGTCAGCTCTACATCTCTAGAAATTACCTTAGTGTTAAAGTATCAAGGGCGATGTCAGCCCTACATCTCTAGAAATTACCTTAGTGTTAAAGTACCAAGGGCGATGTCAGCTCTACATCTCTAGAAATTACCTTAGTGTTAAAGTACCAAGGGCGATGTCAGCTCTACATCTCTAGAAATTACCTTAGTGTTAAAGTACTAAGGGCAATGTCAGCTCTACATCTCTAGAAATTACCTTAGTGTTGAAGTACCAAGGGCAATGCCAGCTCTACATCTCTAGAAATTACCTTAGTGTTAAAGTACCAAGAGCAATGTCAGCTCTACATCTCTAGAAATTACCTTAGTGTTAAAGTACCAAGAGCAATGTCAGCCCTACATCTCTAGAAATTACCTTAGTGTTGAAGTACCAAGGGCAATGCCAGCTCGTGTTAAAGTACCAAGGGCAATGTCAGCTCTACATCTCTAGAAATTACCTTAGTGTTAAAGTACCAAGGGCGATGTCAGCTCTACATCTCTAGAAATTACCTTAGTGTTGAAGTACCAAGGGCAATGCCAGCTCGTGTTAAAGTACCAAGGGCAATGTCAGCTCTACATCTCTAGAAATTACCTTAGTGTTAAAGTACCAAGGGCGATGCCAGCTCGTGTTAAAGTACCAAGGGCAATGTCAGCTCTACATCTCTAGAAATTACCTTAGTGTTAAAGTACCAAGAGCAATGTCAGCTCTACATCTCTAGAAATTACCTTAGTGTTGAAGTACCAAGGGCAATGCCAGCTCGTGTTAAAGTACCAAGGGCAATGTCAGCTCTACATCTCTAGAAATTACCTTAGTGTTAAAGTACCAAGGGCGATGCCAGCCCTACCTCTCTAGAAATTACCTTAGTGTTAAAGTACCAAGGGCGATGTCAGCCCTACATCTCTAGAAATTACCTTAGTGTTAAAGTACCAAGAGCAATGTCAGCTCTACATCTCTAGAAATTACCTTAGTGTTAAAGTACCAAGGGCGATGCCAGCCCTACCTCTCTAGAAATTACCTTAGTGTTAAAGTACCAAGGGCGATGTCAGCCCTACCTCTCTAGAAATTACCTTAGTGTTAAAGTACCAAGGGCGATGTCAGCCCTACATCTCTAGAAATTACTACTAATGGTACCACCAACCTATTCTAAAAAGGTAGTCAAACGTTAAATAAACTACTCTATGATGGAGCATAAAGGATGCTTCAGGCGATCATCATCCATAAATAAGCGACATTTGTCATTTTTTAAATGTTAATACAGATTTTACTGCCAACAGTAAAGTAAGAACTGACAACGACGACAACAACAACAACAACAAAAAATTTTTAATTTAAAGCGAAATAATAAATGAAAATAACTGAATGTAATTAACAACTAATTGTTTAACTATTTACGTATTGTTAAAATTATTTGTCAGAAGCCAAAGTAAAAGTTTGCGAGGGATACTAAGCGGTGGACTGTAAATGGTAAGGTAGCTTTACGTGGTGGTACGGCCGCCATGCACAGCGTTGTGGAGATTCGACCGACCGGTCTTGGGATGGTGTAAAAAAAACATAAGAATGACCGAGTTCGCAATTTCGTCGTCGTCTCGGCCGGGGTTTGGACCCGCCACCCTACCGGCTGTTTCGTGGTTCGAGTTCGTGCTGGACGAAAGTCTGTTGGAGAAGCACCTGAGTCAGAGCGGCGCTGGTGGGTTCGAGTCGCTAGGTACCGGGGGAGGGTTAACCCTGACATGGGGGGGAGGGGGAGGCCCCCACCTCTGCACCCTTCGTTCGTTAATTCGCAGCGCGTTGACAGAAATGGAAGTGACTCACTTTTGCCAAACCTCTTATTCAAAACGAAACGATGGGTTCCCTCTTGAATAGATATCAGTGGAGGCCCTTTGTATACGTCCAGACCAGGGGAAAAGGTGGACGGTTTGGAAAGTATTAATCAGTGTTTGTTTGGTAATTACCACAGTGGTGAGCCGCTCCAGCAAATAGTGCGGAAATTCTTGTAACTAATGCTTGTAAAAACAAACAAACATCCGTATATTTAGTATGGTGTTATCTCTTATATATATATGTGAAACTTCTTATTAAAAATGAAGCCGCTCAGAACGCTGGCTTGACTGCCCTGCCATATTAATTGGTCCGTCCCCCTTATGAATGAACGCATCTGACAAGAATTTACATGTTTTAGTCGCGATGAGCAGATACCTGGTGTGCACTGTCGCCACATCTAAAACAGGCTGGTTGTTTTGGTATTTTCTCTTTTACCTAATTAGGCCATTATAGGCTTTTTAGAGTGTGGCCAGAGTCAGTGACCGATTGCCAAAGGTCTCAGCATTTCTTGTGCATTTGTAGCCAGTATTATCATGAAGTTCACCAAATCAAATGTTATTGCTGCTGCAAAGAAGGAGATCTAGAAGGACTTCAACAGTGTCACTACAAGAACCAAAGAACATTCCAACAACATCTCCACCGACTTGGCTACAGTGATTGTGTAGCATAAATACTTCTGTCCAAATAAAATAAAACGCTTTGAAAGGCCTATCTAGCAAGTTCCTTGATTATTCTCTTAAGATTCCAGGTTTCAGAAATACATATTTGAAAGTTGTATCTGAGTTTGAGAAGACTTTATAAAGATCTTCAGCTCACTGTCAAAGAGGTTGGAATCTTATGGTGGAAAGACAGAATTGTTTGTTGAAATCATCTCTATTCTGCCAGGTAAATTGCCATTTTAAAGACATATCTATTACCATTGTTCCAACAAGGCATATTGAGATTCATTAGTGGCATTCTTCAGAAAGATGATGCTGTATACTACATCTCATGTGATCATATCTTGAAAAGAGGAATTAAAGCATTTTTCTTCCTTGGGTACTCCAGATATAGATTTGATTGAGCACATGTATCTGGACCATCATCCATGAACAACTTTTCTGTGTCTCACCAATGACTAAAGAATTTCATTCTTTTGCTTGTCATAGCATCAGGTGGTCAAATTATTATGGCAGGGCACTAATTAAAACTGCTGGTTGGTGATAACAAAGCGGTATACACTTTATTGTGCATTAAGTCTGTATGCACCATCTAAAATACTGGAATAATCTCACTTAAAATAGTATGCAAAGGGGCAGGAAATTAACTGATATTGGTATAGGATTTGTAAATTTTTAGAGTAATTTGTTTTTTGGGTTAATGTTCCATGTACAAGAGGAACCATTTAAAGTTGAATTTAGGGTAAAATGAATGTAAAAAAATTCAACCATAGAGTGGCAAGCAAATGGAATTGTTTTGGTAAATGGTTTTCTTTGGATAGACAATAACAGTATTATGGAATTATAGTAGCTGTAAATTTTCCATTCCTTTTCTCTTACTGATTGTAAGTACAAAGAAAGTTTCCATTTATTGAGTCAAAAATCAAAATTATGCCAACATTTTTTTCTGTGGTGGAGTGGGGAATTTAGTTTGACTGACCAACTGATGGTGTCCGACGGTGAATTATTGATAATTTACTAAGTATTCAATTCAAGCCCATTTCTTGAAATTAAGTAAATAAATTTTAAAAGTGAAAAACTAAATTGCTGACCTTAACCTGATATAAAAATATTGTAAAATCTTTTTATTGTATACTTTTTTTTTTTTATAAAGAAATTCATATTAACTAACTATATTGTAAAACAAGATTGGTGTAGTTACTATGTATGCATGTTATTGTTTTTTAGATCCTTCAGCATTCCAGCTTATTGTGCAATTTCTGCAGCAAGCTGAGGCTCAAAGTAACTTTGGTCCAATTCCTGGAAAGGACCAGTCAAACAACGATGGAAAAACAGATAGCCAACCACCAGGTGTTTATAAATACTTGTATAACAGTAGGGGCTTTCTTACTCTCTTGATCACTTTTATTTATTTATTTATACTTTTTAACTTTTTGTTTATTTGTTTGTTTGTTTCTCTGTGTTTTTTTTTTTAAAAGACATTCATTTCTTCTCTCTCCTACTACTATGATTCTTTGTGGCTTTTTACAATACGAGGTACAAGGTTGCACAACCAGTCGTCTAAGTAAACATATAGCTATTTAAAGTAAACACCCAGAAAATTCTATAGTGTTTATTTATTTTTTTATGGTTTCTTAAGCAGAGTTCTGTGGAAATATGGTCACTGTGTAGAAGCGATATGAGGTACTTTGTCACTTTTGTCTGCTCAATGCCCTCCAGTTGTTGGGTGGATATTTCTCATTTTATGTTGAAAAATTCTTTTTCAGAACTAAAGATTCCAGCCCAAAACAGAAAGGTGAAGGCCTTGAAGATTTTGGCATTAAAAGTAGCTGGGATTTTGAAATGGGATCTTGGACCTATGGCTGAAGGGTATTGTTCTAGCAGCAGAAATTTCATTTTGGTTCATTAACAAAAAAAAATCTTCAAAATAAAATTTAAAAGTTTTCATTGTTTTATAAATTATGAAAAGAATGGTTATTGTAATTATATTCATTTAAATCAAACTGTTTTATAGCCTAGCCCATAAATTTAGCTCTTACTATAATTTAATTAATTGATAAAAAGAACTTGTATTAAGACATTTAAAATTAGTAAAGTCTTTAAATAATTTAGTTTAGTTTACTTTGGTTTGCCTAACATGACAAGAAGTCAATATGGTTTCAACAAGACCCCCATGGTTTTTGTTTGTTTGGGAAATGATAAAGTAGATAGTCGTAATTACATATAGCTTTGGACTTTAGTTTTATTACAAAAAAGAGTAGTTTAAACAGTGTTAGAATAGATGTGCCAGTACAGTTTTAATTAGCTCACAAATCAAGCAGATAAACTGGGGACTTCTATAGACCACAAAAATTTTATTTTTCTGATATTACCATGTTTTACACCATATCACTTCATAACATGCCATATTTGTATATTAGCTTACATCCAACCTGTTTATGAATTGGAACACCCCATAAGTTAAGTGATGCCTTATTTTTTGTAGCATTCCAATGACTGTGCTGCAGAGTCTCTTGCTGGAGCTAGTGCGTGCTGCTCTGGGTACTTGCATTGACAAGCTCACCTGTCTGATGGATTACCCAGCATTATCTGATGAAGCAGTGTTTGCACTTCAACTCTATCACAGATGGTATTTATTTGTTTCTCTTTCTAACAAAATTTATAGTAGCTATAGTACAGTTGAAGGTTTATGAAAGCTTGAGAAAGGTAAAATCTCTAATATATCCAATAACATACAATTTTTAACTGATTTGTGCCTTTATTTCTGATAATTTTCTTGTTTGTTGATCATTCTCCAACATAACTGACTTTCTGCTATGGTAAGTAACTTATGGAGTAGGTGTATTAATACCCATCTCAGGTAGACTTCAGCACATATATATCATGTTTGATCAGTTACTTGTTAAAAACTCTAATAACTCTGAATTTGCATCTGGGTGGTCAGGGAGATTAAATTTTCAATGATTTGCATTAATTTTGATTCTTGCCAGACCAGACCAGGTTGGATTACTTTAACTCTATAAGGGTTATCAAGGTAGCAAACCATTCTGGCAATGTCTTGGTTTTGAAGCCAGATTAATGTTTTCAGATTGTTCTTACACAGTTTATAAATAATCAACAAAAAAGTATCACTGTCACAATCTTTGAGTGAAAATGCATTGAAAATAAAGAATTACAAACATTCTTCTTTTTCTTCAGGTGTGTGGAGACTATAGTTGATGACAGTTTTCCAGGACGTCCCCCAAAACCAAGTTTTGTTCCTGTGTAAGTACAGGAAATATTTATGGTTATCCAAGATTTCTTAGTATATGTGAATATTTAACTCAGCAGTCTGCTGCTACAAAAGGTTACACCAATGCTATGACTGTAAGAAACCCCATAAGCAATTTACTGCAATAACAGAAAAGTTGTAACTTTTTTTAATGCTTTATATATTTGTTGTATATATACAATTTGAGCATTATTAGAATTGTCTTCATTGATATCTATAGAATCAGTCACTTACTCTTCTATTTCATAAAGCAATTTGCAACTTCTCTTAACTTCCATTTTTGGATCCATGTAGAGGTAGAAAAAGATAATTGATAAGTCAAGAGATGCAAAAAAATCTAAAAAATAGTACAATGTATATTTATAAAATTTGATAATGCATAAAATATTACTTCAAAAGTCAATTTTTGTAATGATAATGTTGTTACAGAGTGTGATAAAACTTCAGTAATAATCTTTACTGCCATGGTTCAGCTGTAAGTAGCTAGAACTGAATGCAACTTGGTAGGCACTCTCTAGAGGAGTTACTTTGAGGGCTCAGAGATTCAATTCAACTACATGTCATCTGCTTGCAATCTCAAGCCAGTGCTATGTTATAATTAATTAATTTCTTATGATCATTTGACATTTTACAATTAGTCATTTTAGTAGTGATAGAAGTGCTAATCTTTAAGAAATCTTCATTTAACTATCTTGGTATTTCAGCGCCATGGGAAAGTAATGTTTGATTTTTATCTCCTTGTTTGTCATGTCTAAAAACTTCTAACCCTTGAGAGTGGTAGAGCTTGTTTTCTCAGAATTACTGAAGATGCAGGCATAAAGGCTAAGAGCTAAAAGTTTGCTATTTTTAATAGAAAACTTATTGATTTTGTAAGTCTTCAGGATCTCAATAGTTCATTTTTCTAGTTGACAGGTACATTCTTTGGTAATTTTATTAACATTGTTATTGTTGCTGCTTTTCTTCTATTCTTTCTCTTTGTTGTACCCTTCCTTTTTTTGTTTTTCTGTTACTCACTTTGCCTGATGCATTGTTTCTGGTTCAGTTATCACAGATTGTTTTCATCATCGAGAAATTTCAAGCTATCTAGATAGGAGACAGGCACAATAATCACACACAACAATTTTTAAAATGAAATAGTTTCATTTACCAAAAGGAAGAATTCGTCAATCAAAGAAAAAAGTATAGCTACAGTATCTCTCTACTATTATTCTGTCTGTGGAAAACTTTTGAACTTTAGTTCCTTTCCCAGCAGACTATTTATAAAAATAAAATTCATGGTTGTCTCGTTTATTACTGGGGAAGGAGTTGTTTCCCTCCCCTCTTTAACTATATTAAAATGTTATGTGATTATTAGTCAAAATGCTTAAAACAAGTTACTGCATATAAAAACAGAAATTGTCATTTTTTTTTTTTTGTTGTTTTTAGATAGAATTGCTTTAATATTTTGCTAATTTTTTTATTTCTTTTTTAGACCTGGTCTCTCCGATTCCTTGTTTGCATTGGCTGGAATAAATGACTCACTTATCAGAATAGTAAGTACTATACCACAATGTTCTTAAAGTCAAGGGGTGTGATACATGTTTTGATGAGCTAACTTGTATCGTGTACTCAGTTCAATCTTCACTGGAGACTGATTTGGTTGGTTGGGTGAACAAGGTTCTTGCTTTTCTATACCATTTTCTTGGCATTAATATACTTGGCATTCCCACAGCTAAATTGGGGGGTTTTCATCTCAAGCTGAACTGCCAGACCCCATAGAGTACAGAAACTTTTTTGTGATAACTAGGGCTATGCACAACCTCTGTAATGATGTTTGCATAAGGAGGAGACATGTTTTCAGAGAGTTATAGGATTTTAACACATTTATGTTTGTATATTATTTGTTAGTTTTTGAATTATTTACTCCACTTACATATTAATCTAAATAAAAATTATTGGTTAACTTAAGCAGTAAGTTAACTGATTGTAGGGTAGTCTGTCAGCTTAACAAAAATTGTGTTGAACTTAAAATATGCTGTTGTTTGCTTTATATTTTACATCAGAAATGTAATCTCAGAAAATTATTCTGCTTACCATAAAGAAATTCCAGCTTGAAGCCTGAATTTTTTTTTTGTAATTTAAAAAAAAAATTAAGTACAAATCTTTATACAGAAACTACACAAGGTTTCTTCATCTGGTTAGGAATGACATTAGATTTTTTTAAAAATTATTTTCAGTTGAAAGAGCAGATAAGTATTTCTCTTGAGAATTTACATTCCTTCATAGAAAAGTGCCGAGATATACGACTGCCTGTTGCAGACAGCTTTGGCTTTCCAAGTGAACACACTGATATTATTGAAGATCACTGGGAAAAAGGAATTTTGGTGCCTGCAGATGAATACAGAGCACAGGTGAGGATTTTACTGTGATATGTAGTGACTGACTAGTTTTTTAGAACTAATTTTTCATCACATTGCGAACTATATGACTGTTTTCAGTGTGTAGATACACTTACCATTAGTGTATTGGTTAATTTAATTAAGACAGTTTTAAGATGGCATTGAAATACAGGTGACAATACATGGAAAATAAATAATTTGCTTCAACTGCTCATGAAATGGGGACTGCCTATCAGAGAAGTCAAAGGCAGGCAGACAGCCAACGATTAAATGTATGTTGCACCTGGTATTCCATCTAAAATATTTAGATAAGATTTTCTGATTGATTATCCAAGTCTTGAGGCTTGTGGAATTTAAAGCGATTTACCAAAAATACTTTTGAATGACAATAAATGTCATGAAAAGTAATGTAATAAAAAAGTGAATGTATTTGAACAGTTGTTTATTGCACACATACAAGTGCACATTGTTCTGGATACTCTTTTAAAATATTACTTGTTTATGCAGGCAATATTAAACGAACAGTCACCTGACACTGGGTTGGCAAATACATCTTCAGTGCTCCTCAGGGATTAACAAATAAATAAAAAGGGTTGATTAGGGAAGAAACAAAGATTTTCTGATTCAAATAGTCAAATAGTGATAACAATAATGTTTTTCTTAACAGATTATGTACACCTTGGGATCTTATTACTTCTTCTTGGAGGACTATGTCAATGCTTTGGATATGTTCAAACAAACAGAGAAGCTTTTTGTTCCAGTGAGTGTGTTACTGCTTTTATTTAACTTTCACACCTAAACTAACTTTGGTGAGTTATTGTAAACTCTTTTTTTGGAGGGGAGTTTACTTTGCAGGCATAAAGGTGCCCTAAATTTACTTGTATCACATCTGGAGACAGGTTTACTGAACTTGCTTGATTGGTTTTCCACAACAATTATTTTGTAAAATAAAACTTTGCTGAAAAACAAATTCACAAAATTTCAAGCATTTCCTATGCAAATTGCCACAATAAATGCCCTTAGTAGAATAGGGGAACAAGCAGAAATATTCTTGGGTGGTGTTACAGAGTAACTGCTACTTACTGTCTCTTGTCAAAGATTTAAAAGAAATGAAAAACAAGGTGGATTTTTATCCTTAATCAGCTTTATTTATTTTTGGACATTCTAAATTTAAAAAAATAGATATAGCTTGTTGCGTTTTATAGTGCGCTTGCTCATCGAAAACAGCAGGGAAGGGTAACTATGTTTGAAAAGGCGTGAATATGAGATGGACCATAGGGAAACTGAAATTCAAATTGCTCCGTTCTCTATCCCTCCCTTTTCAAATATTTTGTGGTATATTTAATTTCTAACACTTTTTAATTTTTCAATAATAATTTTTCTTGGTTGATATCTTCATCAACAACGAATATTTTTAAATTATTTTCTGATTTTGTTTGTATCAATGCAACATTCAGCTGTTCATGAGCAGATACTGTTTTTGGTAAAAATACTCCTACACGATTAAAATTTTATCTTTGTGATTTATTTACCATTATAAGAAAAACGAATTAACAGAAACTCTTGTCTTTTCAACATAAAAGGAAAATTTGTTTCACTCTGTGGCAGATCAGTTCATGGAGTAAAAAATTGCTCACCTATGTTACTCCCAGTTAAAATCTTAGTATCTATAAAATTATAAAATGATCTTTTCACAATTATCCTCATTCCATTACACAGCCCTTGTCCACACGGAGATCTGACATCAAAATTTAACATCAGGAGCATCACCAAAATACAGGAGGACAACTGGCTTCTATGTATACTATGTAATAGATTTGTGATTTGGTTCAAGGGAAATAATTTTGATCCTGACATCTGTTTATGTCGTGTAGCAACTTTTGTCAGTAAAACTTATTTTAAAAAAAAATAAACTGTCTTGAAAGGCCATCTGAGTAGAGAGACAACTATTAATTGCTAAAAAGAACTTAGCTATTATTACTGGTTAAACTAGTCATTTTAATGAATTATCTTATAAAGAAGTGACTTGTTTATATGCAAGAGTAAATATTATTACATCCTCAGTTGTATCCTATTTATATTTGAGCAGCATCACTTCTGCTTTTCACAAGTTACTTGGTATATCTTATTATTTATGATTTAGTATCAGCACTTAGATAAACAATAGCTTTAGTTAAAAAGTACTACTACAGTACTCGGATGGGGTTCTTAAATGAAATTGGCTATACAGTAAAATAATCTTTCTATCCACAATACATTTATTTGTGTGTTAATTTTAAAATGTGTTTGTTAGGTATTGGCTAAAGTACAGGTGAGAAAATAACATTCATTTAGATTGCTATCAGAAAATACCTTTTTTGCAATCTTCATGGCAAAGTATGCATTACTGTACTTACCTGAAACTAACTTTTAGTTACGAAACCACAGCTGGCTGTACAACCAGCTTTACTTCACATTGCGTTTTGTTTTGAAAAAAATATTTTTGAAAATCTGAACTCTCTCTTGTTTTCAAATTGGATATTTGCTACATTGGAGTAGACTTTCATAGTTGCTGGTCGTCCAGAGTAAACAATCATCTACTCTTTTTTTCTCACAGGATTGCCATCAGAGTTGCCAACGGTATTCACTTGCTGCAATGCTTGTACGCATGGTCTCGATATCTAGAATACATTCGCTGGATATAGTTATGCAAATACATCGATTAAAATATAAAAAGAAAATAGGCAGATGTAGTGTTATTGCTTAATTCTTTATTATACTGTTTAAAATGTCTATGTTCTGTTAGTTCCAGGTTTGGTCCCAGTTAATGCAGATGTAATTTTGCTGATGTAGTGTACTTCGGTTCATGCAAGCTTGGTAAATCCACTAATTATAATTTTATAAGCAATCTTGTGATCAGGATAGAGAAAAATTATATTTCATTGTGGCTTTAAAATTGGTAATTATGACTATTCAGTTTTTTTACCATTTGAATTCTGACTGCAGTCAGGGGTCTACTGTAAGGTGAATGAGTCTCGGCTAAAGGGCTATCTAATTGCCTGCTGCAGCATGCGGGAGATTCCTCGAGAAATAAAGGAACCCACTTTGTTTGATCAAGCAGAAATTACCAGAACTCATGAATACCAGGTAAGTAGTTAAAGTTCACAACTGAAAGTTATTGTTTTCTTGCTATGTGATGCCAAGATCAGTCTCTATGGAGATGTTAAGTCAGGTTTGTTTACATATAGTTAGAGAAGAATGTTAAAGTATTAGCACTTCCATTAATGATCACTTCCTGTCTATTTTAAGATTATATTAAAAACAAAGGTGCTTTTTTGCTCAGTGAATTAAAACACAAATAGTTTGTCTGGTGAATTTTGTGAGAACTTGCCCATAATTACACTGATGACAGACCTCAATCTTTTTAGTCAGTTATTTGGGGAGGTAATTACATTAGCAAATTCAAAATAGTTGGGAAAAAAATAGTTTCTTCTACAGTTTATGTGTAAACAGTCATCATAGGTTACACCAAGTAATTTTTACATTATAACTCAAATTTCTCTCACTTTCACTCCTCAGGGCTTAGTTGACATCTTTATTGAAGACTGTGTGAAAAGAGAGCTGTCTCTTGAATACCGCCTGGCACTGCAGGCAGAAATTGCACACAGTGACTCTGTGTGAGTACACTTCTGTATAATGCCGGGTTTTCCTTCTGTCTCTGTCTTTTGGTAAATTTTGTTTTTGTGTTTTAAACCTAGTGTTATTTTTTCTGCTTTAAAGAAAAAAACTAACCTATACTATTATCTTGTTTTAATGAAACTTTTTTTCTTTTCGCAAGATATCTTAGCTGGTGGATTTTCTACTTACATTTAATTCTTGAATAGTTAAAATTAGCATCTCTTTGGTTGAAAAAAAACAAATGACTAAATAACTGGTTATTTTTGTTGTTTTAAAAATCAAAAAAATAATGCTAATCATTACATTTATAAATATTTCTATTAAAACAAAGTTTATCCCTGTTTGGTATAAATGTGATTGTATGCACAAAAAGAGAATAGACTTGATTTTTCCTTTGTAACTGTTAATGTTCCTCCCTTCAGCTTCATGCACAAGGTTTCTCTTTAGATTAGCCAAATACAGATTTCTTTCTTTCTTTTTTTTATTTTTTGGTATTTTTGCTTTTCAGGGACAGAAATCTATTGTTCCAGGTGACTGCTTGCAATGTAGTCTACAAAGTTATGGAAAGAAACAGTGTGCTCTCTGAGTTTATTGATTCTGTTCAGCATGGCGGTCAGAAAGCTACAGAGTTCCTTCTCAAGGTTAGAATCTCCTCCAAGCTTATGTTTGAATATTTCACAAGACACATTTTAGAAGTCTTTTTAATGTGCAGATAACATTCACAAAGAAATTTACCTTCTGGAAGTTTCATATTTTTATTAGAAATGTCAGGTTTAAACAGATAAGCTGGAATCAATTCTGTTATCTCTCACCAAAGAATAAAAAAAAACTACACTGGAACACTGAAATCAGATAATAAGTAACTTAAATAACTAACTTGTATAACTTATTTTAAGTGGACTTCAATAAATATAATCAGTATTATTTAAACATTCATGGTTGATGCAGAAGCTCTTACTTCTATCAAGATGACACTTGTCATAGTTGTACATGATGTTGGTTATGTGGGTTTTGACATTACTTTTCCTATCTCATCTCAGAAGAGCTCAAAAATAGTAGATGCAGTTTTCACACTATTGATCCAGGAGTATTTAATAAATTATATCTTCTATAGGCATTTGATAATTTCTGATTAATAATAATGAAACTGAATCTTAAACCAAAGTAGTATATATATGGACTTGAGCGTTTCATCAAAGAAGGCAGTAAATTCTAACAAATTTTCAACTCAAGGACTAGTTTCCAAAGGGCAGATCAAACTACTAAGGATGTTCAAATGAAGCTTGGTTGAAAATAGAATTGCCATAATTTCAGAAAAATCCTCCTTGATAATTTTAAAATAAAATATCCGTTGTAATATATGCTATAGAAATCTTGCTTTCATGAAGTTTGCCTTAAATTCCAAATCAGAAATGTTTCCAAGAAGAGGGAGTGGTGTTTTTTCTAATCCATTTTTTTTTTAATAACAAAAGATTCCAAGCAGGAAATTGAGTGCACAAGTGATGGGTATTCTTTGTTTGGAAACAGCTTTATCTTCCATTTTAACAGAGTATTAAGGGTGAAATCATAAGATATTTAAAGTTTAACAGACTAGTTTTGTGTTTAAGGGATCCTACCTCCAGGAGAATGTTCGGGTGTGGCATTTCAAACCAACCAGAAGAAACGTTGTATGATATACTTGATATTCAACCTGGGACACAGGTTCACAGCTTTTTAGTTGTGTGGTAGTTGTGGCAACCTTGCTGGTTTATTAAATATGCAAGTATACTCCTGAGTAATTTCTTTCTTTTTTTTTTGATTTGAAGTTAACATTTTTTGAATGCAATTTCATAGGATTTTTCCATCCACTTTATTATTTTTATAGGCACTTTCTTAATTTTTGAAATAGTGCAAATTACAGAATATGACACATTTATCCAAAATTTTTTTATGACATAGCATTTGACATTAGATCAGATTACATTCCAATTTTGGATCCATTAGGGTTGAAAAAAAAAGGAGAAAGTAATTGTAGCCAGAAAATGATAAATACCACAAAATACCATATTTGGGTAATTATACAAACTCACTGTCTCTACTTCATATACCAAATGTATTAGGTTGTTATAAACGTTTGTTGTTTTTTTTTTTACCACAACAATGAGACTTCATGTTGTTGCTAAACGAAAAGTTTATTAATCAAAGTGACTTCCATTACAATTGATACACTTCTGCCAACAAGTTACAAGCGCGTTTATGCCATTTTGAAAAGATCTGGATTTCTGGAGTCAATAAACTGTTGCTTTGGAGAAGGATTTCATACAGGGGAAGCAGTCAAGGTGTTTAAAAAGGTGGTAGTCTGGGAGAAAGGTCTGCTGAATAGGCTGGCTGAGGGAAAACTTCGTAACCTAATGTGCTCAGTTTTTGAAGAGTCACTTTTGCAACATGAGGACGAGCATTGTCGTGGGGCAGGATTGGGTCTCTCCGATTTACCAATGCCAGTTGTTGGTGGAAGAGTTTCTGATGAACAACATTTAATTCATGACACTACTTTTCAGCTTTGATGGTTTTGCCAGGTTGCAAGAAGTTATAGTGGATGACACCAGTTGCAGTCTACCAGACAGTGGCCATGACCTTCTTTGGGTGGAGACTGGGTTTTGGAATGTGGTTAGGCGCCTCGTCTCTGTCGAGCCACTGTGCTGATTGTTTGCGATTGTCATAAAGGATCCATTTTTATCACACAAAATGATTCAGTCAAGAAATGGGTTGTTTTTGTTTCTTATGACAAGCGAAGAGCAGATCTCCAGTCAACAATTTTGTTGTTGTTCATTCAACTCCTGAAGTACCCACTTGTCAAGCCTTTTCACCTGGCCAATTGCGTCAAGATGCCAGGAAAACAGTTGCAGTGCTTACGTCAAACTCCCCAGCAATTTCTCACATTGGCTTCAGCTGAGGCTTTCAGACGGTTGTCATCACAGCTGGAAGGACGTCCGCTACCTATGTTCCTTGTCTTTGAGGCTCACATCTCCTGATCGAAACTTTGCAAACCACCATTGTACTGTGCAGTCATTTGCTGTGTCCTTGCCCTATGCTTGCTTAATGTTACGAGTTTCCTCGCTCGCTTTGTGGCCTGGTTTGAACTCGTGAAACAAAATGGCATGAAAAGCGTTTCTATCCGTGCTTCGCTCAGAACCCTGAAAGAAATACAAATATGCATTTTATGCTTTTTAAAAAGTAAGTTTTGCATAATGTATGCCAGAGCACATGATACAAAACAATATATACCTTATCTACATACACCTTCACATGCATGCAAAAAATGAACCCCAAATTAACATAATGTAAAAACCGACAAAACTTTTGTAACAAACTAATACATCTACTTAGGAATCAAGTAGACATCTAAAAGCTAGGCAATATCACTTATAAGAATTCCTTTTTCAACCCCTGCAAGAAGAGCTCTTAAAGCCCATGTGGAAAAAATTTCTATATTCTGAAGCAAGTAAACTTTATAACAAGAGTGAACAATGGTTGTTCTCCATTCTTTTTTTAAAAAATGGTTATTTCATATTACCTTTAATAGCCCACACCCATTTATAAAATAAAACAGAGAGAGAGAATTCAAAATAGAAATTTTCTTTCCTTATCTTGTGCCTGTATGTAGGTTTTTTTTGCATACATTTTCATACACCTTTTACAAAAAGAGCATTTGGTTTTAAAGTAAGTAAACTAAGTACTTTGCTTTCTTTATATAAGTTTCAAATTTGTCTTTTTAAAAGGGAAACATGAAAATTGAGTTTCATAGCACATGTTTTTATAGCATTTCTAAATGTGTAATAAATTTAGCCACAAAATTGTTACTTTTAAATACAAACTTTACTTTTTTCCAACTGGAAGAATGCTTTCTTGCTTAGTGGTGGTAGCCCAATGTTTTGAGTATTACCTTGAAAACTGTGTTGTTGATTTGATTTTGAAAAGCAAAGCATCTCAGCAGAGCTGTTTCAACTGATTTGACTGTCTTGGGTGTATTTTGGACAGTCTTTGAGATAGAGTTCAACAGTTTCATCCATGTTGTAGTTGCAGCATCCACTCCTATTCTATGAACATGGACATTTAGGTGGGAATGACCTGTACATCATAGTCTACTAATCTGTACCTGTAAACCTCTGGGTAACTTGTGAAAATCTCTTTTCACATTTACTGTTTCATAGATCCTTAATTTTTCAGTTGACATATGGTTTCATTGCTTAAGAAATTGACATCAGCTTGACTCTGACATAAATTATGTGGTAGCTTCGGCATTTTTGTCAGCTTTTTCATTGTCTGGTAGGCCAATGAGTCCTGGTACTTATTGCAATATAAATGTGGAACCTCTTTCAGATACTTCTGTGAGCACATCATATGTTTGTTTCTCCTGTAACTTCAGGCCAATTTTTCCTGTATTCTTTAGAGATTTTATGTGATTCTTAAGCATCAGTGAGGACATTTACATGGTGGGCTACCTCAAGTGAAAGCTGGTAATCTAATCCTTTTAAAAATGCTACTGTCTCTGCACAGTAGCTTCTACAGATAATTTCAGTTGGTATCACTGCCTTATCTCCCTTTCCATCTGGATATATTACATAAACTCTTGTACCACCAGACTTAAAACCATCTGTATGTTCTGGTCTGACTCCTGAGGTTTCATCTGCTATGTTCAGTAACTATTGAGTGTGTCTTGATTTAGAACATGGCAGAATAAGATCATCTTTGATTATTTTGCTACCCTTGAAGGGAAGAGTTCCAATTCACTAAATCAGATGTTAATACTTCTTGGGGCATTTTAAGAAATAGTAAGGCTTATAATCCATTTATTTTTTTAAAGAAATTTTATAAATTAAATTTTCAGTTACCTATAATAAAGTTAATAAATATTTGTTTATTATTTAAGGTTTTATCTCTTGCCTTGCGACATGCATCTGCTTCAGAGAAAACAAACTTGAAGTGTTTTACTGGGTAAGTGATTTATATTAGCGATTAGGTGGCCTTTAAAAGAAGTCATGAGTTGTACTGAATATTTGTTTGGGCTGGACATTGTGTGTGTGTGTGGAAAGAAAGCTTAGGTTTTAAGTGTAAGCAGTACCATTTTATCATAGAAAAGAGTCAAGATAGAGGAAAGTGATAAACGTGAACTATGAGAGAAGATTGACTAATGGTTAGGAGAATCAGTGAAAGCAAATTAATGGAAATCGATTCTGCTTGGGAAAATGTTACATAAATTCTTTGAGGTTGCCGAAAAAACTAAACTGGTTGGATGGGTGAAAAAACAGGTTGGTTCTATAGTAAAATAAATTAGTCACATACATACTTGTTGCAGATGGCTGAGTGGATGGCATACTAACCTGCTGTGGCAAAGGGCTCTAGTTTGAATCCAGAGACTGATTTGGTTTCATGAAGTTAATATAACATGATTTCTTGCTCTTCTGTACCAGTCTATCACCATGGGTTCTCTCTGTCCCCTCTCTAGCTAAAAAAAAGAATTCTACTATGGACTTTCTATTTTCTACACAAAACAGAAGTAACAGGCCCCACAAGGCACAGGGATCACAACACTTGTTGTTAGTGGTAACCATGGTACTAAGCAAACTTATCAAAATATGTTTATACTTATAGACTGATGTTCGTGGAAAAAGGCACTCAACCTATATTTGTTGTGGTGGTGTTTTAGTTCCTAGATGAAACTGTATGAAGAAAATTTTATTTGTTGTATTAGATATAAAATTTGACCTTTAGCATCACCTAAAATTTCACCAGCAAATATTTTTTATTGTATTAACTGTCATTTTGCACAATATGTAGAAGTAGAAAGTTGTTGTGTATATTTTATACATTCAATAATGCAGTATTATAATAAAGATAATAAAAAGAGATGATAGCAACAGGAAAATATCTTAACATTTGTGCCATGAGATAGCATCTGAGAAGATTGTAAATTCGTTGAGACATAGATTTTGTTTTTGAATCCATGCCACTTAGCATTGTATGATTTTGTTTATACATGACATGTTTGCGTTGTTATGCAGACATATGGCTCAAGTTCTCCCACGAGAGACAAAGTTTGTTGCCTTGCTTACAAAGAGTGATGTCTATACGCACTTCAGTGAAGATGAATGCATTGAGATGACAAGCTTTGAGGATGATGATGATTTCATATCTGAAGAGCTAACCTTTGACTATGGGGTACCAGTTTCCAGGGGCAAGTATTTTTCCTTCAGTTAAAATACACACAGTATTATAGTTTTTGTTTTATTGCAACAATTACTGTATTAACAATAGCTAATCCAAGTTGTCCATTAGTTGAGTTCTGAGTAAGACAAAACAACTTGAAAGTGAAAACAAATCATTTATATATGGAGATGGTTAGCTGCCTTCAAAATTTGAAATGAAAAACAAAAACTTACTGAATATAATTGGTTGTAATGGCCAGTTGATTATTTGAAACTAGTGGATCATTAATAGTGGTTTTGAAAAAAATCTACAATAAGGAGATTGGTTTGTGTGCTGCTTTTTTTTTTTGGAAATATGTGAATAAAGAACATCCATGCATGGTCATGATTGCCTGAGATGGGCCATTATTTGGTGTGGATGATTATTTGAGTAAATACAGAATTGTATATTTGGTGACTTTAATCAGTATGTGGAGTTTATTTTATAACTGAAATATCACAGTGTAAGCACTGCAATATATACACTAAATCGGTAAAAAATGTAACATCTGCATTTATAATTGTTTGTGATTTAGATGTAATTGCTCTCTCATGGAATGGACATAATTTGATATGAAAATCATTGAGTGGATTTTATTCTAAAAATGTTCCAGCTTAAATATCAAATCCTAGTTTTAGAGAATTTTTTATTAGATTCTAATTTTACAACTTATTGTATCTAACATATATCCCTTTTACCTTACACTCTAGTCTCTACAACATCATACCACTGACCTGATTGATTTTAGTTGCTGGCTGACAGATGACTGATCTTTTGGTGCAGTTTCCATCTGAAGCCAATGTTAGTGGCCATTGTATGGTAATGCCTCCCATGGGTGTTAATGCGACTTGAGGCCCAGCAAAATGTGAGCAGTTGTATTGACTTGGAAGAGGATTAGGTCACTATGGTTCTGGTAAACAAAAACAGAGCTGGCACAATTCCTGGTTTCAGCCGTTCATAAAAATGGCCCAGCTGTCAAATTATCATCAATTGTTCTAATGTTCACTATGATGTTGCCTCAAATTAGCAACCATTAGCCCTGTTTAAAATATGAAAAATAGATGATGTTGAGTCCTCTGATTCTCTCTCTCATGTCTTATTGCTATAATAACACAAGTGAGCATGTGGTCGAAATGTACTACACTGTAAAGGTGCTGATGCATGGATTCTGTCTTCCTGAGGTTTCATTAGTCATCTGCAATTTCACAAAGATGTTGCATACAAATAAAGCAGTTCTGCTTTAGTCTGTAATCACCTTGTCATATGTTGGATGTGCAAAAAATGCTTCTGAATTAATTGGATAGTAATGGTGACAGCTTTGCATGCCGATAAACTTCCATTAGCCATACCCACTGCACTTGGTGTATAGGTAAGGCTTTTGCATAAGAATGTAGTCAGTCCTGCCAAAATTTAGTTTTAGGATATTGTATTGCAGGTAAAAGTGTGAACTTCCAAAAACATCAAAACTGTTCACCATAGTGCACACAGCATTTATGCTCATGATGCTATTTCTTAGTTTATACAAAACAAAAAATCAGTTGTTGAGTACATATTCAAACTACACTTGACTCAACTGACTGTTCATAGATGCTACTTTATCTAGTGTCAAGGCTTATTTTCACAGGGGATTTTTTTAAAATGTTTTTAATCACTTCAAGTATGCTATCAGGTATTCTGTAAATCATGACTTGAGAAGTTGCACACATTTTCATGTTAGTGGTTTTGATATTTTAAAGATTATCTCCTCTTTAGAATCAGTTCTTTTTTTGTTTTTTTTTTGGTGCGTGACTTTTTAAAGCTGACACCATTATCTTGGCCATGGATGGTTAACTGTTATATTTTAGTGAACCAGTGATGATTATTATATGTCCTCAGAGTGTAAGAAAAGATTCCATTTTAAAATTTTGATTTTCATTTTTTATTAAATGCAATGCATTTTTAGATATTCAGAGCTAATAGAGACAAAGTCAATGCAGCAGTTTATTTTGTTTATACATTTTTGAGATGATGCTTATTTAGGATTTACACCACAATCATCACTAGTTTGCCTGTGGGCAGGTTGTCCATGGCTCAGTGCCATACCAGGGAAATGAACAGTTTTGGTGATTGGCTTCCCTTTTCCTTTCTCTGTCAGTGCAGATGTTACTGCCATGTACCAGAAAGTTATTACACAGGTTTATTTATTGATTTTGTTCATTTTTCTTTTAAGGTTTCTCCAACCCAGAGACATCAACAGCCATTGTGGAAGCAGAGAGACAACTTTTGTATGAATATGATCCAATGAAACTTGAAGAACTGGTCAGCAAGCTAACCCAGAAGTGGGGGCGACATCCTAGCCAGATTATGGCACTAACGGATCATGTGAGAAACCGCTATGTTCTATTTCTGGACATTTTGAAAACCTGTCTAATTTGTCATCCTAGAGATTTATTGAAACCTAATCAAAGTTTGCATTTACTACTGCCTTTGGCATAACACAGTGGTAGCATACTAGAGTTGTATGGATATGGATTTTGTGTCAGTCATATAAATTTTAATGTAAGTTGTAATTGTATATACTTTTTTTTTTTAGTGGTGTGTTCCTAAAGACATCCAGCATTCACTGGAAAGTATGCCAGCTAGTAAAGAGCAGGCATATGCCTACATCTTGGTTGCTAAAGCCAAACATTGCATGAGTATGCAGGTAAGAATTACATTAGTTATTCATGCAAGGTGTTTGATTTGGACAGTCTACTGTAGCTGTTTGTCATTAGATGATAAACAAAAAATTTTCATAAGACAGAATCATGTAGACATGTTTGTCATGTTAAATATCTTCGTTTTTACTGTTTTTTTTTCAGAAAGTTCTGTGTGAACCTGACAGAATTTTTTTATATATTGTAGAAGTTTGATGTGGCCAGGCAGTTGCTAACTTCTTCCCTCAAGAGTATCAAGGACTTGTCACATCCCCTCAAACTAATTGGCTGGCAAATACTTGTGATAGACATACAGGATGCTTTCCACAGTACAATGGATTTCCAGGATTGCTCAGACTTGCAGAATCTTGTAAACAGAACAAAAGCCTGTTTGAGTGGTTCCAGGCTCTCCCAGGGTAAGTCAGCATCATTGAGCACTGGCCAAGCACAGCAGAAGGCTGTCAGATTACTTTGAACCTGAGTCAGAAGAATGGGAAGTTTGTTAACATAGGTCATAACAATGTACTTATCTGTAACTGATTGAAAAACATTACTCACAATGTCTTGTGGTACTGAGAACAGTGTATGACACCACTTTCATTTTACAACTGCTGTTACTTGAATAACATTTAACTTGTTAAAATTACTGAAGTGTTTTTATACATGATTTTTTCTGCTTCAGTTTCTGGAAGCATTTATCATGATGATCAAAATCTGTGGATTTCAGTCAGTTTAATGCATGCTGCAATAAGTGTGTCCCATGTTCCATTTCTACAAAGTGATGGTTGTTGGTTTAAGAAAATGTATAGTTCATGCTTAAAAAGCATAAGGTGGTCTTTCAACAACGTCTTGACCATCAATCACTGGATCACTTGACCCTAAGCCCCATCGAAAATCTGAGGGTTGAGTTGAAATGAGGATTTACTCCATTGGCATCAACTCTACCTGATATGGAAACAGTATTTGAACAGGAAAAGCTGGAGTATGCGTGATCCAGAAACTTGAGGAATCACTGCCACGGCATATTCAGGTTGTGATAAACTAGTAAACTATACATAGGGATTGGTTGTTTTTTTTTTTTGTTTTTTTGCCTAGGCAGTGTACTTCCATTGTTAAACTGAAAAGCAGTACATAGATGCCTCACTCTATTTAATTTTTTTAAAAATCTATTAATGACCCATAATAGTAATTGAGTAGAACTGTTTGTGTTCAAAGCTTCATATTCTGATAGTTAACATAATTCTTTTTGCCACTCATGTTGCTTGAGTTATATGATTTAGCTCTGTGCTGCCCACTCTTTTTTTTCTTTCTGGTCGGTCCTATTGTGATGATCATATCGACGAGGCCTTTTTTTGCAGACTTGTATCCAAGCTCAGAGGTAATGGAGTACTGCTCAGCATTCTTGCTCAATGTCCAAGACTGGGACTTTTTTAAGAATTTGGAGAACTTCAGAAATGAATTTCTTGAGGTAAACATTACAATCTTGTCACCACTACTTACTAGCTCAGAGAACTCTGGTGCTGCAGGTCTTGTTTAAAGTGAAGTTTCCTTCTCTCTCTGGCTGGCTGGGAGAAATGAAGGAATCGGTGCTGCTTCCATCTCTTGACAATCTCAAAACCCACCAACACATGAAGGCCATCTAACATTTCTTTAACTTTCTGCAATCTCTCAACTGCTTCAAATGACAAAAAAAACACAAACAATATCACAAATTACAAAGAATGACAGCAATCTTAATCAGCATAATTACAGAAGATAACAAAACAGGAAAAGAATTCCTGTACATCGATGTATTAAACGGACGTGGGAATGAATAAAATAATAGTACTGATCAAGGTGGATATAATGCTATTATTACAAATTTTTAATGTATGGATTAAATTATACACATTCTAGAGATTTTAAACATTTTTTTGTTGTTAATTTCTGCACATTAATACTAACTTTATTATCACTAGTTGACTAGTCTGGTAACTTCTTCCCTTCACTTCACTTGTCCCACAGCCCATAGGTTGTTGAGGCACCTTGAGAGGTGTGTCTAGGGCATTTTACAACCTGGCAGAACCCATCCCTCTCCAGGTCAAGAGTTGAGGTGAATGTCAGTGTCGTCTGGTAACTATGGAGAATTAAAATTTTTTATATTGAAAAAATTTTGTTTTTCCAATTTTTGTATAGTTTTAAAATTTAATTGATCTCATTTATTAAGAATTTTTTTTAAAAAAATGGTTTACTCGTTTGTGTGAAACTTTTTGATTTTTGGATAACTAACTGAAATTGTGGATTATAACCTGACACAGCTCTACTTTTAAATTCTTTTTCAGATAACATATACTAAATACCTCTTTGCACTCTGTCCATCACTGTGAATAGCCATTGTATTAACCACAATTCTGTTCAAAATAACTATTACAATTTTTTTTTTTCAATTTAAGTTAAGTTACCTTTTGGGAAACACCTGCAAGATGCTGCCAGTCATAAAGAATGCAAGAAAGCCAGCAAGGGAACTTTTGGATGCAGGTATCTAGTGATTTGGTTCCAGAATTTTTTACATTTAAATTAAAATAACCTAACCGACAGATTTTTTTTATATTATCATGTAAGCGTATATGTGAGTATAACAAGTATAATTTCCAGTGAACAGTGAGTGTAGAAATTTGTTAACAATCACAATTTCTGTAATAATTCATTGTTGCCAAGACTTACT
This sequence comes from Nautilus pompilius, assembly GCA_018389105.1. Taxonomy (NCBI): domain Eukaryota; kingdom Metazoa; phylum Mollusca; class Cephalopoda; order Nautilida; family Nautilidae; genus Nautilus; species Nautilus pompilius. The sequence continues at coordinate 241,946 of JACATO010001867.1, read as the reverse complement.
GTCACCACTTCAGGTTTGTGCTTGTGCCAGAATGAGGCGAAAACCAGAATGAATCATGTTTAGGTAAGGTTAACAGACTTTCATTTAAAAGGGACTTTACTTTGTTTTCAGGGGATCTTGTGTTAAGCTTAGTAAGTTAATCCTAAAATAATATTTTCAGTTGTCCAGATATTCTCTGGTAAGACTCCACAGAAACGTGCTAGGGACAGAGACTCACAGCTGGCAATAATGTCCAAGGAGAAATTCACTCACTTCATAAAAAAACTGAAAGTGAGTAGCACATTGTTGTTTTCTTGTTTCATCTGTTATAGGCTGTAGCACTGGTTGTTCAAGGACATACTGAGAACTTGTAAAAAGAAATTTGTTTTGTTTGGTTTGGTTTCCTTCTGAAAATGGATTTAAATCTAGGGCTCTTTTTGATCTGCATCGAGACCCTTAAAAATCAATGGAGAATTTCTAAAATTGTTGACAGAAGTAAATGAAAGAGTTTATTGGTATCTATAGTGATAAGGAACTCATTTGTAACTCAATCTAAAGCAGTAAGTGTGTTTTCTATCAGTGATTTGCAAGCACAAAAGAAGTATTGTTATCACCATTGTTTGCATGGCAACACCTGACCGCCTGAAGTTAGAAATGTTATTACTGGAGACAGTTTGCACTGGATTCTTCTCACTTCAGTCTGTTCTTGTGAATTTTGAGCAATTGGATATCACAACTATCTTCCGAATCTGAGGATTTTTAGTAGGGACTCTCAATAGCTTTATTCAACATGCTAGTAATACTTAAAATTAATTTACTGTCTTGGCTAATCCAAGTACTATTTCAGTCAGTAGTAATAATGAGGCAGTTTGTTAGTGCCATGGTGCAGTGGTCTTCAACTTCTAACCATAGATATTTTACTATTTAAAATTGTAGCAAATTTTTTAAGGTATTTGGGCTTTTGCACAATGATAGTTGGAAGCTGCTGGGCTTATTGGGACTGTCTGGCTTAAAGGCCCAAATGGTACAATCCATCGCTGTGAGGTTTCCCTAAGTTTGTGGATCAGAGTCCTGAGGGGTAAACTCAGGAGGAGTCCTCAACAAACCATCAAACTTTTCTGTAATCTTCTGTATACCACCTTGAGTACATTGCACCCCACTACCCTTCAAATCTGTATTATTCAGCACAGATGAAGCCATAGAAACTATGACACAGTACCTTCCTCATTAATGTAAACCTTTGTAATGACAAATTTTTATCTCTCAAACTCTGTGTTTTTCATTATGAGTATGTAAATATACAGACAGTTTGCTTCCAAGGTATGTGGAGGGTTAACAAACAAATCTGGGGTCTTGTCTGGTTGATTTCCAGTGAATTTTTTCAAAATTCAAAAAAAGCAAACATTTTATTTGAACACATCAGTGTTTGTGTGTGTTCTGTTCTATTCTATTCTATTCTATTTTGTGCTCTTTTTCTAGGAACCAGTAGTTCTCACTACATTGATCTCATGTCTCACTAAGCTCTACAACACTCTAAAGGTGAGCTCTTTGATTTTTACCACTTAAACCAATACTTACCTGCCTACCTTGTGGGTGAGGCACTTATGGCGATTATGTATGCATGTCTGTGGAAAACATGTATCAGAGTTTTACTGACAGCTTACACCTGTCTTCAGAAAGCATGGCATAGTTCAAACACAGTCATATTAGTCTGTTTATGACATTTTTAATATTCTTATCGATTCTAGTTTGGTTGTGCCCAGATGAATTCATAAAATCACCTGTGATTATTTTTAAAAATCAAAAGAAACTGGTTATTTTATTTTGTATGTTTCTGTTACTAGAAAAATCCTTGAGTTTTTGGAGGATTTTACTTCACTTTGCAAGATCCAAGTTGTAGGACTCATAGCTGCTATACAACAATTTCCATGATCTCTTACCTGTGCTGTGCTAGGTTTCTAGCAATTATTTTTAGAGTAAAAATGAATTATTCTTGTTGTTGTTGTTGTTTTATTTTAGGATGATATTACAAGTGACATCTTCAGCAGTTATCTTACAGTTTGGCCAACAGCCTTGGGGAAGTAAGCATGGCATTAAAATTCATCATTTTAATTTAGTTTAATTTGAAAATAAATAGATGAATAGCTAAGAAATGGTGATATTTTAAAATGAGAATAAAGGAAGAAATAGTCCAGAAAGTAAAATTAAATGATTTGTGCCTGATCCAGTCACCATTGTCACTTCTTTCTCTTTAACTTTCAGCATCGCTGCTTGATGGAAGTCTATATTTCATGGTGCTTGGTGGAAATTACATCAAACCCTCTGCACATTTCTCATGATTAAGTCATCAGTAAGAAGCAGAAGTTTCTGTGCCTTTTGCAGATCTTTTAACTGATGCATTGATGTGTAAATATAAGTTTTAAAAATTCCATTTGAGACATGAAAAATAATATTAATCTGAAAAAGAATACTTTTGACCAATATTCTCAGGCAAAAGCCTTTGTAATGTTTAGTTCCAGGTCATTGAACATCCCCACTCTTGCTGATGTAGTGAGTTCTTTGATGAGTCATGCTGTTACAGTGAACCCACTCAGCGCTTCCTGGCTGAGGACACAGGCAGATATCTATTTTGGTAAGGTTGTCTGCTCAGGATATTTTGGTTTACATGAAACTTGTTGAATTCCTCTTTATAACAGGGCTGGGATCAGTGCTGCTGCTATTATCTAAATGGCATGGACTTTGTTGAAACATTATAAGAAAAGAAAAGGGGTTAGTTTGAAGAGGGAATGAAGAAAGAACATTTTCATCTGGAGTGAAATAGAGGCCATGTTTAAATGATAGCCTGGTAGTGCAAGTGACTGCATCCACAGCTTGCTCTATGATAACAATGCGGAAAGTTCTTAAACTTTTTAATATGTTAGGAAAAAGAATAGGCTACTAAGATGTTCAGTCCTTTAGTAGATGGAAATAAATGATTTAGTATATAAACCAGGGGTCGGCAACCCCCAGCCCGCGGGCCACATCCGGCCTGCCAACCTAACACATGGACTTTAATGTCTTTATTGCGTGTGCCTCGTTGCTTGCTCAACAAATGCACACCCAAGCTCCCTCCCGCGTGCGCTCACCTGCCCTACTCTGACTCAAGTGAGTACTCCCATGCTACACGCGCACACGCCTGCCGTCTCACTACCACGGCATCCAGAGCTGATTGGATGCCTATGGCAAGGACGCATGAACGCGTTCTATACTAGCTCACTGGATCGCCTGTTATCATCGCAGATTTCACCTTCTCACTATTTCGGTGTTTAACAATATCCTCAGTAAATTTTACTTCTTGTCCTACTCAAAGTTGCTCATTTGAGTTTACTTTCTAGTGATAACAGCCCGGTTAGTGGTTGGATTCAACAATAATCGCTGTTTATTTTAGTATTTATATAAAAACGTGTTGACTGTTACAACAATTAGCGCAGCATTAGTTTCAAAAAGCCGAAGAATGGTTGGCCTGACCTGGTAAAAGAGCTCATCGGATAGTGTGGTTTGATCACATTCTACTCACAATTATCGTATTATTTTATCAGATTGATTGTATTTTCATTTTCTCAGTTATCCATTTTTTGCTTTCCTTTCCAGCATTCTGTTTTGTCTGAATAAAAACAAGTCCATGGAAACTAAGAAGAGGAAAGTTGATTTTGAGTGCCGCATTTTTAACGAAGAATGGACTCTAAGCTACTTTTTCATTGAGCGCCTAAGAAAATGTGTTTGCCTAATTTGTCGAGAAACCGTTGTTGTGAAACTGACCACACTAGAATAGGTCTCCATCATTTCAAAATAGAGTTGAAACTCTGTAGGGATTCTTCTTTGCTGATTATTATCGTCCCATATATATATTTTTAATTAATCAAAGAGCAAGATAATATTTAGTGTGTGTGTAATATCTTTCCTTATTTGATTGGTTATTTTTTAAGGATATGATTCTCTTTAGTATAAAAGGAAATAAACTGACTGACTTTTTGTTTTATTAAATTTTAAAAATTTGTCATTTCATATTGATATTCCCCAATTTGGGTAACATTCTTTTTCAGATTCCACTTGCTGGTCACCATAATCTTTGTTTTAGCTCCTTCATCAGTCTGTTTCTTTGCATAGGATTCTCCCAACCAAGGACTGCAGGATTTTGGTCTCAGTTGACATGTAATGGGTTTTCTTTCATGGCAATTTGAAATTCAATATTTTCTGCTGATTTGTTTGGGGAAGATCTGCAACATTGATTCATGCCATACCAGTTGTTGACATGGATTGTTGAACAGTTCCACTCATGTCTCCAGGATAAAAATGCACACATGCTACTTTCTAAAGTCAAAATTGTTGGCTGTATATCTCCTATTTTACTGCTTGTCCAAATTTTTAAAACAGCAACATTACAACATTTAGGATATGAAACAAGCTAGGTGGGTGTTACATCAGAAGTTATTTTTTATTCACCTTGTAGATCCATTGACCCAGCTGTGATGGATTGTCGTGTTACAGCATTCAAAAGTTCTCTGCATACCCTAAATATATACTAATTTGTCAGCTTCTGCTTTATCTTTTCAGCACATGGGCAGTATACATCTGCCATGAAGTATTATCTGGAGGTTGGCGTGGTTTCAACAAACTTTTTCTCCCTACCTATCCAGCAGTCTGTTTATGATGAAAAGGTAGGAGAAATAATTACTCTTTCACTATTTTGCCAAAACTGAAGAAAATTACAACCAGTAGTGTCCATTGTGAAATTTCATGGAATCTCTAAAGATCCAAACTTTTTTTAAAATATTCTTTAACACATGAGGTGTTCAAGGAAGGGAAATCTGCTAAATTATAATTGCAATACCATGTTACTTTCTGCAGTCAGTTGCTCATAACTCCCAAACCATAACATACATGTTGATGGAAGTGCACATACACAGGGGATCATGGGAGTGTATTTTCAGAGTTTGTAGGTTTTGCAACTGGCTCCTTACACTATATGATGTGACCTACCTCTGTTTTCCACTCTATGTAAGCTGACAGAGTTGTCAATTTGTCTATAGAGATTCCTGTGGATGGTTTCTCTCCGAGATCCTATAGCAATTGTGAATTTATCAAGGCCGTTGTGGACCCAGAGTCTTGTGTACTCTTATCCATAAATTTGAGGGAGATGGAATCTGGGGCTGATGTATGACAATTGGGATGCCAACCTATATCTGTTGAAGTTATGAAAATTCAAAAAGTGTCACCAGATATTGGACAAGACAATTTCCATGGAAGATGCAGCAAGTTGCCAGGTCTAATGACCTACTCCAGTAAACCACATGGAAGGGAATGCACAATACACTAACTAAAGCTGTTTCTTTACAAGATGCAGACACTGCAGGAAGACCCCAAGAAGTTGTTAAACTTACTATAATGCATTGAGCCAGTTCAGCAAACTTTTAATAAAACTTTTGGTAAACTGGTGGTGGTAGCTATTTTTTTGTTGTTGTTGTTGTTACAGTTACACATTGATTTCAGAAGAAACTTATTTTTAAAATTGACATGATTCTCTTGGTGTGACATCACATAGCCTAAGTGGTCCTCCCAGTAGCAAAATCTGCAAACTCCGGGAATGCATAACTTTTATTGAAAACTTAGTCAGTTTTTGTTTTGTTCTGATTTTTCTGTTTTATTAGTTAACATTGGCATTCTGTTGAAATGTATTTGCTACCTCCTTTTAGGTGGGTGTGTATTATTTTATGCTGGACACAAAATGCACAACTTGTTTTTCACTATTTACAGACAGACATTCCCCTTCAGTTGGTAGAGACAGGTGTTCTGGCATTTTCTCCACTTATGCATTATTAAATTTCCTAGAAAACAACAACAAATTGTCACATGGTGCTATGACCTTTTTCAAAGCAGTTGTCACATAAGATATTTAGCAAGTTGAGCATTAATATTATTTTAGTAGTCCAGACAAACTGAAGACTACATACAGTCTGCACTGTTATCTTGAAAGTTATTTAAATTAGATTTGGTGGGGGGAGGTGACGATTTATCTGTGAACTATTGCAGATATATAAATGCTACGTACTGAAATGAAGAATTTTCTCCTGATTTCAGGTTTACAGAAGAATGATGAAGTGCTGTTCATACCTGCAGTGTCACACGCAGGTCTGTAATATTGCTCGTGATGGCCAAACCAGAATTAGATCTGAGATCTTGACATCTAGCCAAGACCATGTCAATCCCCTACCGGGCTTTGCTTCTGCATACAAACAAAAAATAACGCCAGCAAAGAGATCGTTTTATGTATTATTCTTGCCTGTGAAGAACCTCCATTATTCTCCAAAAAAAATGTTTTAAGGCTGAAGTGCCTTGTTTAGCGGCATTACCACTATCACAGTTTTAAGCAACTGTTTTTATCTTTATTAGCACTGCGCTGAAGGTGACATGTATTTGGGATTTCAATTATTTTAAAACTAGGAATTGAATTTTCGCAATAATCTTTATGCCTGCTGACTGATGTCTACACAAGTAGAAAAAAAAATATTCTGCTTTTCTTTTTTGTAATTTTCACACATTATCTGATTTTGATGCCACATATTAAAAACCACAAACAACTTTACGCGGAGAATTTCAAAGCTGTTACTGGAATCTGGATTTCCCGGGGCTAAAATAAATAAATTCAATTTAATGTGGTCATTGTTTCTGTGGAATTGATTGTTAGATACACTGATGTATTTAAATTATGCTTTTTGAAAGAACAGTTACAAAGAAAAGATTATTAAAGTTGGTGTAATGTGCTGGAGTGGCCACTTTATTGGGTAAATTGTATTGTTGATTCCATTTAAAGGTAGCAGTCCTGAGTCAGTTTTTAGAGGAACCTGACTATGCAACAGCTTTTAAAGCTCTACAGGAAAGGAACAGCTACGATGCCATGGATACATACTACAGTTTCATGTGGGATGTTAGCATCTTGGAATATCTTGCAAGTATCCTTTCTTAAACAGTATCTGTTTTGTTTGTTTGTTTTCTTTAAATTTCATTTGCACTTTTAAAATTAGGATGGCTGAGTGTTGTTTCTCTTCTCTTCAGAATGCTCCTCCCACAAAAACAAGCATGTATGATTACATTAAGGAATTAATTATTATCTAAAATTTGAAAGGTGCTGTTTGATATGAACATAGCCAATCATGTTGTGGGGCTTAGTAATGTGGCAGAGTTCCCAGAATTGGTCCCTGTTAGAACTTCACATTTTCAGATGTGAGTCAGGAGGAAGCCTATGCAGCTGGCTGGGGAAGAAAGAACCATCATGCCAAAGCTGGTGAGAACTTTGGTAACAGTCGGGCTTTATTAGCTTGAATCAGTCTTTTGACATTATCTGGAGATACTATGATAATAGAAAGTTGGTTGTTGTTAACTAAAATTTCTGGTTTTGGTATAGATTCTAGATCTTCATGTTAAAAAAAACACATGAACTGGCAAAGAAGGAAGTGTAGCTTGACTGGAGTCATTGTATTCCTTCTAATACAAGGAGACAGAACGGCCTTCACAAGGATTTCTCTCGAGGAATAGGTTTATACAGTCATTATTAAAAATGGCTACTGCATTAATTTACTATTCTATTGCTGAACAGAGGCAGTGCTGATATTTTTAGTAGATTTAACTTTAGTCAGCCGAACAAATATATAGCTGTCTTTGCACTGAAAACTCTGAGGCCTAAACTAGGGTTAGGTCTGGTAATATGAATTGTTTAGCATATTTAAAATGTTTACAAGCTTCATGAAACACTGGTGGTTAAAGTCTGCGTCCTTGCCAGATTACATAAGTGCCACCAGGTTTTCCTTTGTAGTAAATAAGCACCATTAATTTGATCCTTTTCAAGACATCACTACTTTGTCACAGGTCAAACTTTAGTCAGGAATGTACAGGGAGGCCATTTGTGGCTGACATTCACTTTGTGTGCTGAGATATTGTTAACTTGTGAGCTCAAAAACTAGTCATCCCTAACAGCAGTGGGTGGGTAGACACGTGCCTTTATGGTGCTTTTCTTCATCTTTTAAACAAATACAACAGTGATCTTTTGAAAATAAACTCTCTCTCTTTTTTTAAAAGTAAACAATATTTTGAGTCATGGGAAATTTTTTTTTTTTTTTTTTTAAATAAGACGTCTATGTCAAATGAAAGGGCAAAATCCTAACTTTTCTTGGCCAAGGTAAGAAAAAATATTTCATTTTTATCGTTTGTGCATTGTTTTTATTTAAGCAAATATTGTAATGGCAGAAAAAATTCCTCAAACCATTTTTATTGAGATCTAGATATGCCAGCCCCCTCTTCATCACAGGCACAACTCTCCTAAAAATCACATCCTAGAAGAAAACCATAATCCCTTCCGATGCTATCTGGGAGGGATTAGAGAATTATCGTGGTTAATATTTCAGTATTTTTCAAATGAATGTTGTATATTGGTGCATAAGAGTATGTGTGTGTGTGTGTGTGTGTGAATCTTCACTGATGTTTAACCCTATCACTGTAAATAGCATTTATTTTCATATTTGTTAATTTATGTAAATTGGATTATTGTAATATGACTTCTGAATTTCTACTAATTTGGTCAGAAACCTTGACCAGGAATTAGATCTGCATTCTAAAAGAGGAGAAATTGAAAAGAAACAGTTGGCGGTAAGTACACTGAAAATCTCATGTACAGTTATGGCTGAACTGAAATCACAGACTGCAAACTTTATAAAAAGAAGAAGAAGAATGGTGATTAATTTAATTTTATGTAGCAGACTTTAGTTTTGTACATTTTTTTTTCAGTTTCATTGTTCATTATAAACTTAGGAAAATATAATAAATTGGAATTCACAGTAATGTAAATTTGTTTTAAAAAGGCGAATTACTAAAGCTGAGATTCTTCAGTTTAATGCTGACAATAGCCATATTATCTTGTTTCATGAATGCAGATTATTTGTGAATTCTGTATATGTATCCTTTTCTAAATTTCAAATAAAATTCTCTCTTTGAAGAAAAATGTGCAGGTTATTTATAAATAAAATTACATCTAGATTTCTCTATTTCAGCAGGATTTACTTTATAGTCATTTTTATATCAACAGTGCATAGAATGGGAAACATCTGTTTGTAGGATAGGAACTGTCAGTGATTTAAAAAACCTCTCAGGTGATGATTAAAGCTTGGAGTGTGTTCCTTAGAAATACCTTTTATATTGCTCAATAGAGGGGCCCTCAAATCCGTAAAAAGGTATTTTTACAATACAATCTATAATGTATATGCAGTACAATATGTAATGATGTTATTACAGAAGAAGATAACATAATCTATGGTTGTTACCTTGATTTCTGAATGCTTGAGCAGTATTAATTATATTTAGATGTTGTTATACAGAAAATCTATAAATCATAGTGCATAAATGATCTACCAAATCAGAGTTCTGTCCGACCATTATAATCTGACAGTTAAAATTCTCTCAACAAAACCCAAGTTTAAATCATTGCATTAAACAGTTTCATGTTCCGACATTTAACTAGAGCAGCTTAACATCTGAAAAAAAATTATTGGCACATTTAATGTTTTTCTCAATTTTCCTTTTGCTGCAACTGCTGAGGAAAACTGCCCTAACAGCGGTGTTAGGGTGGGTAGCATCTGGTTTTTAAAAATTAATATTTTCAGTTGTCATTCTGTTTTGAAAAAAATCTTCAATTAGACTGAATTTTCTGAAATTACATTTATATAGAAATGAGGTAGTGATTTCTTATATCACTGAATAAAAAGTCTGATTTCTGTTTAGAGAGAATTTTGCAAGTTTGGTTTCCTTTAATAGAATCTCAATATTTTGTGCAGCATTGATAGATAGATAATCTTAATGGTGAGCTACCAATTTGTTTCTCTGCTACATTTTTATTCCAAGAGCTACAGAATCTAAAAATCTCTGCACTCCATGGAGCACTTTTTAAAATAAATTTTCTTCTTTTAGTTAGGAGATTATTTTCATTTGCACTTTGCCAAAAATATATGCACCTTGCATTGCTGCAAATGAGCATTTCAACCTTTACCTGAGAAACTTACCTGTGATTCTTTTAATTTGTTCCTCCTGCACTACTTTTCATTGCCATAATTTTCCAAGCTGTAAATGAGAAAAGCTATATAATTTTTCTTCTTTTTTAAATCTATAAAAGATGTAGTTACCACAGATCTATGAATTAAAGTTTTTTCTCCTGATGTAAACTTTCTTGTAAATAACAGGCAAAAAATCAGAATCTTTTGTCAAAATACTCTGACACGGTTACTGTAGCATTTGTCCATTCACTGAAAGGTTTTATTAACTTGGCCCCATTCTACACCCCACCCTGGCACTAGAAAACTTTAATATGGCAATTTCCTTTGCAGATCAAGGCACTGGGCCAGATGGATCTGAATAGCAACAATCCAGAGGAAATTCTGGAGCAAGCCATTCATCAGCGGAAGAACAACTTCCTGCGAGCCCTTGCAAAATTATACTTATGACCTGGCAGTATAGAACCTACCCACTCCCTTCAGCAGCTGTAAGAAGATCATTACTACCATCCTCTGTGGATGCAAGTGCCTGCTTATTAAAAAAATGTTAACATTAATTGACCATTAAGTGGGTGGGATATGTATCAAATCCAAGCTTTAGAGAAAACCGCAGAATCAGCCGAACCTTTCTTTGGTTTTTAATGGCATCTGTTTATATTTGTAATCCTTCATTTCTCTGCTTGCATAATTCACCTATTGGATCTGAAGCTGATTTTTGTTTTTTTTTTTTAAAACTTAATGATTATGTTGACAACATTTTGTTTTAAATTATTTTTTCTAAAATGTATGTATCAAATTCTATAAAAAAATTTTTTTAAAAATAATAATAATGGCTACTGTATTTTTCACAAAAGGATGTATGTCTCACCAACCTTATTGTTTTAGGGTCTGGAAGAAATCAGTAGAACTTCAAATTTTAGGTCTGGAGTTGGCAGGTTTTGTATGACATACAGATTGTTTGATCGATGAAGGTCATTTTTTAAAATGCTACATTATTATGTAATGACTGAGATATGACTTGTAAACTGACAACTGAAAATCTATATGCTACATTATGTCAATCAATGATCAGAAGCCTAACAGGTCTCATACCCATGACTCTCTGTCACCAATAAATCATGAGACTGTAGGTGTGGTACAATGTCTGCAGGGTATATAAAGACCGGTTAATGGCATCTTTTAGCACTACTTTGTGAGTCTTGTTAGTGTTCCTTTTTGGGGTTCTCCATCTGTCTTTCCTGTTTAATACACTGTTCTGTGTATAGGATACATGTCAGAATATTGGCTTACAAGAAAGCTAGATTAGATGTTTGTTCATTTTAAGCTGCATGGACAACTCTATTTGGATATGTGTCCAAGAAGGATGGTACAGGATTTACTTACTGCTGTGAAAGAGTCATCTGTTGTACATCAAGTGTACAAAGTGAAACATGAAGAGTCATTTTATGATGAATCTGACAACAAAAAAAATAGCTCAGTAGCAGTTTACAAAAGTCTAAGCAGTATTTCCATACATATAAGGACAGGTAAAAATTAAGTTACAGAAGGAAGCTACAAGACTGCACTGCAGTATGATAAACCTTTACAGATGCTGTCTAATGAGTTGCCAAATAAGGACTTGATTTTGTTTTGAATAAAAGAAATGCCACTCTCTGCAAGAACTGTTGAGCAGTGTGAATAAAATGGCAGAAGATTTCAGAGAGGAGAAAACTGGATGGATACTGAATGATTTGAAATGCAGCTCATAGATTTAAAAAGCTTGGACTAACGGCTGGTCATCAAAGCTTAGAAATCTGCAGACCGAACTTGAAACTGATGATAAAGACCTGGGGGGGGGGACCTCCATCTTTCCTACCCGCCTAGACTTCCTGAGAAATTAAACTGTGAAAAAGTTGCCCTTGCTATGTTTATTTTAGGGTCCACGCACCTTTTGTGAGCAGATATTTTTGCATATGAAATTTGTTGTCTGCCCTTCGTGCAGCTGGAAGTATCCAAATACACACCTGATACTGGCAGCTTGACAGGGGTGGAGGGCAGAGCCCACCACTATGTATTGTCCAATCTAAGTGATGGATGGACCTTTAAAGTGGTTTGTATAACAGCACAGTGCATAGCATCGCTGTTAAACACAAAAGCTTCCTATTTCGGCTGCTTTAAACTCTGTGGGCGTTCAGCGAGTGGAATATTCTTACCTGTTATTTACTCGCAGTCCGAACTCTGCCAGCTGCTGAACTTTTAAACAGGGGGAACAAACCACTACCCTTGAAAGGTTGCTGATCCCTATTTCAGTTGTTTGTGTTACCAATCAGATTATCAGCTAGGTTAGTTGATTCTGTTTTCTGCTTCTTTTTTTTTCTTTAAATTTGAGATGAATGTGCACATTTGAAGAAAATGATAGCAGTATTTTGGTCATGGACTTCTGTTGCCGGGTAAACATATGCTGACATCTCAGTGACTTCCGACTGACTAAAGATTTGTAGATTGGCACCCTATTTAAAATATTATAACAAGGCTTTTTGAAGAATTTTAGCTTAAAGGGTAAATATTCTGTTGGACTGCTTTAAGATAGTTACTCTAAAGCTTTTTTCTGTAAGTGTATAAGATTAGTTATCCTACTACAGTATGCAACACTGTGATATGTGTACACCAACCAACCCCTAAATGTTAGACATGAGAAGGATGGCAACTCCATAGAGATTCCGAAAAAAAAAACAAATTGCTTTTTTAAGGAATAATTCTGCCTTTAGAAACTTTTTCTAAGGCCCTTTCCTGAAGGAAATGAATCGTGATAGCTTGCTAAGAGTGCTAATGAGGCATTTGAACAGTAGCAATTATTTTACTGCTTAATTAGCAATTAACAGTGTGGAAAACTATGGAAGCAATGTATACTTCAATGCAAAGCAAAGGTGACTTCTTATTTACATAAGATTTTTGAATTATGTTTTTATACAATGTTGTAACAAAATGGCTGGCTGGCTCTAAAAACATCCTCTTATTGAAGTCATGCTGATTTACTGAGTTATCCACCTCTCCTCTCTCCTTTTTTTTTTTTAACATCTGATTTACTAGAACTTTAAAATTACATTCCCTTATTTTTCCTCTGATCTGGCAAAAGCTGCATGACACTTTTAAAAATCTAAAATAAACAGCAGCATTAATGGAGAAGACATAAGTTTTGATATTCGGTAGATTGTTGAAATTAAAAGGTTTATATAACTTTAAAAAAGAAAGGAAGATGATCTGAGCCCTGGCCATTTGGTCCCTGTCTATTAAGGTGCTCAAGAAACAAATACAGACAGGAGTGGTACGGAGGATAGATGTGCATGTGGCAAAATTAAGCTGCCATCAATGAATGCAAGGTCTATTTTAACCCCTAAACCAAATGCCTGCCCATACCATTGCTCCAAATCTATCATATTAGAAGATGTCTGACTTAACAATAGAACTAAGGAAAGGAACTCCTCTTTATTTGCTTGTCAACAGTGGATTACATTGCGCAGTCAGTCTGTCCAGGAGGTGGTGGTATAGTGATTACAGCCTTTCTCTCTAAATTTTCTATTGTACGACACGACACTGACCAGCTCAGATTAGAATTACCTCACCCCAGGGAAATGATTTCTACTTAAAGGGTTTGTCTACCTCAGCAGCTTATTTCATGTCAGAAGTATACATCATGGATGCGCTCACTTTGTTCTTATTACTATGGCAGTGTACTACTGTATGGAAATTTCTTTAAATTTTTTTTTCTATTTTCAACCCTAACCCTGCCTCTTTCAGTAAAAAAAAACAAAAACGAAAGGTTACATTCTATTAGTTACAATCAATTCTGTTGGGGGAAATACATTTTTAAAACTAAATGTTTCATTAGGTGACCTCGATATATCAGCTACCATGGCTCTGTCAGGTTGTTGTATAGTAAATTGGACTCTGAAGTTTTAAATGATATGTATTTCACCACACACAGCACTACACCTAGCCAGGATGCCAAGAACTACAACTGAAAGAAAGAATCCTGCCAATTTTTGGTTCAGAGAATCAACTCTCATGGTATTGCACTGTGGCAACATTTCCTTTATCATCAGAACTTGCTGCTGCTTTAAAATTTTTCATTTTCATGGAAGTAAAGGTGAGTAAGTGCAGATATTAGTAATTTAAAGGGGCAAGTATTAAGTGGGTTGAATAGTTGAGGGGCACCAATTTTGGACAGTGCACAGTACCAAGTTTGTTTTTTTTTTTAAATTATGAGTTAAATGATTCTGTTTGTGTAAAAGATTTTTGTTTTTTTTAGAAAAGGGAGTGTCCTTTTAAAAAGTGCTATGTCAGTGACACCAGTTTATCTTCTCTTGCTAAGATAAACACTGGTTAGCTGCCATGACTCCCTGCTGGGGGTGGGTGTGAGAATCGTCTGTGTGTGGAAGCGGCACTGTTTGATTCACAAAAATTTGACGTATGTAGAGACGTGATGACGCACGAGCTATGGAGCTTATTTTAAACATGAATGAAAAATGATGGTTTTATTGAGAAAGGTGGGTGGGGGGCTTGCGCTGACAATCAGAGATTGGGCCGAGCAAACACTACATCTAATCAGGGAGCATTGCTTGACTGCTGTGACCGTGTGCAAGCTTCACGGAAGTCCTCCATCCACTTAGCAGCGGGAAGTGTGTTGCTAACTGAAAAAGACTGCTTGTAATAAAACGGATTGACTTGTTGGTTGGGGGAGGGGCGAAGTGGTATATACAGCTGGCACAGCTCTCTATCAACAATCCTGTCCACTTCTCACTTGACTGCTGCCGCCCTACTCAACCCAAAACACAGCAACAGTCGCTGAAGCTGAGAATGTCGGTGAGTACTCAGTTTCTTTTTTGAAAAATTGATTTTGGTTTTACTTCATGTATGGAGCATTTCACTGATAACCCAAAGAACTTATGTTTGTTTCCCTATTCCTGAAATACTCAAATTAAGATACTTCAGATGTAGATAAACACATTTTACCCATACAATATATCTGTAACCAGTTAGGCATCAGCTTTAACTAAGCTGTCTGGATTAAATAAATAATTTTTTTGATGTATGTGTGTAACCATAGGTGGTTGATACAAGGAAGTAACAACTGTCCAATCTTCAACTGCCTCCTCCCAAACTGAACGTGTGGGTTTATTTATGCCATGCATTAATTTAAATTATTCTGCAGTTTAGGCTGCGCAGCAGCTTGTTAAATAGAATATTTTGGAGTAAGCAAGCATTCTCTAGACTAACTAAAATGTATACAATATATATGTATATATATGCTATTATAATAATTTACAGGAGAGGGGCAAGAAAGATGTGATTTATACCACATCTCACCCCCCCCCCAATCCAAGCTCTGATACTTTCTGCCTCCTTGCATTGACAAAGCAAACAATTTATAAAGTTGTTTACCACATGACCCTAATGAGCAATAGCAAAAACAGGCTGGGAAAATATTCACAAGGAATTCAAGTTTTTTGTTCTTCCTCATTATCGCAGATATTTCAAAAGTTTGATGGTAGTGTTTTAAAGATGATGATTATAACCTCTCTCTCTCTCTCTCTCTCTCTTTGCCCTAATGATTGCATGTGCTATTAAATAGTATAGCAAAGTATGCCTGATGGGTCATGTTTGCAGTGTAGTGTAGGGGTTTCTCTCATACTTCTGCATCATTGCCTGTTATTCTGTCTCCTCACTTCTGAGCAGAAGAGTTCTCATGGGTCTGTTTACAGATTTTTGACAACAGCTTACACAGGCACAGGATGCCATGCATCCTTGCACAGTTAAAGTTTAATTCATTTTGGTCTGTTATATGAAAAACAAAACAGTATTTTCCAGAAAACTTTTCAGTGTAATAAAGACTTAACCATTATGGTGAAATTTATCTACATTGTGTTTAGGAACTGCTCACTCTTGGGGCAGTGGTTAGTTCAGCTTTAAAGTATTCTTGGTATTCTTGGTATTTTCTATAGATCAACAACCAAAAGTTTGGAAACCTTTTTTTTTAGCAACCTTGCACTGTTTACCTATCCCTGGATGCTATTACTGATTTTTAAGTTAGCATATCCAATACTGAAGGCAGGAAAGTGTGTGTGTGTGACAGTGGGTTCTGTTAGAACAATATTTTATACATGAATTTATATTATTATAACAGTTTGCCTATCAAAAAAGGTTCTGCTGAAAGACCAATCCTTATTAGTAGCAAGTTATTAAATCGAGATAAGATTAATTACTGTCTGATCTGTTGTCTGATAGCACACATCCCATCCTCTCTAGACAGGAAGGTTTAAATTGCACAGGATGTTGAAATGAAAATTTATCTTTTCTACAGGCTTTAGAATTAGTGAGTTTTCAAAATGTTATAAACAAATATGTTAGGCATACATGATTTATAATAAGAGACAGGCTTACTGCTCCCTATCACTCCATTTTTTTGTCATTGAGGATTGTTACCGAACAAAATTAGGTCTGACATTACCGCATTTCAAATGTTATGTTTGTTTTCTGATCTTGTAGGTAGTTTGTGTATCCTGCTAAGGAGTAAGACACTGGCTGTACAAAAACTGATAAGATAGTTCTTCTATAATGGTTACTTGTGGAAAGATTAGTGCAATCAAAGACAGGGAGAGAGAGGTCATACTGGCTTATCGTAAATGGATGTTCATAACTCCCAAATCATAACATGTACATTAATAAAAGTAAGTGTACATCACAGTGTTGTGAGGAATGCATTCTCAGAGTTTGCAGATTTTGTTGCTAGGGTCATCAGTTAACTGTGTGTTTGCACCAAAACAACTAGATTAGTTTTAAATAGTAAGCTGCTTCTACTCTTGATGTACAACTGTAATAAAACAGTAAAAACTGAATTACCAACACCAATTTACTAAAATAAAAAATTGTATTAACATCTTCCTGAACTCATTTAACTCGCAACAGTAAATGTTGAATGTATGCAGCTATGCACAACTGACAAATGTGGATGGAAAGTATGTGTTGTTGAATGCGGGTCTTAAGATCAGCAGTCATTTGTGAATGGTCAAGTATGCCAGTGTTTTCAGAATGTTCTATAAATGGAAATTCCAGATATGATATCTGGCAACCATGGTGGCCAAACAAGCAGGAATAGTTTATTTAGCTGGTTCTTCATTGTGTGGTGGTGAATGTCCCTTTCATGCAAGAAATGTATCACCATGTTAGTTAATGTGGTGATGGCATGCACCAGTGACTAATAGTTCCTAAATCATGAGGTGTGAGCTCTTCAAAAAAATAGAGATCAGTGATGATACTGATGGTAAATTCTACCTGTGCTAGGTCTATCTAATGCAAAGCTTGGTTCCACCCCGTGGATGTTCACTTGGTCAGGAGAAGGAAGTGGGGCTCTATCAGTAGACAAAATTTCAATCTAATTGTCATCCACTTGAACATGTGGCATCTGCTGCTCTGGGTCAGCAGGAAGCAGTTCTTATAGTGTCTGCATCTTATATGGAGACAACTCTAGTGTCTTGTGTAAAACCTTCCTCTCAGTTTACTGGGGTAGACTAGTAGACCTGGCAATTTGATTGGTGCTGCATCCACCATGGGGATCATCTTGTCTGATTTTTGACGATGCTTGTTGAATTTCTACAACATCCACAAGTATTGTGTGAGGGGGGACATCCTATTTGTGGTACACCAGCCACATACCCTGTCTCCTCAAATTTATGGATGAGATTATGCAAGGCCCTTGGGCTACATGGACTTTGATGAAAACTGGTCATGGCAAAAAGACATTTCATTGCTATAGAAAAACTTGACAAGTGTTAATCTTGAAGAGAAACTATTCAAAGGCACCCCAATAGATACAGTGACATGTCTAACAGCTCTGTCAGCTTATATATACAGAGGAAGATACATCAGATGTGACATCACAGTTTGAGTGGTGAGACCCTATTGGCAAAATCTGCAAACTCCTCTGGTTAGTTTTGTTAATGAGGGACAATAGCTTTATGGCACCCTGTATGTATTGCTTAAAGATTAGCTTGTGATTGTTTAAGATTCCATTCTCCTCCTACCTTTTGTATACATGATCTTGTTTGATGGTAGGTCACTTGTCAACCAAACATGCAACAGATGTATTCTTGTGCAAGGTAGGATTAGTAGTGAAATATTCACCTGGATCTAATATGTAGAACCTGGTTGTAATTGTACGGATAAATAAGAAAACATTCCCACAATGCATTGCTACAGAAGCTGGCATTATCTTAGCTTTAATAGGACTTTTTGAACACTAATGACTGAAAACCTTGCCAGAGTTGACTGATACTTTCAAACAAGTAGAAAAACATTATGCTCATATTGTTAAATTCAGGTAGGTCAGCCTTCTAATTATCAGATACTCCTGTTTTAGCATGACATTTTGAGTGAAAAATGTCAGGTTTCCAAGTTCTCAGTTCTCCACCTTATGGAGGGTTGGAAATGTAGGTGCTCACTTCTGCAGTAAATATATTTAACTGTAGGACTTTGTGCTCAAAGTGCTTCCACAATACACAGCAATTAAGGTGTAGTTTTTAGGTATGAGCATGAAGTGTAATGTCCAGTGTGGTGTGGCAGCATAAAACAGGATCTCCCTTCTTCCTGTTTTGTGGCTCTGTGTTCAGCTAATTGACCACCGGAACCCTTACCCTGCCCTACTAGAACGTCCTGTCAGCGAGCTGGTGAGCACGTAGAAGGTTGTTTCATAGTTAGTGCGCTAACTCAGCTTTGTCCTTTCAAAAACAAATAAATCATCCAAAGAAAGGACTTTTTCTTCTACGAGTTTCATGACAAGCAGAATTAATTTAATAACTTACCTCCATCATTAGTCTCTTGGTAAATTTAGACACTCAGTACTTTTCAGAATTGTATTGGAGTTGTCATACCTCTCCTGTTGAAGAATTGCGATTGCATGCATCATAGTCAAGCACAGGATGTTGTGCAGGTCCTGCTGCTGTTGTGGGAAACAGTACATGAAATCAGGGTGGACAGCGGGAAAGAGATAAAGATTTTGTGGAAGTAAAAAACACTTTCAAACTTTATGGGATCAATAGTTTTGAAGCAGCAGCTGAGGGTCATTCAAAATGGTTTACAGTGGCGTTGAATCTGAAAGCAGGACGTACTGCGTGTAAAATGGGTAGACAGCAGTCACCACTTTAAATAGGAAACAGAACACAGTCTCAGTAAGAAATTCTAATTAGGTATTTTTGTGTGGTTCGTAATTTTAGTATCAAAATCGAATCATGAATAGGGGTGATAAACTGCATGGCCCCTGACTGATATAGTCTAGGTTAGGCCATCCCACTTAGAGACTCGTCATCGTAACCTGATCACAGCATCAGAGAAGAGGGCCTAACTCATTGAACTTCATCAGTACACCAATTTTTCTCACTTCATATTTTTTTTTTTGTCTACATTAAGGGGAAAACTTCTCAATAAATTGCATTTTTCTTTTTTTTTTTCTTTTGTACACCCATGTCTACATTGAGTTTGTCATCAAATTCTATTCAGAAATTAAATTCGGTCTTAGTAAGGAATTTAAGTAATTGTATCCATGTATGTAGTGAGAAGTAATATCAGGAAGTTTCCTAGTATGATTTTTAATGCAGATTGGTTAACTTATGAAAGGGTTAATTTGTGCACAGGAACTCTTGCTGGTTTTCTCTAATATTACTATACTTCGACATTATCTATGAATACAGTTAAGCCAGCATGCTTCATTCTTAAACTTTTAATCAGCAGGAAAAATGGTCTGGCCAACCTCGTTAAAATTTACATTTGTATTATTATTTTTGATTCGCTATGGATAATTTATTTGTTATTTGTGTGCCTTTTTCAGACTAAAATAATGGAAAGGTATCCTGAAGAGGAAGTTGAGGGTAAGTAGTTGTTGTTTATTTACAAAAAGACAAATAGTTATAAACTCTAACATTTGTAACTTCTAAATACAAGAACTAACCCTTTAACTATATGGTTGCTTTCTACATGACTTGCAGCACACCCTAAACTGTCGTGGCTTCCAGTATGGAATAAAATGATAGCTTATGGTCTTATTGTAAAAAGTAAGTAATTCTTGCTGTAAAGAGAAGTAAATGATTTTGTTGAATCTCTCTACTGTACCAGTTTAGCCAAGAAAACTACTCAGGTTTACCATAATGTCAACAACTGAAGTATGTTAAGGAAAGGCAACTGCCATGGTCAAATTGTCTGCCAATCTTGACAATGTACATACACTTTTATTTATTTTGTGGCAAATCAGAATTTTGGTCTATTTATGTAATGATGATAAATTAGAGAAATGATCACTAATCCATGATCAGGGTTTCCTTTCTGATCTCATTGCTTGAGTTATTTTCCTACACAGAAGACAACATAGCAATGACACAATCATAAGTTGATTCTGATACCCGTTTTATAGTTGTATGTGTTAATGATGAGATGTGTGTGATGTCATTACAGAACTGCGGGAAGCATTTCGCCTGCTCGATACCAATGGAGATGGTGCCATATCCACAGAAGATCTACGATCTGTGATGTGCAGTCTTGGACAATTTCTTTCTGTGGAAGAACTGAAGCAGATTATTGGAGAAATTAAAATAGACGGTAGGTACTGAACTAAGCAGAATTCTCCTTAAAACAATCTTAGATCACCAGAGGCAGGGGAGAAAGAGAGAGCGAGCATTGAAAATCTAGATTTCTTTTAAATCAGGGGGAGAAAAATTAGTTGTATTAAACAAAAAATTCCATAATTTTCTTATGGAAATATCAAACCTATATCTGGATTAGAGAAATGTTCACCATATTATTATTCTTCCTCGGTTTTTAATTTAAAAAATGGTTAAATGGTTGGACTCTGCCATGATCTACATGAGATTTGATAACAGAAATACAGCTGACATATTTGCATGTACAAAATGAATAAACAAAACAGAAAGATACCACAGGTTTTTTAAAATTTCTTTTTTTTTTCAACATGAATAGGTAATAGTTCTTTGACTTTTGAAGAGTTTGCAGAAACTATGGCAAACATCAGCACATTTAATCTAAGCTGTGAAGAGGAAGAACTCAGGCAAGCTTTTGGGGTAAGTTGCTTACAGTTTTTTGTTTTTGGCTCTTTGAATTAAAGTCAGTTTAGTTGTCATGGCTTATAGAAGGTTCCCAGGAAAAAAGACATTTAGGACCTTTTCTTTTTCACTCACTAGCACTATTACACCAAGCCTTCCAGACAATTTAGTTAATAGTTATGTCCTCTAGTATATTTTATTATATCAACTCGTAAAATCTCTGATAATTATAACGATCTCAGATCAAATATTTTCAAATTAAACATGAGACACTGTTATGGAAAAACTGAATTGCTGATGACTTTATATTTCTGTGTAAAAGATTATTGATAATGATATTAGGTGAGAGGAAGAAAGTTTCAAGAACTTATCAAACCAGGTAAACCCAATGTGCTGAGTGAACCTTTCACATACCACAGTCTTTTCTAACCATAAAACTGCTCCCATACTGGCCTACCTGACAGAAACTGGTGTTCAAGGTAAATTGTATCAGAGGGGAAATAGTTTACTGAAACTCACTTAATTAGTTTAGAACAAGATCATGTAAGTATTCCATGGAGTCAGACTTCACTTATATAATCATTAGTTCCCAAAAAACGATTTAGTGTGTACAACAATATTTAATATTTTCTGCTATAAATAAAGCCAGTACTGCTGTTAAGTAATGAGGAATCAAGTTGCAGTTGTATCCCCTTACATCAGGCACTACAGTCAAAGGTCCCTCTTTGGTGCTGTTTGTCAGATTACATCAATTCTAAATCGTGGCATATTTCTCTCTCTTCAAAGATTGATGAGCAGTGCTAAAAAAAAGGACAAAAGCATTTTTATTATTTTCTAATTAATAAACTTATACTTTCCTTAATTCATAGCTAAATGAATGCGTCTGTCATATCCTACTCCCAGTAATTAGCACTCATTGATATTGAATTAATTGAAGTGCTCATTTATTAGTAAAAAGTACAACCACTTAGTTTTTACTGGATATGATTGTTATTTATCTAGAAAGAACATCATGTGACATATGGTTCAATCATTCAGGTTGAAAATGTATTTGTCATTTTTTTTCTCATAAAGAATTAAGTTGGAACTGGAAAATAATACTCTTGTATTATAAAACCAGTCAAACTCAAAAAATTTAGAAACTTTCCCATTTAGAGAAGACAAATTTCTGGGGACTAATTTAACATCCTGTACTTCCCATCTTGCAGAGGTTGTTCTGTGTGCACTCAAATACTGAATCTGTTTCCTGCCTCTCCATCAAGTGCAGACAGCACTTTTAAGTAGAAACTTAAGATGTGTCTTCATACTAGTTCTAAAACAGCTCAGAAATTAAATTGTAGAAGTAGAAAAAGCTATTTTTAAAGTACTATACATGTAGAGTCCTTTATTGACCTTCCTATTATGTTTTGGGTCTATTTGACCTGACACTGAAGCTTACAAGTCGCATGTCCATGAGCCTAAACCAGGAAAAGTTATAAGATATTTTAAGATTAAAAAAAAAACTTGCATTGACAAATAAACTGATCTTGTATACAAACATTAAGACCAGGAACACAATAGATGTAACCAAAACCTTAACATAATAAGAGAATTAAAGTCATGGATGTTGCCTTTTCAAAGACTTCATTAACACGTTTGTTGACTCCACGCAAGAGACTTAACGGACTCAGAAGACATTGGTTTTAAAATGGTGTCACAGGGTTGAGTTTTTGGACCCTCCTCTTCTATAAGTGATATTCCTAGTGTGATAAATGTAAATACTAAGAAGTTAACAACAGATGCTAAAATTTATGCTACTCTCATGAAAAAAGGTGTTTCAGATGAACCTGAATAATTTGGTAAGGAAAGTAGAAAATTGACTTTGGCACTAGTATCTAAAATTAATGTCACAAGAAATTGAGTAATTATTATTATTATTAAATGGCAGTAGGACTTGTTTCAGAAAGGGATTTGGAAGTTGTTATTAACAAAACTCGGAAAATTTTTCCAAACTATCAGATGGAAAACCAAGGAAGTTTTAATTTCACTATAAATGTTGTAGGCTTTACTTGAGTATATGGAATATGCCAAACAAAACGCTTGTATATGTTTTTTTTTTGAAGGGATAAGGGGGTTTAACCTTACTTTAGTAGATTATCTGTTATGCAAATGGTAGGATCAGAAAGCACCATGCTAATTCTGGAGTCTGTTAAATATAGCCCCAAACATTTTCCCAGTTTATATTGTGGTAGTGCAGCTGATTTACTTATCAGACATTTGTTTTTATTTTTGGCAGATATTTGACAGAGCTGGCCGTGGTTATATCTGCTCATCTGATCTGCGAGTTGTGCTTCACTGTATGGGAGAAGATCTAACAGAAGATGAAAGTAAGCAGTTTCTCTTCATCAGTAATTAAGAGATTTTTCCACAATGCAAAGATATAATGGTTCCAGTGGACTTTTTCCAAAACCATTGTGAAGATTTTTATGCACATTCTGGTTACTACAGCCAAAGATCCACTTGCATAGCATCACATTGTGGAAATGTTTTAATTCTTGCTTTAAGTACCATAGTTTTTGGCTTATAAGTCTGTGGAGTAAAAGTTAAAGTGGTTTTTCCTTCATTCATGGAAGTCTGAATTGGCTAACTACTGTATTTACCTCAAACTTTCAACCAGTCAGAATTTGAAATACTGTTCTGTCACATTGCATCCATGTCTACGTTACTTCCAGGCTCGTGATTATTAATGAGCTGTTTGCTATAATGTTCCAACATGTTTGCATGGAGAGAGAGAGATCTGAAACAAACCGAAAATGTTGTTATTGGCTCTGGTATCGAAAGTCACTTCATGACATCGGTGATCAGGTGATTTTGTGTCATTTGCACTATGCTCAATCACGTATTTTAAAAAAGCCAAACATGTCAGTTTTATTCATCTTTGACATTTATTTGATTTTGAAATACTACAGCATCTCAAATTCAGAAATTCAACTCAATTTCATTTTTGATAGCATGAGTTGATATTCAGCTCTGTTTCAAGTTGTCCAACATTTGGGGTTTACGACTAATCCAACATGGAGGTCACCATACTACCATGTTAAATACTGTACATGAAAAATGGGAAGAAATGTCAAGACAATGATCACCATTTGTGATTTGTCTGGTCTTTAGTCTCAGTTGTACACTACTAAATCCACAACACGTGTTGCATTAGCTTAGCACATATTCCTCCAAATTATCCTCAGTGTTAGCCTACCTAGCTTTGCAGCCACAATCTGCCTTCTGGGTTTTCTTTGTAGTCTATGACAAATCCTTTGCTCTACACCAGTTCCTAACACATTTCTCGCTGACAATGTATTTCCTGTCATTTTATTCAATGAATTTAGCAACTTCCAGCTAAAAAAGCTGCCATGAACAACTTACATGATTTTATGGGAGACTTTTGAGTTGAAAAGGATAAATAGAATGTAATTGGTGAGTGTGTGCTTGTTATTGATTGGATAATTTTGCATGCTTCCATGAACGCATTAATGGTTAATTGCTCATCAATCGGCAAACATTCCAGCAATGATTTTTTTGTTTCAAATGAACAATTTTACAGTTTGTTTCAGAAGATAACACTGTCATTTTTATTTCTTCATTAAAGCAATTTCAGTGACTCTATCCATAGGTAAGTTGATTTGCAGTATAAGTCAAAACCAGACTTTCAGTGGGTGAGGGAGTAGGAGTTATACAGTGACAAATAAGTTAGTTAGCAATGAATGCAGTTACATTTTACTGTCTTGCCATTACAATTTTTTTTGTTTGCTAATTAGTACTGTTCTTATTTTCCAGTTGATGATATGATAGCAGAGGTGGATATTGATGGAGATGGCAGAATAGATTTTGAAGGTAAGTTGAAGTGAACTTCTCAAAGTAATTCATGCCCGAGATGTTACACTGCATTATAAAGGCTAAGTGTTTTCATTTGTACTCTCCTAATCAGGTAATTTTATAATTGGTTCAGTAATTAATGAGGATTGTACTGAGAACAATGAGCCATAGTTAATTACAGCAAAGAACATTATTTTGGTAAACATGAGACATTGTACTGCTGAGTGAGGCATGATGGATACTCCACGGGTGGCAAACACAGTAGCTACTGCAAATGGAATTTACCATGAATAGCATTTTGAGACAGAGCTGTGATGAAGTTCTTCACAGAGGAGAGTGTAGGCTTTATGTCGAGTCAGTCTAACATTAAAGCATTGGCTCCAAATGTATAATGAGCAATTTTTCACACTGGAGTTTGCCAACTGGTATGAAAAACATCTTTCCAGACCTGTTGATTATAGTAGAATGTAATGCTAGAGAATAAATCTACAGGCTGGTCTGAAGTAGCTTTTCTGTGATCAGGGTTTATTACTTTCAGTACGATCTTCATATTTGGTAAATTGTATTAAAACAGTATTAATTAATTAAACCAACTAGATCCACCTCTAATCATGGAGCTGACTTCCAGTTCAAAATGTTTGATGTATTAGCTGGATAAAACATGAATTGATTTTATTATCATACTAGTAATATATTCTATTAATAAAGAAATGATTATATATTTTTGGTGGAAACATTTTTACTAGTGAATTTAAAAACAACAACAGTAGAAAAGCTGTTCCAATTTTTAAATGCTCATATGGTTTAAAAGATTTACACTGCCACCAACTCCACATCAAATACTATATTTCTCGTTAATGTACAGGAAGACCCCGACTTACCTAAGGGTTCAGAATCGCTTAGCATACATGTGTAAATATGCAGTATACGTATTACAAAAATTCCATGCTTTTGGATTTGAACGATAACGAACAGGAAGCATTGCCTTACTGATCCCTTTGAACATACGTGAGTTCTCGGAATGGTAAACAAGCAATGGTTTAAGCCTAAAGTCACCAGCTGCATTTGGTGCTTTGGACCCTGGCATTGTTTTCTTTTCCACTGAAATGTATGTGCGGTTAGTCTTTTTTTCCGAAAATAACCCTGTTTCACCAACAGTGGACATTTATTGCACCATATGACCACCTTTTTCAGTTATTTCTTTCAACACATTGGGATACTTTTCAGCTGCATTAACATCGCCACTATCAGCCTCACCACTCACTTTAACATTATGAAAACCAGCACGATTTTTAAATCTATAAAACCAACCATTGCTAGCCACAAAACTTTTCGGAGTATTTGTGTGCTTTTCACTAATGTCTGCGTAAAGGCTTCGTGCTTTTTTCTGAGTCGCATAAAGGCTTAATAGACGCGCCTTTGTATCTGGTCTTCCATCCACATGGTAAGCAATTTTTCCATTTCGTAGATAGCACCAGCTCGCTGTTTCATTATTATTGTAGACTTTAGAGGTGCAGATCCTTTCACATGTTCTTTAATGTGGACAGCATCTTTAGCTATAGTATTTCACTGTCGACACCAAAAAACCTAGTTCACGTGCAATGGCTGATAAAGGTTGTCTACCTTCATATTTCTTTATCTTCATTTCTAAGTCTATTTTACTGCGTTTACGTGCGGGTTCAACACTTCTACCATCACTTTGCCTTTTTCCAGTCATAATTAGGGCAAATAGATCACTAGAAAACGGAAACTTTCGAAGAAAAACTGCGAGTGATGCACGAGATACTTTGTGCAGTGTCTAACAAGAGAATGTAGGTGTGCTGCTTGAGAGAGAGGGAGATCACATAATAGCATTACAGAAACTCTGCATAAGTTGTAGAAATGACCGTATAGCAATAGCAGCAGCACTCTGCTAACGTAACACAAATTTTGGGTTTACAGGAATTGGGACATAAGTCACACATTACATAGCTCGGGGTTTTCCTGTATTTTAATTCAATAATAAAGGTGGCTCCCATCATCAGAAAGAATCTGATGAAGAACAATCCTTTCTGACAGCTGTATTATTTCATGAGATGGCTTCTGTTTTTTTGAAATATTGGTTTCCATTAGTATAACTGATGTAACTGTAGAGATAGCGGGGAATTATACTGTTACCACTTTTAAATTTGTTTCTGCACCCACCATAGTTTTTTGGAAATGTGGAGCTCGTTTACTAATGTGTATTCCTGCTGAAATATCACATTTTGTTTTATTTCCAAAGTGAAGGATATTGCTAACACCATCTTTGTTTTAATTTAAACATTAATGTATTCTTATAAATTCTTTTCCATTTTAGAATTCATCGCCTGCCTTAGAGAAGACCACCATTATGAAAAACTTGGTCTGCATTAGCACCTTCATAAACAGTCATTAGTGGGTAGCTGTACTGTACATACATAGTTTATTTATTTATTTATTGTGTGATTTCACTTATTAGTTATCTATGGCAGCTGACTATAGACCCTTTCCAATCTGAACATGTGGAGGGTGCAGGCCTGCAGTGGCAATGTGTATGTAATAATGTTAAAACGGTGTAAATGACCCATTATTTTCAACCTTTGCTTCAGAACCACTATGCCCTAATGACATCTTTCCAGTAATGCATGAGACATTTTTTTTTACACACAACAGATGGTAAATTTGTGTATGCGAGTGCTTCCTGCTCCCATAACATTCAGAGTTGTATTCCTTTGATGTGATTCACCTTCTATAGTGACCAGCACCTCCAACCCTTTTCAGAATTGTTGTATGTAATCTTTGTAATAAAAAAAATTGGTTAGTCATTGTTTGTAATAACTGCATAGTCTTGTTCTGTGAAGTACTTCATGATTAGCCAAAGCCACTTGTTTTCAAAATGACAAGAAGTTACACATTCGTTGTTGTTCATAAGGAACTGTCAGCCATAGTAATGTGCTTTCCCATAATCTATAAATAGTCAACCACAGAGAAACTATTTTATTTCCCAAATGAACAAAGGTGAAAATCAGTTTTGTTGTTATAAAATAAGTGATGAGCCCTGCACAAATTAGCCCTGTGCAAGTTGGAGTTTCACCTGAAAATGTTATATAATGAAATTAAATTACTAACGGTTTATTACAAAATTGCTATCTTCTGTTGTATGGTCAACTGAATTTTTTTGTTTTTTCAAATCCAACAACTGCTAATACAATTGGAGACCCACTTCTAGAAGAGGTTACAATGACACGGGATTCTGAAAAGTCGATACCAAAAGAGTAAATTAACTTAGCCATACATCAGTTTGGCAGATACAATAAAGCCACTTAATTTGATTTCCCTTCCCCAGAATTCCATCTTAAGAGAAAATGAATTCTAGATTAAATGCATAAAATATAGTCAAGGGTCTGGTTCTTTGCTGTCAAGTCAAGTTTGTTGTGATGTGGAAAAGTACAATACATCTAAGCAAAATGATATCAGTTTAACAATGACAAAAATAAATGCATGGTGATAAAGTCTGAGGCATCCATTGTGGATATTACAGCTTCACCAATTGATGTCAAACACCAAGAAAATTAAAGCAAACTTTTATCTTTAGTATAATACCTACACAAAATGCACAGTCATCACTCATTCTCTATAGTTTGAGTATTTAAAAGGCCTGTCAAATTTCTAGTGGCATCTTCTGAAAGTCACTACAGTAAAACCCTGTTGAAAGCTGATTCACCATTAAGCTCTTGGCTTTAGCTTTTTTTTAAAATTCTGTAAACCAAGTTAAAAATTGTGAATTCGAATAAACCAGGTCCATCTGCCATTTTTGTTTACACTTGCTGAGCCAATGATGAGCAGTGTATTAGAGCACTTGGAGCCAATCAGCACTTAGCTGCTTCAGTTTACTCAAATGCACCTACCTCTTCTGTTTCCACTCAAGAGTTGGTGCTTACCACAACAACGGTATCTTCACCATTTAATAAAAGATATTGTAGTGTATCATGTGTTTGCACCCTGGTTTATTCTTTAATCAATTGTCTGTGTTTATCGGTAGCCAAATTAAGCAAGCCATCATTTATCATTCTTAGGTAAAAAATAACACTTATATATCATGTTATAACAACCTCGCTGAAAGCTTTCTCCTCCAGGAACACCCTTAATTTTCAACAGGGTATTGATGCATAGGTTAATACTCCATTTTTCCACATTGCACAATTTGCATCATCATATCTTCCCCCTACCACCAGTAAAAATTGCCGAGATTTACACTTGCATCCTCCAAAATTGTCAAAAAGAACCATTCTAAAATCATACAGTGCTGCTCAAAAGGTCTGCTAAAGACAACATGAAAATCAGTCTACATAAGCGTAACTTTAGAAAGACTAGTAAAGCCACTAAAGTTGGATCTTTTGTCAAACTGAAGCGACTTAATTACTTCTCTGCATTCTTACCAAAATTTTGAGGCAATGGAACTTATTTGACAACTCACCAGGAAAGACATCCACTGGCACTGGTAAAATAAATAGAACCATCTGTTTGATGAGATGAAAGACTCCATACTAATACTCATGTACTGTGATCCATCAGAGCTAGTAACAGAAGGTGATGCTAGCAAGAAAGGTATTGGAGCAGCTGCTCTCCAGGACCTACCCTATTGAAAAGGAGATGCCAGCTATTTTACTCAGTTTTATGACCAAGTGTATACCATTTTTCATTAAGAAGCCATATCTACTTGGTTTTACACAGATCTCTTGTAGGATCAAAGGAATTTTAATGCAAATTCTCGAATATGCCATGGAGATTACCTGGATTCCAGGGAAAGAAATGTTCATATCAAACCTGCTATCAAAATCTTATCTTCCAAATTCTGATTCAAACAAAACCAGAGTTTGAGCAGGTCCATCAGAAGAAAAAAAGCATCTGCATCAATTCACAGTGTAAACAGATGGTAATGATTTACTCCAGATCCTCGAGGCTGTGATTATGAAAGGCTGGCCAGATGAAAAAAGTTAATTACCATCTCAAACTCTCCCATATTTTCACATGAGAGATGAAGTCTTAAGTACATGATGGACTCATATTCAAGAGTGGAAAAATCGTCATACCTAAATCTCTCAGAAATGAGAGGCATCTTGGCATACAAGACTATCTATAATGTGCAAGAGAATATCTGTACTGAAAGCTGACATCAAGGAACTCTATTTGTGAAACCTGCAGAAAACACTGAACTAACCAACAAAAGGAAATGCTTATTTCAGACAAACCTCAACATCTATGAGGAAGTTGGATGTGATCCTACATTCAACAATTGAATATCTAGTACAGGGGTGTCCAAACTTTTTTGGCCGTGGGCCGCACTAAAGTACACATCACAGACCCTCTGTCCTATAAATAGGACACATCCAAAAAAACAGTTAAATGGCTAAATATGGTGGCTAGCATTGTTCTAGCATTGCATAAGGTTTACGTATTGGATGGTGTGTATGTACTATAATAGCATGGTGATTGCTCTCCCACCATGGCTGGAGCTCCGTCTGTTGTGACCCACGCACAGCTTTGCCCAATCGAGGCCCATACTGTCGATTGCAGCTGCAACAGCATCGAATATATCTCTGCCTGTAGTTGTAGATTTAAGGCTGGTAAGACTGAGCAGCTCCTCCGTAATGGAAAAGTTTTTATCAACGCCTCGCAAAAATATGAGCAGTTGAGCGGTATCAGTAGCGTCATTACTTTCGTCACAGGCGATTGAAAAAAATTCAAATTCTGCAGCCTTCGAGAGTTGATTAGCAATATCGGCAGACAGGTCGTCGTCAATCCTGCGTGTTATTGTGTTTCTGGATAGGCTAACGTTCTCAAAATCGAGACGCTTTTCGGGGCAGAGTATATCAACAGCCTTGGCCATGCACTCCTTAACGAAGTCACCTTCAGCAAACGGTCGACCATGCTGTGCTATGAGTTGAGCGACTACGTAACTGGCGTTTTGCTGCTTTTGTCGGCACGATAAAAGAGCTGTTGTTGAGAGCTGAGGCAAGCCTTCAATTGCTGAATCCGTTTGGAACTTCGAGAAGAAAATACTCCTTGTGGTTGGACTCGTAATGGCATTTCAAATTGTAATCCTTCATGGCGATAGGATCCTGGCAGATTAAACAAACACACTTGCCATTGATGAGATCAAAAAAATATTTTTCCGTCCATCGGATTTGAAATCGTCGACACTCCTCTTCAAGCCGTCGCCATTTTGGTTCCGTCATGATGATAAAGGCAGACTGAGCAATTTGGTGGCTCTCTTGATAGGTTTAGTTTAAATAGCTCCAGATTCGTCCAATGATTTGCATGTTCTTTCATGTCTCATGGGGCCACGGCACTGATCACAACATGCAGGCGCGCACAGACAGTAGACACAGATACCTGCGCAAATGAACTCAATAATGGCTGCTCCTGCTGTACGTATACGAGACATGAAGATCAGACATGCTTAAACCCGCATTAGTTTTCTGAGTGCATGCATGCATATCCTAAATCTGATAAGATTAAATTCATGTACATCATGAAGAGACTTGATTCAAGACAAGTCCTATTCATTACACCTGATTTAAATAAAAACCAAATCGCAAAATAGACTGCGGGCCGCATGCCATTCATTTTTAAAAACTGGCCGCACTTTGGGCACCCCTGATCTAGTAATTATAGACTACTACAGCTATTTCTTGTTAGATAAACTAGGGAAATTCCCAGTGAAAGTAACCATTGAGCTCAAAACTCAATTTGTAAGGCATTGCTGCCTCGATGTTGTAAGTGACAATAATCTGTAGTTTAACTTGGAAGAATTCAATGCATCTTAAGCATATGCTGAGCTGCCCACATCACAGTAAAGCAAATGGTAAGGTAGAACCATAAAAAAAAATCTAAGAATCTCAAATGAATACCTTTACAACAAAACACCAACTTGAGGCACTAGAACCAGCAGTGATACAATTTTTCGAACTAGTGTGTGTACAACAATACATCTTCCTAAAACAGTAAAACTGCACATCAAAACATGCACTACAATAAACTAAAGAAAAACAGACCCAAAAAAACTACAAAGGTGCAAAAGACTTGCCAGATGTTGAAGATGAAACTGTTTTAGATAAGTGAAAAGGTGTGGAAAAAAAACAATTGTGAAAGGGCTTGATGAATAATCATGTGAAGTTACCACATCAGATAGTGCACACCTGACATGTGAATCCACACCAGTGTAAGCCATCTCCACAGACTGTAGCGGAACCCAAACATTTCAGGACAGATCTCTGATGGCACTACCTCAAATGGACAACATAGTGCTGATTCAAAGTCCAACCAAGCAAACATGTCTAGAATCTTGTGCAAATAATCACAACAAATCCTGAATGTTGCATGCATGCAAACTAAGCATCTAACAATTTACAGGTGAGCCTTGCCACAAAATATATGAAATATTCCAGTTTACATATTTAGACAAATTAGTAGTTTTGCAATTTATTTTCTTATTTCTGCCAAAAGTTAGTATTGCTTTTTTAAACATAAACTAATTATTGTACTTGATGAACATTTAAATGTGAAAGCTGATTCCAGACCTACTCAGTTATCTAGCTCACCTGTAAAGCATACCTAGACTCCACTCCAGCCAAGATGCTGAGAGCCAAGTCACACCTCTTAGGGGACGTCTTCATTCCAAGCATCATTCTAGGATGTTTACTTCAGCAGCAAATCAAAGATGAAGTACAGCAAATAAAGAAGAGCCATGAATTTTGCATTATGTCAGTAAATTGGACTAGTGGAAAACTCACAAACAAAAGTACTAACGTCTGGCTAAATTAGCCAGATGTATTTTGGCCATTCCTGGTACCTCAATACCCAGTGAAGGGGTGGTTCCAACAGATGGGGACCTTGTGACTTCACAAAGGACATATCTATGCCCAGATATAATGCTAACATTTTCATTTTTCTGAAGCTCACTTAGATGCAAGAGAAAATAATTCATAAATAAAATCCAATGTACTATTCACTTTTGGGTTCATTTTTGTTTTAACTCCAGAAATAAATCAGTTTTCCTTTAATGAATGTATTGCATCGAGATGAGTATATCAACATATGCATCATCTTACAGAAGCCACAAAAATTATCTTGCTGAATGAGTCTGGAAAGCAGAAGTAATTATGCGCATCACAACCATTCAGCAAAATGGTGACGATCTCTATCCCTTTAGTGGCAAATCAGAAATCCTTATAAAAGTTGTGATGTTTGCAATATTCGGTAATTTTCATATCTGTATTACTCAGTGTGGTGATGAATAACTGCCAACTGACTCCTATGATGAATGGACATAAACAAGAACTTTGAACAAACGAAGACTTATTCAAGGTAGATTGCATCAGGTAACAACTGTATAAAGATGATGATTATGTAAACTAAATTCGTAGCTAAAATAATTGCTAGCTTTTAACTTGTTCTGATAATATAGGAGGAACAGTCTCAAATATTTCTAATAATAATACTAATACTTTTACAATGTTCTTTAGTTTAAAAGGAAGGAGTGTCCATATTCTATCTGTATTTGATTGTATATGAAGTTACGCTTACATCCCCTGACTAAGTAGATCATAACTAGGTCACACATGCTTAGTAGTTCTCATGATGTGGAAATAAAGACATCTTTTCTCTCTTAGCATTAGTAGACTAGCATGCATACAGCTAGTGATACAATTTACACAATTTTTTTTTCCCCGTGAGAAAGGTTTGTAATTTTTCTTTCTCTCTCTTGGTCATTGATCATCGTGTTTTATGGCACCCTGTTGACTTGTTGTGAGCTGCAGTATTAGATGGCTTTTATGGCTATCTGGCATCAGTAAAAGAAACAAAACTGTTTGACTGTCAGATGCTTGGACACTATATGCACCATTTTCACCAACAGCATTCTCAATTGTTTCTCCTGCTGCGCCTCACGTACTTCTTCAGTATCTCAGCTCATTGGTAAAGGTAAACAAGCGTAATACCAAAGTATCCTTCTAAGGACTATTCTAGCCTCGCAGCAATAGTATTCATGCGTTGTATCTCGCAGGAGTTAGTTCTCAAAACATGAATAGATTTACATTAAATACACATTTTGCATCTCCTTGTTACTCTTTCACAGCCAAACCATAGCAGTAAGGCTCAAAATTATGGATGTAGGTACTTCAGAATCTGAGCAGGGTCTTAAGCTACCACAGCTAGTATCAAATAGAGCTTCAGTGGCAAAAACCAATGCTAATGCCAATCATAATCACTATACTCTCTGTGTTTCTATTTATCTTGAAAAGTTCTTATATACTCCTATATTTGAGATACATTCCTCTATTTCTGGAATGGTCAAGGTAGGCAAGAATGCAACTAATGCTCTTACGATATTCAATGACCCTGTCCAGCCAAGTCCATAGATTATCTAAATGTATAGGTACATATTTGATCAACCGAGATCTGTGAAAATCAAATATCATTGTTATAGCAGTATTCAACAATAGAATGATTTTATTTCTACATCTCATTTCACAATCATTGTCTTATAGGCATTAAAGAATGATTTAGTCACTCTAATTACATATACAAATGTTTATCCAGTGTCCACAGCTGTACCGACACGGTACACAGTTTCTGAAGTGCTTACCTACAAGATAATTTTATTTGCTATTTATCTGGACAAGTCTAAAGAAACATCACCCACTTTTCTCAAAAATGGCAACTGCCAACCTTCTTGCCTACTGAGGCAGCTACTTTTTGGCATCTTTCCATTGGAAAGGTTCTTTTCCACACCAGCAAGAGCAAGCAGCTTCCCAATAATGATGTTTCAGTTGGCAGTCATCTGTTAGTCTACACGGAGCGTTTGCATTCATTTTAATGTAAATTAGACAACTTATCCTGGGTAATGGGGCAACCTGTCCCAGGCCAAGCTGTCACACCGAATAACTAACAAATCTTCTGCACCAAAAACCATTATTTTTTTTTAAATAAAGAGAAGTAGCCTGCTGTCCTTTTCTTCCAAGGGTATTAGATTTAAAAGTAGAGACTTACTGAGGCAGATATGCTAGAAAAAAGGTGGATGTTAAAGCCCCGACACTTTTCCCTCCACCAAAATAGATAAGTAACAGCATTTCTGTAGTGGTGATGAGGATATGGACAGACCTGGAAACCTTTGCTCACTCACCCTCACCCTGTCCAACTTAGGCAATGTCCAGAACACTGAGCATGTTTTCTAACAGCATTAAGGAAGACTACTGGAGTTCACAATGCCAACCTGGAAATGTGCATTAAACCAAGTAAATTTAGAGAGCTATTCATAGCACAGGAGGATTTAATTAAAAAACTCGGCTAAAATAACTATGGAGGGTGGGAGAAATTCCATTACATGATTCAAGAATCCTATACATTCAACAAAGAATCTTTTTACATCAGAAAACACAGATGAAAATAAATTGTACATTTAAGTATACAAAATAATAGATAGGCACTTTGTATAACATTGTGAGAACTTAACTCTACTGTGACAGCAGTTTCTACACCTACATTGGGAAGGCTGTTAGATAAAGCCGCAAGAGGTTCACCACGTGTCTACCTAAAAAAAAAAGATTGCAGTTAAAAGGCTGAACCTAAGTCCAACCATAAATTTATTTGATCATCATCAAGATAGTGGCCATGTTTTGTTCCCGTCTCAAACTTCAAATTAATTATTTTTTAAAGTTGCAACCCTCTCATAATGATAAAAGTTCATCTACTGCCCCATCTTAATCATTTGCATGTTTGTTGTTTTCCTACTTTTGTTTTCATTGTGCAGATTTTTTTCCTGTCTCTTGTATCCAAGTTTTATTTCTTATGTTGAGAATGAATTTACATTTGCATTGTTGTTTTACTGGCCATCTGTTTGCTTTTGTTAGCACTATACAGTATTCTGTGGAATACTTTATCTTTCAATAATTATCAGGACTATTTCCATAGTCGTCCTTACCTTGCATGGTTACTAATTCTTTAAACCTTTTTAGAGAGGAGTGAGACGTGTGACTAACAGAACCAAATTGAATATCTTTTACAGTAATATTTGAATTTTACATGCAATAATGCTGTTCAAATGCATCACTGACTTCACAGCTGTACCAGTCTGACATCCTCATAGTAGATAGAGGGCACTGCATGGCCCTAGTAATGAGGGACAATTATAGATGACCTTGCAACAATGTGAACGTTTGTTCTGAACATCAAATATTAGCGTACAGTGCGTTCTAGCTTACCATGTTCACCAATAAAGCTTTGAATTAAACCTAGTGTTAATGATTTGTATATGGAGACCTGGAATTGCCATTTAGCAGTGCAGCACATTCCAGACCTCGCTGCCAATGTACTGGACAATATATATGCACGCTAAATCTCAGGCTGGACAGGCAACCATTCTCCCATGGAATGTGCATAATGCTGTGTCATTATTAAATTTTACAGTCTTAGTTGTTATACAGAATGGATATGAAAAGTTAAAATAATAAATTAAATAGCCAAGGTTATTACTTAACTTTAATGAAGCTAGCCAGTGATGTTATTAATACTTTATTTAAAATTGGCTGCAGATTCAAGAATCAATAGAGAGAAAATGTTTAGAGTGTGATGTAGACAAAGTTCAAATACTGCAGGAAGCAAATTGCAATGCTGAAAAATTTCAGTTTTAAATATGATGGGACCATTAATAACAAACATATCATGGTTTTGAAAGTTTCCTTATCTCTACTTACTGTTCTTAGTCTGTTCCTGAATGTTTTGTTAGCACCTGAACAGATTATTTAAAATGCAAGCCCAACACTCTTGTCAGAAGACAGGGAAAACAAACATCGCCATTCTGTTCCAAATGAAAACTTTATAAAGTAAGAAAATTTACCTCTCCGCTTCTAAAATTTAAAACCCCTTCAAAGTTACTGTACATTATTTTGATTCCAACATTCCACTATTTAAAAATAAAAAAGCAAAACATTTTATAACTGAATTTCCAAAACCCAAAAGTTCGAAATAATTTGTGGCCCAGGCAATTACATATAACTGTCTGGATGGATAAGGAAAAAGCTTTTTAATAATTAAGTTCCAAGTATCAGGAAATGTCAATAATTCTATTCAATGGCAATAAATAATCAGCAAAGCTGCAGAATAGTTAGCCAACTGACAATGTCACTTTCGATGGCTCTTCCCTGAAAAAGTAATCTCCAAGCTGATATAGAGATGTTAATAAAACAGACTCAGCTAAGTTTCTTACAACTAAAAATGTAGCATTCAGTAAAGACTGTGATGTTTCCAAATCTACAGAAAGCT
This sequence comes from Nautilus pompilius, assembly GCA_018389105.1. NCBI lineage: Eukaryota > Metazoa > Mollusca > Cephalopoda > Nautilida > Nautilidae > Nautilus > Nautilus pompilius. The sequence continues at coordinate 204,634 of JACATO010001867.1, read as the reverse complement.
GAGAAGTTTCACAAGTGCTCACAGTTCATTTGAATGGAAAGTTTTTGCCTAAACGATATTTATACAAAATGTAATATGCTTTTTATAAGACAACAAACAGCCTTTGCATTTTGAGTCTCTTATAGTTTTATTCACACTATACTCATCTAAAAGTGTATTCAAGTATCAAATTTCTCAACCAAATATTAATTTACAGTTTACTGCATAATAGTATTAAAAATTGTAAAAGCCCTATAGTCTTCGAGTCTACTGAGGACCAACTGACCCCTTGCATGTTCCATGACATTTAACCAATTTTTTTTTCCCTTTAGAAAGCAAATACTGCTTCTCCAAACAGCAGCAGCACATCAGAGAACATTTGGGTCAGTTAACTCCAAAACACGCATTCTTTTTATTTACCTGTTAGAAAAATATCAAATTTAAAAATAACTTTTTTTATTTACTTCAGGTTCCCCCCCCCCCCACACAAAATCAATTTTTTTTACTAAACTGTCCTAATTTCTGCTGCTTGGTTATGCATGATTATTCACCAAGATCTACAGTTTCTTAGGCACATGAGCGATAATAGGTTTGGGCCTGGTTTTAAACAGTAACTTTTTCTTGATGAGGGCCTTCACACAGTAACTTGTGCTTGAAGAATGAGCGTTCCCTGTCTCAACATCAGGCGCCCCTGTAGCTCTGTTCTTCATTAAAACTGCAAACATCTTTTCCAGTTCAACTACTTTTCCATACAAGATGTGGTGACCTATTATCAAGATTGGTACATTCTTGAAGGAAAAGAAAAGACATACTGCTAATAACAGATTATCAAACTGTGCTATTTTGCTGAAAAAAAATATGAAAAAATATATTAACAATCACCTTGCTTATGAAATATTACAGAATCTTAAAAGATAGGAAATAAAATGTCTGAGTACAATAAGGTTTAATAAGGTTTTAAAGAGTAAGCTCTCACCATGAAAATACTTGGCTATTCTGTTATATACAGAATACTGTATTTCTAATCAGTCAAAATTTACCTTTATCTGCTACAAGGTTTTCAAATACAATCCATGAATACTCTAGCCACAGAATAAGTGGCATGGGAAATAGCCATTTTCTAAAGTTACATGACTGGTTCATCCAAACTGATTAAAGTGTACAATTACTTTCAGAGAGATTCACCTAAAGTCTGAAGGACAAAAGGTTACTTCTTTTTACCATCTGGACATTTTTCATGTAGTTTTTCTTCAAATTGCAAAGATTATTCACTGAGGCATGACAAAACTGGCCAAAAATACCGGAAACGACAGTTATTAAGTGTTTTTAATGCTGTGGAAGGAAAAGTCTTTGATACATCATAAACAAGATTTGTTATGCAGTGATCAATTATTAAAATCAAAACTGTCATACAAGTTCATTTTCACTATACTCTTCATAATTACACTGTTCTTTCACCTAAAAAACAACAACACATTTTAAACAAAGCTGATTTAAAGGTCTTTGGCAAACCAAGCTTAATTTCTTTAAGTTATCTGTAATTAAGATTTCAGTATAGTCATTTTATTTGTATGTTTAATATCATCTGAAACCAGATCGTGCCAAACGTGCAGTTTTAACTGGACCTTCACTCCAGTAGAAGTTATTCCACTGCCTGGCTGAATACCAGACTCTTAATCACCTTGAAAGACCTTGCGGAGAAACATCTTCCTCAGAGCTGTTTCAAATACCTATGAATCTGTAAATACCTAGAGAGAGAGAGAGAGAGATTAACAAAAACAAACAAAACAACAGTACTCTTACCTTCTTAGTAAAATGCAAGTTACCAATAAACTTTCCCCCCATTGGGACTGGGTGCCTGGTTTCCAAATCTCCTTGTAGTTCTATCATGGCCCACTCCGGACACGACCCATCTCTGCCTGGTCTAGACACACACACACAAAAATCATTCAGATTAATAAACAAACGATCCCAGCCCGGCAGAGTTTGGTTTAAATTTCTCACACAGATAAAATCATGGGTTTCTGGCCATCACTTTGCCATAAAACAAATTAATTTCAAACCTAATTGTGGAATTTGGACCAAGCTTTATCCAAGATATCTGAACCCATCAAGCATCACATGGCGGCGGAGGCTCTAATTACCTTACCAAGATATGATGAGTAACTGTAAAAGCACCAGAATTACGTGTGGGATTTCTAGGAAGAAAATAGAAGTATGCACCTGTGGCTGACATGTGCAGAGGACCAGATGAGGAATAGGGTGTATCTGTAGTACACAGGGGGGATGCTGATGTTGTGCTTTGCACCTGTGGCTGACATGTGCAGAGGACTAGATGAGGAATAGGGTGTATCTGTAGTACACAGGGGGGATGCTGATGTTGTGCTTGGTAAGAACTAATAATAATAATTGATAGAAAGGTACAGCTACGTGCTTAGCAATATAAAGAGGTTAATTTTAATTAAATTAACCTGTAATTGCAATAATAATAATAATAATAATAATAATAATAATAATAATAATAATAATAATAGCTAAATTGTGTATCTATTTATATAGGGAAATATGCACTTGGGCACAAAACTGCTGTATCCTGGGAGGAAGACATTAAGGGGGGGGCAGCTGCCTAGAAAAGGTGAAGTAGGGCCCCTGCATTTTTTCCCAACACCTGATGTTCATACTATTTGTGAGAAGCGACCTGGAACCGCCCTGGTCCCTTGTGGTACAGGTACAGGTCGGACCTGTGATAATTTTAGAATTGGTATCGTCTGCTTTTCATCCTTCATGCGCTGTGGCCAAAGGCTGCTGACCATCTACAGTCACCATCAGGGGCCTCGGTCATCAAGTACGCGAGGCTGGTGAGGGAGAGCGGCGTTCCAGGGTGGGGACGCTTACGCCAGACTGATCAGGATCCGACCTCCGGCTACCCACTGGACCACCCGGATTCGTGTCCGATATTCGTCGCTCCGAGAGGGGAGCCGACTTACTTACATTTTAACAGCTATCTGCACCATTGTGGGTCCCCGGAAGACTCCTCATCACACGGATTCGGCAAAGCTCGGGGGGGGAGGGGGTGACATTGCATGATGGGATACACTTACACCGGGTCACCGTGTAACTTAGAGAAATTGTGTTAGAATCAACAACAACAACAACAATAATAATTTAAACTGCTAACTGTATGTTGTGTTTATTTACTGGTTTTAACTCCTTCACTCGTCCCTCCCCTTGTTTCGCACCTGATCTGGCCTGGATTACACTGTGCTGAACTGAATTAAAGCTGCCCCCCCCCCCGTTCCAGAAAACCGGGGCCTGTATGTAACAAACGATATCGCGCACATAAAGGAGGGTCAGATGTAGCCCCTCAGCTGTAGGGACCATCCCTAATCCCATCTTTCCCCACCATGCAGTCAGTCAGTCACACACATAAGGCGGAAATTACCGTTCCCCTGTCGCCAGGATAATTATTACAGAGCTCATATTCGGACATTACATCTCCCCTCTCTCTCTAACAATATAAGACTAACCAGCAAGTGCCCTGCAGCTGTTTGAAGACCCTTACATAGCGCAGACCTTCGCCTGCCCCAGGCCAAGGAGGGCGTAGTTGGGGGTCCCTGTAGTGAACTTGACATACGCGGTGTCGGGACTGCCCCGGGGGGGGGGGCAGGGTTAGTGGATCCGCCGGAATGTTTTACGGGGCTAGAGGGGCCTAGCTCAAGATTTGGTCCGACACCCCCCACGGACTCGAGGTTCACTCCCAAGGAGAGGTATCCTATCGCCAGCAGGAGTGCTGACAAACACGGCAGTGTGCACCTCCCTCCTGTCTAGTTACTGATGGGCATTTAAGACTGTGAGCTGAGTAAGACGAGGAAATACTTCGCACCTGCTTATAATTATGCAAATAATAATAAAAGGAAGAGAGAGAGTCAGGTAAGTGTATCGGGGGCGTTCAGATGAAGCCTGGCTGAACACAGAGTCGCCGTAACGATATCCGGACGAGTTTCAATTGAACGCCTCTTATAGTCGGTTGGGTGTCACGAACTAAAGGTGACCGGCCACTGAAGGCGATTGGGTGTCACGAACTAAAGGTGACCGGCCGCTGAAGGCGATTGGGTGTCACGATAGGTGACCGGCCGCTGAAGGCGATTGGGTGTCACGAACTAAAGGTGACCGGCCGCTGAAGGTGATTGGGTGTCACGATAGGTGACCGGCCGCTGAAGGCGATTGGGTGTCACGATAGGTGACCGGCCGCTGAAGGCGATTTAATGTAAAAGTCGTTCGCCATCCGCGAATCTTCTAGGAAAAACGCGCGGACCCGAGTGACGTCCCCTTGTAAGCTGAGCTTCTCTGTTGCTATAGTGACGTTTACCCGTTTATTCTTGTTCGCAAAATTCTGCAACCTGTTTCTCTGCAGGTGGGTTTGTTTTTTGTTTGTTTTCATTTTTTAAAAATATAAAACTTTCAAAAACCAGTACAGTATTATTATTATTATTATTATTCTATATTCGGTAATGAGCGACGGCTGCGAATAAGTCGCCAGCTTCATCTAAATGGCTCTCACCCCGGGCACGTGTTGATGCTATCCGAGTAAGTACACACCTGTTGTCTTATTTCTGTGTAAGTATACAGGTATCTAATCGCTGCCGGACGGAATTGGTTTCAAAAGTTAACTCGCCTAACCACAGAAGGGGAACTTCTAGCGGGCGGGGTGACGCGATAGAGGAGCAGGAGGATCCCGGGGTTACTACTGGTACCCCATCTGATTGCTGGTTATTAAGAAGAATATGTTGACTCAGATGCAGAATTCTGGGGCACTTTCCTTCTTCAAGTCTGCAGATCGAGTCCTTCCCCAGTGTGGTTGGTGGTCTTGGCTAGTAGGTAGGTCGAAATTAAGCGCATGTGAGCAACGTTCGGGGCAGTGAGTCTCTGTTGCAAACGTAAATTGATCAATATTCAAGAAATCACAACAATACTCAGTTTTAAAATGCAGCACTACAAACATTCATTAGTGTACAAGATTATAATTTAGTATATCCATATTTTCAAGCCTCAAGGGCATTAAACAGCTCTTAAAACACTAATGAAATTTTTGGTGTACCATCAGTAGAACTTGACCACTATAAGATTGACTATGGCTTATAGTTTACATCTCAAAGTAAGACTGTGGTCCAGTTTATTAAATATTTTTTAAAATTTTAATGAAATTTTTTAAGTAACCAAAAATTATATCAATTTCAAATTTAGAAAAGATTATACTTTAACATATGTAAAGCACATGCGCACTCACATACACAAAAGTATTTATACTAATGTCATTCCAGTAAGACACCAATTAGCACATCTACAAAGATGTATTCTGCTACATTTTTAGCCTTTTTAGTTATTAATGTCACTTGCTAGGAAAATATCTATTGACAGGTCTCTCTGCAAACTTTGGTATCTGGGAGCTATTGACTCCTAAAATTGAAAGAAGAACCCCATATTCCAACTTTAGGAACACAAAAAACAAAACATACAAAATTTGAATGTTTTATTAATAATAACGGTAATACAGGGCGTCCCTGTTATACGAACAGGATGACTTCCAGAAAAGTTGACATATAACAAAACAACGTATAGCAGGGAACTCTTTTATTACTATCTTTTTACTAACACTGCAGTTGATCATTTTCACATGACGATATCTAGAAAAATTGTTTTAACTGTTTCTGCCTGAAAGATTGGAAGTGCTGGAGTTTTTTTAAAGCAGGTTCACAAATGATCCATTTTCATCCAACATCTGTGGATGGTATATTTAGATTATTACTCAATTTTGGCCCAGACCTGACATAATTTTCTAGCTCTCTTACAGTAAGTTAACATTGTTGGGGGGGACCTGATAGAGAGAGAAATATGAAAATATCTATAAAAAAACACAAAAACATTTGATTTATGGGAACAGTTGAATCCACACATTTTTTTAATGCATATGTTGTTGATTACCAATGAAATGTTATTAAGGGCACATAATAAGAAATATATTAAATGTTAATATTTGTATTCACAGGCCATTATCTTGTTTTTTTTTTAGCTATTTTTAAATGAGAGTATAAAACAGTTTGTAATCAACACCATTATGTTCAGCAAAGGCACACCTGAGCTTGACAGGTGATCTTTGATGCCAGCCATAGATGTTTGATAAAGTCTGTAACAATTAAATTAAAGATGTAGCTAAACTAGTATAAAAAATGTTTTAGTTGTAGATTAAGTTATTCACATTTTTGTGTTCTTCCAAGTTTTTCTGATCTGAGGGACTTTCATCTTAGTTCTTTTACATCATCCATAAAATATAGATATAATTCATATTTCTTAACTATAGAAAATGAGTACATCCCAAAAATAATTTGAAGGATTAAAAGGTACTCTTATGTGTTGCCGTATTTGGATGTCATCTTGGACAAAATGGTTATTTTAAAAGTTTGTTTATGATTGTAGGGCGGTTAATCAGCAAAAATATTTGTGGGGTGAAGAGTTACTCTAAATTCTGCTGTTTCTGTCTTGCTTTTTTTTTAATTCTTTTAGTTTGCATTTGATTTATTTGTACAGATGATTGGATAAGAGAAAGATGGGGGAATTCCGTCTTCATCATGTGCGGTTTTTTGACTACCAGCCATTAGCTATCCACTGTCTTGCTTATGATGAAGAAATGCGCCTGCTCGCCCTATCAAGGTAAGGAAATGATGTGTGTTATTTAAGATCAGGGGTTTGACAAGAAGAAGAAAACAAGCTAAACATCCAGATACCTGGATTTTTTTTTTTTTTTTTATCATGTGAAAAAAGTGAAAATCAATGTTCAAATGAAGAGAGTGGATTAACTATGGTTTGTGAGTAGTCAGTTCGGATTACACTAGTTTCCACTGATGTCCCTCTTTCATTGTGAATTTCTAACAGAAAGAAATTAAAGTCAATTTTATGTCTGATTTCACCAGATTTTTGTACAGCATATTAATAACTTAGCTTTAAGTTGGAATTTTTGAGTTTTTACTGGACTTATTCTTAAGCGATTTTTATTAAAATGTATTCATTTTATATAGAAATTTAAAAAAGAAAATTTCATCTTGAAGCTGACCCATCTGCGGATGATGCTGCTTTAATAAGCTGCCTAATGCTGTCAGCGCTTGCTTACAAAAACTGCCAAAACTTGGAAAAGTTCTAGTGTTAGCTGTAAAGCAGCAGGTAAAGTTTGAATATCCTCCTCCCCTATTTTTAATGATGCATCCAGCCTACAGTGTTTCATCCTCTTCATCTGCTGGCTCTTTTGTAAGAAAATAAATATTTAACACTATCTTAGAAAATGTATGTAACTTTTCAACAGCATAATTGGCCAGATTCAGGGTCCTATTTCCACAGTAAGATTTTTGTTATTGAACTCATCAGTGTTAACTGTTTGTGTGCATATACAGGTCTGATAACTCTGTGGAAATCTGGAGTGTTGCTGACAACTGGTTTCAAGAAAGGGTAAGATACTTTGATTGACTTTAAATGGTAAATATGTTTCAGCTTGCAATCTTAAAATAAGGATCCCACAATTTACTTTCCCTTGCCACTACTGCCATCCCTGAATCTGATAAATTCATCTTTGTACCTTCTTTTCTACTGTTTGGTGTGGGACGAAACCAGTGCGCCAGCCATGCTGACAACTGGTGCAGAAGCGGAGAAGTGCTGTGAGTCACAACATCAGGCCCTTGGCCACAACTGGCTAGTACCCTCTGCATTTGCTCCTCCACTACCTACAAAAAAGCATTGAAAATAAATGTTTAATTTCTATTTTTTATTTCTAAAAACTGTGATGTTTCCTTTTCCAATATGAAATACAAGAGGGTAAAATGGAAATTTTCACAGATGAGCAGTACACATTTTATGTACAATGTAGGCTAGGTGGAAACTTTCATTTGGAGTGGATGGCAGCCAGTGTTGTCCGAACAGAAATCTGCCTGACCACAGAGGAATGGGATGGCAGCTGTAGCCGTTGTGGTGATAACAGCACTGATTTAGCTAATTATTACTTGGAAAGGCACAATCAATTCTGGATATGTACACATGCTGAATGAAAAGATGGGATTTCTTAAAGGTGCATTTGCTTTAATTAAAAAGCTTTTTTTTTTTTAAAAAAAATAATTTCTGTATATACTTTATTTACTACTATTTTCTATTTTTGTATTTAGCAGAAAAATCAGCATTATTTGAATTATGAAAAAGTAATTAAAACAAAAAAATGCGTGCTGTCCTAGTTTGGTGCAACCAAAACAACAGACCGGGTCAACAAAGAAGCAGTGGCTTTAGATACAGAAACTCCACGCTCTTACAGACCCCTCAATTATCGAAAGAGTATATTTGATTGACAGGGGCTTTAAAATCTGTTAATTGACCTGATCTGTCAATTTTGAGAGGTTGAAGAGAAAAAATTGCCGAATCTTACTGGTTGTGCAACTGCTTTGTTGGAGCTAATTTTTCAAAACTTATCTCCACCTAAATTGCTTTCATCTTCTGACTTTGCATCACATTCTCTTTTGGTACCTGCAAGGTAGGTAGATCTTTTTCTGGGAATGATAATGGCCTGACGAATAATTCCCATTGTAGTGGTTGCACTACCAAGATTTAGCAGACTGTTATGATGATATATAGATACCATAGCTGACAGCAGAGATCAGGAAGGAGCAAGAGTGAGATCCGCTTGACAGTCCTGTAACTTTGTTTCTAATTTATGTTTAGCATTGTTCTCCAAACATAGCAGGTCTGCAAAGGTGTACAAAAAGAACCAGAACAGGTATTGAAAAGTTACTAGGAAAAAATCATCTTGTTATGCTCCATATGAATTTCTGTTGTGTGAATATAAATATCTACCTGCTGTGAAAATGTTTTGTGAAGTTAATAATAGAGAAAGAGTTGTAATTCCTATTTCAGTTCATTTTTTAGGAGTAGACAGTGGCTAAGGATTTTGGAGGGTCCTTTCTCTATTGTGTTTTGCATACTAGTGTATTAATGCATCTGTTCTCTCTAACCCCGACTTTATCCCATTTAAACACTTGGAGATGGACACTTTTGGAACTGGTGAGCAGCTGACTGCTGAGGATGTTGAAAGGCCATTTTGGTCCACCCTATTCGTAGAGAATCATTCATTGAGACTTATGGGGATGACAGATCGGCTGTGCCATCTTTTTTGTTGACCTGCTTTGGGCTAATAGAACGGCCATATTGTTCCAGAGGGTTAATTTAGAAAAGAGTTTTTAATTATGGAATTCAAGGGTATGGTACCTATATCATTTCTTACTGTGTGATTTGGAGGGAGGGAGAGTTCAGGGTTTATCATTGAGTGCTTTGCTTCTGGCCTTGGTATCATCATTTGTTCTATGGTTTGGGGTTGTGGGTGATGATTTCTGTGCACTGTTTCTCCTGTTTGTCTGTGCTCCAGATCATTACAGCTGACCAGTCCTTATCAGTCGAGGCTCTGGTGTGGCTCAAGAAGCGGCTCTTCTCAGCTGGACTGACCGGTGATGTCGTAGAGTACGACTTGCTGAAGTTGGCATCTAAAGTAAGTGAGGACCACGTGCCGTTGTTTGTATTACTAAGCCTGTGGAGAGAGAGTTACTGCTGTACTTGAAGAAACCCCTACTCCACAACTACTTAGTTTTTTATTTGTTCACAAATTCAAATTATCTTGCATATCACTTTGTATTATTAGTGAAATTATATGGAAGATTTGACTCTGTTGATATAACTACTCCCCTATTTTGAAAATTTTAAAGTCAGATAGAAATGAATGAAAACAATGGACCAATCTTGTCTTTTAAGGACATTTTTGGCAATTGAGCTCACATAATGAGCTGACTTACAGATCTTAACACCCTACCTAAACAATTTGAATGATATATCAAATTAAACATTTCCCATTCTTGCGTGTAAACAAACGTATTTTACCATTGAACAGCGTTTTAGCAGTAGGATCTTGAAAATGGGGATGTATCATGAAACAGTTTGCCACATGCAGCAACTGTCTTGACAAGTGTCAATAGTGAACGTGTCTGCCGCAATTTTCCACTAGTCACACGTGGCCATCTCATTGAAGGTCTGTCTCTAGTTATCAGCACCCACTACTGGTTTTGGGGGGGGGCTAGCGGACTCTTTAAGAATGTGGACAGCTTCTTGATAAGCTTAGCACAGCCGACACATGCTCCATTGTTATAGCTAAAGAAGGTGCTGGCCATGGCTTGATGGCAATCTGCTGTTCTCGAAGAACTGCGCAGAGCTCCTCATGCTGCACGAAATTTTGGGTTGGGTTTGTCTGAAAAAAATGGCACAATTTGATTTTTAAGGGATGACAGTTAGGTAGGTGTTGTTACCATCTCTCTTCCAACATGCCCAAATGATTCCTCTCGTTTACACCAAAGTCTGCTTGATGTTTGTCCCTGAAGCATCATTGACTTGGCTCTTATCTGTAAAGAAGACATTCCTTGGTGTTCACTGTTTACAATTGCATTTGCTGCTGCTGCTGCTTGCCTGTTAAAGTGCCTTGGTGAAGGAATGAGTGCAACTTGTGGACCTGTAGACAACTGCATCTCTCATAAGTGGTTATGCGTGTTTGGTATCTGGATGCAGGAGGAACCTGTTTCCTAAGTGTGTTGTGTGTATGTAGTACTTCTGCACAGCTGTTATCATTCTTGGTAGTTTTTGTTGTTAGAGTTCAGCCAGCAATTTTCTGTATGCAAAAATACAGATGTTTAGAGCTGACATCTGACCAAAAATGTTCCAAAGATGGAATTAAACAGCATATTCACACAGCATTAATCCCATAAGAAATGGTTACTCCAACTTAAAGTTTATCTATTTGTGAAAGTTATTCATTCATTCATTGATTTAGGCAAAGATTTTCTCTTAAAATCCTCTTACATTTAAGATTATAGCCAGTCAATGCAAAAATAATAGCGTTATTTTGAAAGACAGTTTGGCCTTTTATAACATTATTTTTAATTGGATGGTTTAACTTCCTTTTATATCATTATCTGATGATCATTATACTTTATTTATGTTTGTTTCCCAATTTTAAAACGTTTCCATCGGCTAAAAGAAAAAAATTAGAGAAATTTGCTTTTCTGCAAATGTTTGGCTTCAGCTTTGTACGAAGAAACTATCTTTCAGGTAAATACGAGGGTAAGTAAAAAAATTATCCGCACTTTCGCCATAACATATCTTTAGGTTTGTCACACTGCCTTCTGCTCATGCGTGCTTATAGTTGGTACTATTGTGGTCACGTGATCGAAGTTTGAGCTTGATCGCACCAGTTTTCTTGCTGCTGTTACAGTGTAAACATGGCAGCTCCGCTAGCAGTGTGCACCGAGGAACAAAGAGAGCAGTGATCCGATTTCTCTGGTCGGAAGGTGTGTCAGGGGCTGAAATTCATCGGAGGCTTTTAACACAATATGGCGACAGTGCACTACCGCGTAGAAGTGTGTATGAATGGATCGAGAAGTTTAAAAGTGGCCGGACAAGTGTGACACACAAAGAAGGAGCAGGATGCCCATCAACCTCCACCACTGATGAGAAGATTCAGCAAGCTTGAGAGATGGTAATGGCGAACCAGCGAGTTATCATCGATGAGGTAGCATGTTCTCTGCAGATTAGTCATGGTTCTGCCTATCAAATCATCCATGACGAGCTCGGCTTCCATAAAGTCTGTGCGAGATGGGTGCCAGCGGATAATTTTTGACTTTCCCTCGTAGTTCCTTTCACAGAACACTCAAAAGAAATTGTTTTAATGGCCACTCTTTATAGGATTTGAGCAATCATCTGTTCCTGCATCAAACATGAACACAATCTTGTGGATGTTATCAAAATCACCCATGTATCTTATGGCATTTCTAGCTTTGCTCTTTGACCCAGGATTTTGTCTGTAATGTGATGAGGTTTCTCGTAGTGGAGAGAAAAATAAAACCTTTTTTTTTTTTTTTTAAATTATTTTTATAAGCATTCAGTATCTTCAAATGCAGGAGGGGTGTGGTGCCTGACTAAGAATGCATCAAATACCTGCCTGGCAGTGAGTATGACTCATTTTTCTAATTAAACTTTAAGACACTTAGCCGTCGTTCTTTGTGTACGTTTTGGCTGACTGCAGAAACATCTATTTTTATAGTTTGTGAAGTGGTAAAGGTAACTGATGGAGAGTTTTTATTTTGGTGTGTTGTTACTGAATCATCCTGTTAAAGTTTGCATCTTTTGTTATTCATTAGTAGTTTATTGTCCATAATTCTTTAATTTTCCTATCACACTTATTGATTAGTTCTTTATTAAACTTATCTTCAGTCTTTTTGGTGGTTTTGTACTTCTCAAACTACCTGGCATTGCTAGCTCATTGTTTGAAATTGTTGAACTGGTCCAAAATGTCTCCTGTTTGTGTTTAGGCTGGTACGGAAGATGGTTGTGTGGTTCTGTTTGACGTTGATCATGGAGTTCTCGAGTATATGAAATCCTTTGATAAACAGGAAGGTGAGTAAATCTGATTACTGGGATAATGATGTTCACCTGAAAGTAAGTGTGTCTGAATTTTTTTGATGATAAGGAAAAAAAAAGATATTGCCTGGGGTAGGTAGTGTACGATAATCTTATAGCATCACCAATGATGGAGAGATACTGCACAGTCATTGCTGCATCATTGGAATGCCGGAAGGCATTTGTTGTATCTATAAAACGATCAACAATGTTGCTGGAAAATTGACTGAGCTACAGTTTTGAGCATGGAATCATGTACAAAGTTGTCTAAACCTTTGAATTTTGTTGGAGACTCCTGAAAATTTATTACATTTCATACCTCCCTTGCTGTTACTAAGTTTAAACTATCCTGAAAATTTGAATACAAATGTGCAGCAGTATTCTCATTGTTAGAGATTTTTTGATTGGCTGAAAGAAATTGAGTCAGGTGCTAATGGAAGTGTTTTATTCACTTTCACACTTTCTTATATTGTGTTAAACTGATTTTATATTTTGAAAATGTGAATAGAATTATAGGTACATAAACATATTGAGTAGGACTGCATCTAGTCTGCCAAATGAGTTCTTCCTCAACATTAAATAAAATGATGCTGAAGCTAAAATGGTTTTAGTCTATAGTTGTAACATTAGACTGAAGTGGGAAGAACTCTGGACAGTCAAGTCAAAACATTCCTTCTTGGTGTATGTACTTCTACTTTTAACTACTTGGACAGCTGCTACCGTGTGAACAAATGGTGATCATAAAACATGGAGGTGGTGGAATGCTTGGCTCTGATGACTCCATATTACTGCTAGAAGACTTTTTGTTTTTTTTTTGTGTAAAACTGTAATTTGCCACAAGAGTATTTTGTTAAATGAAACCTAGCTGGAAAATAGCATTGCCTTAAGCATATCTGCCCTTCCCCTCTTGCTTCCATTTGGATGTCCCAAATACTGATGAAATGTTATGCATCTTTCCTCATTTCCTTCCAGTAACATGTTGCTTAATCTTAATCCTGTTTTGTCTGTCTCTGTTTCATTAGTGTTGGGGCCTAGTATTGAAATATTGGAAATGAATGTACAGTTTTACTTAGTGGTCTCTCCCTCTATAATAGATCACCACCAGCCTTTAAGCAAACAATTGATTCTTGGGTTAAAGATGACCATGTCATGAGTTTGTGGCTCTTACTCAACTGGGATTCTTTGCCAGACTTATAATGGTTTCCTGAATTGATGTTGAATTAAAGATAGATATCTATCTATCTTTTTTTTTTTTTTTTACTTATTGCTGATGGTGGACATAGTTTCAAAATGGAGCACTAAATATTGACTTGTTTGTTATATTTAACAACAGCATCTTATTACCTGTATTAAATTTTGTTTGGAAACTGGTCTGTGGTTATTAATGTTGATTGTTTTAAAAAAATTACTATTGTTGATTTTTTTAGCAAGAATACTGTCCATAGCCTGGCACGTTGATGAGGAAATAATAGTTACAGGTGGAATTGAGAACATCAGATTATGGAATGTGCAAACAGGTTGTGCAATTCAACGACTGACTCTTGGACAGCAAAATAGCAACAAGGAGACAATTGTTTGGTGCATCGCAATCACCAGGTGACAACACTTTGCCTAATGCAGTCTTAAATCATCACGTCTTCATGGCTTTGATGTGTGTGTTTTAAAAGAAGAAAAAAATCGTTTGACAATTTTATCAAGGACTGTAGTGGGTTCTGCAGCTGTCATCACTCCCTTTGTTTGTTTTTTTCCTTTCTATTTACCTGTTTCTGTATGGTAAATTGGACTAATTACCTGTTGTTTTTTTGTAAAATACCACTCTTCACCCATATTGTGTGAATCATGGGTATTCAGAAGAATTAAAAACTAAAATCCAAAATTATATTTAGAGAACTCTTCTGAACTCCTTCCACCTTTGAAATGAGAGTTGTTTTGATGATGCTGTTTCAGGGACATGACGCTGGTAACAGGAGATTCTCGAGGGAAAACCTGTTTCTGGAGAGGAAAAGAGGGGACATTAATCAAGGTATTAAACCTACCATAGTAAATATATTAAAATATTTTAAGTCAGTTGAATTTGCATTTGGTGCATTTAATTAAATTGTTGTTATGACATTTTAAAGGAGTCCCTCCAAGGTAACAGAATATCTGCAGATGTACAAATGTATCATCGCATATTGGTGCTGTTTGAAAGTTTGGATTTTTGTAGCCATATTAGTAGTTCTCGTGCCAACCAATAAAGCATAATTCAGACGATTAGTGTTTGTGAGTGCATTATGAAATTATAAATAAGTTTTAAAGAAAATTTTATTTTAAAAAGACTATTTATTTTGACAGTCTTGCTTTACATGACTGTTTTTCTTATTTTAATTTATGTTTCTCCATATTTTGATTTGTTTTGCAGAGTTTTCAAAGTCACAAGGCGGATGTTCTATGTTTGTGTGTCAATGAGGTGAGTTGTTGATCTACTTTGCTATGGCTTCTATTAATGTTCAGGCTGGGGAAATGCACAGGAATATATTCTCAGTGATCGAGGCTGTAAGTTGTGCTGCCAGGTATCGAAAGATGTGAATGGCCCCAGTATTGCATTTTGGATCAAGAATTGTAAGCACTCAGTGGGTGGTCAAGTCCTTCCTTCCAAGATGGTGATTTAAGTCAGCGCTTTTTCCCAATGAATGAACCTGACAAAAACCCTACTAGAACTCTTAGTTTTTAGATGTAAAAGGAAACCCACACAACTGTCCGGTGAGGAAGAGCAAGGCGCCAAAACGAGTTGGTCCTGACCAGGATTAAAACTTGGACTCTCAGCCTTGGCAGCCCAGTGGTCTTAGCCATTGGATCACTAGCTGCCCAAGGTTATGGCAGGCTCCTGCTGTGCATTACAGGAGCAGCCTGAGAGAGATGGTGACTCTTGTAAATTATAATTTTGTCAGGGCAGTGGTTCAGTAATTATCAGGGAGATGAAAGTGAATTTACTTGGCTATGAACCCTTTGTAAATTAACTCTTAACAAATTCCTTACAAAGATCTTTGCTGAATGCATTGATGCACAGTATTAGAAAAGGAACAAGAAACACTGGGTATTACGTGTAAATAACACACAGTGGAATTTCATCTCTTGTAAGAATGAAATGCTCCATGGTGGTCATGTGGTGATCTAGTACACTGCGATTGGTGGTCGTGCAAGCAGGCGATGTAGTGAATACTATAGATCCTTGGAAGGAAATAACCCATGGAAAAACAAAAAAACAAAGTCTTGGCTAGTGAAGGCTACTCCATATTACAAATTGCAGCTTCATCTTCATGTTTCTGGAGCTGTAATCAACACTCTGGCAAGGTTACACAAAGCTGTTACTACTGGCAACAGACATGGTTGAGGACGAAAGTCGAAACTCTCCAATGGGTTCTACATGATAGACAACGAGCCAGTACAAATCTTATGAATTGCTTAGCTGCAAGTACAAGTTTAAAGTTTTTTCAAGAATTTAATTTATATATATATGTGTATATTTTTTTTTCTCCAAATATATTAATTATAAAACTTTATATATTAGAAATTATTCTTGTGCATAAAGAAATAATTCATCAAAATGAGTGAATGAATATCTGTAGATTAATTATATAAAATTAATTTTTTAAAAGTTTTCAACCACTTGACCTGCTATCAAATTCCCAGGGATATTTCTGACAGTGTGTCTCTCTCACAAATGTGTTCCTTTATAACACAATAACACTAGGGAGAAATCTACTATGTAGCCTGTGTATACATAATCTGGAGGTGTACCACAATACTAGTAAGAGAAACAAAATAACTTCAGATAGAATTCAGTTTCTAAGGGAAATGTGTGAGCCAGGTGTTATTACAGTGCTATTAAGGAGCATGTGTCTTAAGGTATCAGTTGACATTGGTCAATTATCATCCAGATGTTTTTATGCCATTTATGCACCTTCAAAGCAAACATCACTGTTTCACGCCGCCAGTCTGCAATGTTCAGGTTCAGTTTGTTCACGTAGAAATTGCCAAAAGATGAGACAGTGAGTTATTGGTGTTTACAGTCGAGGCTTTGTATGAGACTACAGATAAAAAGAAAAATTAACGAAAATGGATCTGTGCTGATAGTGGTGTCAGACCCACTTTACACCATTTTCGTAAAGGTGTTTACAATGACAAATGTCCAAGGATTTGCATCTTGTGGTGAATTTCACAGTTCACCCAAACCTGCCCCTGCGCTATTTATTGCCTTTTCTACAGAAATTTCAAAACAATTTGCATTAATCTGACTTGAAACGTCTTCTACGTAATAGTTTAGAGTACATCGTTGCAGAAAGGTTGTGTCACGTTTGTGATACAAAAAATTCCTTTAAAAGCTGATGTTCACATTGGCTCCCAGTATCTGCCCTGACAGGGTTCTACCTTAGAAATACTCTGTAGTGCCTTTATTTTTTCACATTAATATTCCCCGAAAGCTGTTTTATCTCCATGAATTGCCTTTAAAATGTTGTTTTTTTTTCCCTTTTAAACAATTTTGTTGATGGCTTAGTTTGATTGGATTGATAACAGATACAGCAACATCATAAAACCTTTCTTTTTCCAGGTAGGAGATTGCATGTATTGTAGCGGCGTTGACCCAGCTCTTGTTTGCTTCAAACGCATCCCCTCCAAGCAGAACAGCGACAAAACAGAGTGGGTCCGAAGCGGCGTCTTCTACCAGCGCAGTCACGATGTTCGCAGTGTGGTGCTGGTTGACAACCATGTCGTCACAGGAGGTTAGTTTCTGCACCTTTCCTTGGGAAGCTGAACAAGAGAAGCTTACTGGGTATTTTGAACCTCTCTCTCAGTCTGATAGCATTGTCAAATAAATTCACCTGTCAGCAAACTTTCTTTGGACTTAACAGCTTTATTTTAGCATAATTTAGTTATTAGGAGGATGAAAGAAACCATTATGACTTACACATGACATCCAAAAGTTACTTATGTCTTATGCTAATTTACACTAACCCCATAAACAGGTAATCTATTATTTCATCCATTCTCAAATCTGTAACTAAAAACCAATCAAACTGTGCTGACACTTTAGCCAAGTTATAATTGTGCCCTCTTCGTGCAGGTAACTGAAAGAATTTGTTGTCCACCTGCTTAAAATTACTGGGATGATGATCAGATGAAATCCATCTGTAATAGAATCACTGTAATGATTTTTGGACCCTGAGTTTCATTTGAATGTCTTCAGTGTTTTGCAAAGATATCCAAACTGGTTAATCATTCTGCAGACACTAGGCTTGAAACTTGAGAAATCTATGCTTCGTTTCCAGTAATACACTTTCTTTTTAATCATGAACGCTGAGCCTACAGCAGCAAGTTGAAGATGCAGGTGAACTATGGACTTCTGTTAGGAAATAGAAGTGCTTTCTTTGGTTTTATCTACATTTTTGTGTCTCCATTGATTCTGTCACCTTTCCTGGTCAGCTTATTACCAATGTTTACTAACAACTACTAGCAAAGATTAGAAATATTTTTGTAAATGTGTGCATCTGCCATTTGTTGCAGTATTCTTGTAGTGTAGTGAAACAGCTTTTATTCAATTATTTTTTTCAGGAATCGACTCCTTTCTCATTATAAACAGAAAAGAGATGATGTGGTGGTGCAAAATTGGTGGGATCCCTCATGTAAGTAACTGGGCGGAGGGTTGCAACTAGAGTTCATGAAAACTTTACAAATGGCACAGGTTGACTAGTTCATCAAGTGCATGCCAACTCTGCTGCCTTCTAACTTAAATATGATATTTTTGTGCACTTTTCTCGATAAAATCTGTCAAAACTAGGAAGGTTTGGAAAGAATACAAAAACAAGTTACTTATACAATTATGAATCTCATGTTTCCATATATTTTATTTTTTTAAAATTAATTTTCCTCAATTTATTGTTTTTTTTTTTCATTTTCAATAAATAAACTACATATTTTCTCCTAAAAAACCATTCAAAGTGTTCACTATCCATGTTGACTGTTTTATCTATTTTTAGACTTTAATGGTTACTTTTGCCATTGTGTAGCAGATTCTTTTTCTGTAGTTTACTTAGCTCCGGCAGTCTTCGGTTTCTGATGGTGCCAAGGTAGGTAGTCCAGAATGAAAAAATACATTTTTCTTCTACTTTGCTGTTACATCCTGCCATCCATACATCACATGTCTAGCTAGAACTTCATAAAGCAACAAAAAGTCACATAACAAAGTATTCCTTGTTTCATCAACATATAATATTACAGTGGTGGTCAAACTTAGTCCATCAGCTAATTTTAACACACAGTCAGTGAGCTTAGATTAATCTACTTGGAAAATCTGCTATGAATTAACAGATTGTAGTTACCAGCCCTTGCATGAATTTTAAACAACACGTTTTTGAACCAATGAATCTGATTTGAGTTTATTGTTCTACATCTAAGGCATTTTCTAATGTTATAACAAACTATATTATTATTAACAATGTTGTGATAACAGTATAATACAAATTTTAATGTACTGAATGGTACACATCAGACAACAGGATATTTTGTATGACACCCGTTATGTAATGCCTTACAGTCATCTCAGCCATTGTATGATCTTTCAGTTCTTTGTCAACCCAAGGCTTGGATCTTGGGATGATAGTTCTCTGATTTCAAGTGCTGTCTGTGGCTCGTCCTTTCTGGGTAGGGTTTACCCACAAAACTCATACTGTTGTCAGGTGATTCCAAACTTGCATAACAATGGTTAAGTTGGATATTAGACCTGTCACAAATGTTCAAGTAATTAAGTTAAAGAACAATGAGATTATGGTGTTTTGATGATGGTTTACTGATGAGCAGCTATACTTAGCCATTGCTAGGCTATGGACCAGAAGATGTTGCTGAACTTGGTGATGTTATGAGTGGCACAGAGTGATTGGTTCAGTTCACATCACGAAAGACTGGCAGGGAACACCACAACAGTATTGACCTGAGTGATCACCTATCTACCATCTCAGCATGTTCTCGCCAGAAAAAAATGCGGCAGGTACTAATCTATCTGTTAGAAGTTCATTGTTTCACACAAACCTAACATCAGCAGACTGTGGGCTGTGCAGGAAGGGGGAAGACTAGAGCCAGGTTTTCTTCTCTGATGAGAGTAAATTTAACTTTCACATTTTTTTTGGTGATTTATGTGCTTGGCTAGAAAGGAGACCATTTTGGGGGTGACCGTGTTCTTGAACTGCTGTGTCATCATCACAAAAGCTAACTGATTCACTTTGATAATCAGTTCTACCTAGTTGAGGTCACCTGATCTGTTATACCATTTGTACATTAATCAGTTTACCTTCATGGACATTAATGCCATGTGCTAATGCAAGAATGGTTGTAAACCACCTTCTGGAGGAAAATATCCAATTCTCCTTCGTGGTCTGCTCATTTCCCTGCCCTAAACTCCATAGAAAATCTGGGCTGAGCTCTCTAGGTACATTGAAGTGCAGCCATGTGCTCCCGGGGTGGTTCTGGAGCTACGTCAAACTTGACAGAAGAGGGGAAAACATTGCCTCAGGAGTCTGTCAGATGTCTGGTGAACAGTAAGAAATTTTGGTGCAGTGCTGTAGTGCAAACCAGAGATCATATACACTACTAAAGGTCATGTTACTTTGGTCGATGCAGCTACTGACAACAAAATGAAAACTTACACTACCTAGTGTATAGATATTGCACAAAATAAGCTCTGTATGACAAACATCTTTTCCTCAATGAATTCTTACCATTTATATCATAACACCCCTGCATTTTGTTTATCAGTGTACAAGAGGTAGTATGATTTTGACACTCTAGACTACTTGTAAGAGAGCTAGATATTATACTTGTGTGTGTTTTTTTTTTTCTTTTGACTTTTCAGAGGAAATTAGTTCACACTGCAAAAGCCTCTAACATTATTTTGCTACAATACTCAACTTACCTGGAAGTTTGGAAATTAGGAAGTACTGGAAAAACTTCAGGTATTTAAGCCTTTTTTTTTGTACACTACCCCATTACTTGGTGCATCAAGAATTACATCTGGGATATGCAGTGCCATTTTTGTGTCAACGTATTGAATGAACCCACTATGAGGCTTAAGAAAGTTCATATCAGAAAATCATGGCTGGGATGTTTGAACTGATGACACATTTTAATAAGTGATTTTGCTTGAAATAACTCTACCCGGAGGACAGCACCGCATAACATAGTACATCAACATCCACTTTACATTTTGAATATTTTCTTCCTTTCATTTTTGAAAAAAAATATCTCTAATTTTGTTCCTTGACAATATTCGAGTTAAAGAGAGTTGCAGAGACTGACAGCTGAACGTGTGTGCAGTCTGGTGACACTATCACCTAGGTGGTGTTGCTCACTTTTCCACAGAATTTATAAATAGTTTTGAAAAGGTTAAAAAAAAAAAAAAAAAAGGCTCACGGTAACAAGAATTTTAAAATTTTGTTTCTCTTGTTTGAAACAACTATTTTTTTATCAATCAGAATGGGAAAAGGTTTACCTAATCTTCAGAGTTCAGCTTGTGCTCTTCATGGTAGCTACCGCCTCAGATTCTTCTGCAGCCGACCCATCCTGATTGCCCCTGCTGTCTTTTATAACGTTTGAAAAGGAGTTACTCATGTGCATGGTGGCAGAACTTTAGCACAAGTTTTCTCTATAGTTTCACTTAATTTTTTTTTTAACTTCACTCCAGAAAAACTAGCAATGGCACCTGGTAAGTTATTGCTGTTATAAGAGTAAAGATCAGATCTACCAAAGTTGCTTCTACAGCTATTATTATCAAATGATATTCATTCTTAGTATCACTTCTACAGGATGCCATCTTTAGGTTTACTGTTTGTTGTAACTTCCATTGCTTCGGTTTTGACATGAGTGTTTTATGATAAATGTTCTTCTGTGGAAGCAACAGAACAACATAAAGATGAATGCAGGAACAATGCTGGAATTGTTTATCTTGTTTTCATTAATGTATTGAAAAATACGGTGAACACTCTCTTACCTGAAATAATTGGTGTGCACGTATTTCAGTCTGGGTATTTAGAGTTAATACAACAAACTAAGTTTTTATTAGAAAGTTAGGCACTTGTCTGTAATTTTTTTAGAATTTAGAGTTCACTTTATGGATAAATAAGAAATAATACAGACGAATGATTTCAAATTTGGTAGTATCAAAAACAAAACATAAAAAATATATTTGTTATTACATGATATTTCCTTAGTATAACCTGTATCTAATTTGTATTGCTTATATTTACAATGTTCAAGATAAAGTGTCTGAATTTTCTATATTAATTTTTATGTAAAATATTGAATTCTAATACAATGATCTGACCCTGGTGGTCACATGACATGACATTAATTAGTCAATGCAGGGTTTAAAATAACAGTTGTGTGTTGGACCTTGTCTAACCAACTCTCACTACAAAGAACAATGAAATTAGGAAAAAATGAAGCTTCACAGCTTATTTATAAACAATGTACATATTTCTCAATAAACAATCTCAAAGTGTAACTTTCCTCTTAGATTTTTACTTTGTAGAACTTCCCATATTGACTCCTGCATATGTATCATCTCTCAGCTCTGCTGCTAACTTAAACTCAGGAGTCGAGCTTGACCTTCCAAAGATAATAAATTCTCCTGGGAACAAAGTTGCAATGGGCTTTCATTTATGAAAACCTGGAATATAAGTTATGTGGTCTCTCAAAAAGAATCTAATTCTTATTCTTGTCGTTTAAAAAAATTGTTCTTTTAGCTGTACAGAAATGATGGTGTACAAAACCAAGTTTGCCCAGAATAGTTTTTTAACCTTTTGAGTTGCTGCAGAAAATATAAATCTGGTTGTGTTTTGTGAAAACATTGAAATACTCGATGAAGTCTCGCGGTCATTCGTTTAATTTTTACGTCTACGTTTTCGGGTTTTTCAGAAAATTGATGTTTCTTGATTAGAATGAGTGAAGTAAGGCAGGAGTATCTTGAATTTATACTAATTATTGTTTGGCTCTGACTGTTCTTGTAACCAAGTTATTTACACAGTCAGTTTATATAATATATTAATTAACTCTCATACTTTTCAGTTAAATAGTTGTAATGCAGCTTTATTTGACAAATTCCTCTTGTAACATGGAGTCTTAAGTATGAAAGTGAGGCTAAAACAACTGAACCATGGGAGGAATCTGTTTATAGCTTCATTAGCATGGGTAGGCAGTTTTCTTTATTCAGTTGTCTGGTACATCTTTTATCATACAAAAACAAAATGGTGGTTTTGGGGAAGTAAACAGAGGCACGTATTCACAGATTTTTTGGAAAAGGTACAAAAATAGTGATTTGTAGGTTGGCAGAGTGAAAACTGAAGCTTTAGAATGGAAGAATAAATTAGTTTAATGAATCACAGAATGTAGTCTAAAATAAATAGAACAGAATAGTGACATTCCATGTGACAGTGGTCAGGAACTAAGAAGTTCCTGCTTATTCCTAAACAATACACATTCTAGAAGATAAGAGTAATAACATTGTTAGAATAATGTACCTAGATTTAGAGTATCTCTCATAAAAGACAACTTAATAAAAAAAAAAATACAGAAAAACTTCCCAGATTAATTTTATTTGCTGGCTTTTTTTAGATTTCTGATCTGTTGATGAAAATAGAATTTTAATTTCATTCTCTGGAATATTCTGGTTAAGAGAGGATTGACTGTTTTACTTATATGAGTTTAAGTTTGAGACTTTCTGTACTACGAATGAATGTCTTTGTTAATTTTGTGTAATAGCTTAGCTTAGCCAAATCAAATATAAGAGCATTCTAGTGAATGCTGCTACAGGAGATTTGAGGTCTATCCTTTATTGACTTGTTTAGAGAAATTTGCACAAGGCCTTCCATGGATAGTAGCTGATGTGCTGTTAGGTTTATATGTATCTAGTAGTTACATTCACGCAATTTTATAATACTTAAAATATATCGTTTGTGATTTCTCTGGGATAGTCTCTTTGGTAGTGGTAATACTGCATAACTCCACTTATGTCGAATTCCAAGAATTACAGCAAACAGCTACATTCTTGGTTGTTGGTTTTTTTTTTTTTTTTTTTGAGACATTCTTTTTGGAAACTGGTGCACATCTCAGTTATGACATTTTAAGGGCACAGCAACACATTAAACTGATTTATAAAACTAGAACAAAAAGTGTAGCATTGACCAGAAATATAGTTGGGTTGGTTTCTTTTGGTGTGCTGCCACCTGTTGTCAAAGCCAGTTAAATCACCCATTACATCGCATGCAGGGGTTGTCTTTTGTATCTTAAACCCTGAGCAACATTAAAGTAGGATTACTTACTCTCAAACTCATGCACACACACACGCGGATAGAGAAGATCTAGTATTGACACCACAATCATCTTTGATGAAGAATGGAGAGCATGATGGTAGTCTAACAGCAGATTTTAGCTTCTTTTTTTTTTTTAAGATAACATTTATAGTTTAATTAATTGTTGAAATTGGTCCTTCTATAGAACGGCACAATGCATAATGTGAGAATTGAAGCTTTCATGTCTGTTTTAGATAACCTCGATTTGTAAATTGCCAACGTTCTGAGGGATAGACAAACTCCGTAATGGCATGTGGGCATTATCTCTAAGGGAAAGAAGTAAGGAATGGGTGAAGTTGGATAGTTAATGGAACATCATACAACAAAATGGTCTGGTTTATTGGCAGTGGTGTTTGTTTTTATTTGAAACATTAATCTTTATTTAAAACCTAAATCTATTATTTAAAGCTGTTACCATGGGATTTGTAACTGAACTGTTTAAGTGGAAAACCATGTGGTAATACACGATAACTGCGTCACAGTTGATGTGCTAGTTTCTGTTATATCTTATGCTGTTTTTACTCTGACAATTGTTGTAAACTGTTATGTGCAAGGTTTTTTGTTGCTTTTTCAGGCAAAAATGGAGAAATTCTTCCTCTGCAAACCCAGCCAATCAAGTTGCTGCAGCTGAAGGCTAAAAATGGCAGAAACATAATTTGCTCTGCTATTTCTTCAAATGCTGAATTAGTAGCCTTTAGCGATCATGGTGGGCCTCACCTGTACTCTCTGAAAATTGTAAGTGCAGTGCATCAAAACTTTGCTGCTGCTGCTTTTTCTTCTAGGAGGGTAGGGGTTGTTCCCCTACACCAAGATACTTATGTTAATGGATGCCTTTTGAGTTTAAAGGTTTCCCATTAAAATACAGGAGTGAGTTAAGTGATTTAGGGCAGAGCATTTTGGCCAAGCTTGTAGGACATAAAGTCTGCTTATTGGAAAATACAGCATTAAGAAGAAAAACCTGGCCAAAACCCTTTGGTATTTGGTTGAAGGTGTGCACATTGTCAATTTTAAATGGTTTCTGATTAAGACACGACAAACCATCCCTCGCAAACAACAGAGCCTCCCTTTCTTCTTTAATTAAGGTCTGGATAAATGACAGTGCTGAATGCCACAAAGCTTGACTTTCAGTCCTAAATTTTCTAATCTCAGGTAATCAAATGCATACAAAAATTAAATATTCTCCCTTTTGAGATGGCTATCTTTTGTTTTCAAGCTCTCTTTAGAGGTGAAATAGTAGTATTTCAGTCTGTGTGAACACAACTATGAGAGAGAGGTTTTATGGTCGTCTTGACAGGAGAGCTCTGGTCTCATACATGTTTTAAAAGTACTGAAATTTAAATTTACTCCCTTGAAATAGATGTAGGTAGGTTATCATATTAGTTTTCTGGGTTTTTTAAAATATATTTTGAGCCACTTAATAGTTTATTGAAATGAAATGTTAAAAATTGCTTTCTCTCTCTCTGCAGGAGATCCCAATGATGTCTGCACCTTGTGTTACAATAAATCGTATACGGCTTTCTTCGCATGTGCTCATAGCGCATTGTCTGATTTTCTCACCAGATGGCACCAAACTGGTGCTGGGAACCAACACAGGGACCTTGCAGGTTGTTACTACAGAGCAGCCAGACCACATCATTACAATAAATCCACCTCGAGGTTAGGTTAAGTTTGTTTGTTTTTTTGACCATTATTCTAAACACAAAGTAAATAAGTGGAAAGGGGAGAGATATTGCGTATAACTTATTTTCATGCTACAGGAAGGGAATGTGGATCTTGGATCAAGCCTTGTCACTTACATATGCGTATGCACAAATGGCAGAAATTCAGCAGTAGTGGAAAATTTTAATTATAATCTCCATTTATGTCTAGACTTCTTGAAAATTCAAGATTACTGTTTACAAAATTCAAGGATATCTTCCAGGTTGGCAACTATTGAGTTTGTTTACTTTCTCATCTATTCATCCTCATTAAATTTGTACATCTAACACTTCCCCAATCATTAATTGGTGCCTCTAGTGTCTCCTCACATCTTCAAACATGATATTGGGTGTTCATTGTGTATGCTGCGATATAAAAGTGCATTTCTAACACCACAAAGTTGATTATGCAGTATTTTTAGAACTCTATTTCTTAATGATGTAGTAATTCTTTATATGTAGCTACAGAGTAATAAGGAAGTAAATTTTTTAAAAAAACTAATGAATATTTAGTGAAAGAAATAAAATTTGCGGAGAATGCTTAAACATTGCACTAGTGATGGCATAATAACTCTAATCACTAACACACACACCCCCCCAAAAAAAAACGAAATTAGAATTATTTTGGTTTGTGCGATAATTTTGGCTGCCACTGTAAGGCCATGTTACCTCGAATGTAATTTTAGCTGTGTGTGGAATCTTTGCTAAAGAAACGAGATAAGCAGTAAGAACTGGATTACGAGTTAATTGGATACAGTACTGATATGGGCTTTAAAGAAAATAAACTAGAATTGCTTTCAATATAGAAACTTACAGAATGATTGCATCATCTCATTTTTTAAAGATCGGTTGTTGAGCACTAGTATTTTAATTAAATTTACCTGAAATAGTTTAACATCAGTGAAATATCGAGCTAGAATTGACGATGTTCATCTTGAATGTTTTTTACTAATAACAGCACCAGATCTGAGAATTGAATTTAGGACAAGTTTGGCAAACATTTGTAACAGCTGCTCTTTTCTCCACAAAACAAGAAGATCAACATTTTTGTTATTTGGGATTTGATGTTATATAAGCCAGTATCCATAAATAACTATTCCTGTATTTTTGTTTTGGTTCTCTCTTCCATTGTTAAGAATTAGAAAATCTTTATGTATTAAAAACGTTAGCAGTATTCTCTAAATTGTCATGTTTTTTCCCTTCATTTTTAGTTGTGGTTGATTTCAATTTAAATATTCAATGCAGTCTTTATGCTGTTTGTATTCATTTATATTATTATTCTTGTTTTAAAAATCTTATAGAACCCAAGCATTCAATATATCTTCTGGCTATTAATAAGATTGGAAACTCTGTTGCTGTTGCTGACAATGGTGGGGAGATTAACGTTTACAACATTATGACACAGCAGGTGAGAGGCTTTCTGTTATGCCATTTTTCTGAAATTAAATAATAGAGTGAAAAATACCTGAATGGTGGTGATATTTCTGCAATCCACAAAGGTGCTGATGAAGCGTTAATGTTGGCCAAAAGTCCCTTTTAAAATGGTACAAAATCTCTCTTATGTGTGAAGAAAGTCCTGTCCTGGATGTTGCATTTTCCAGCAGGAGAAGTGATTTGCTCCTATACAGGTAAAATCTTTTACTCCGGCAGAGACATTTTCAGAATTTAGTTACCATGACTAATAATGGTTTCAAATCCAACTGTGTCTTCCAGCAACAGCATCTCTTTGTTGTGAAAATCAAAGAATCACTAAATAATAATAATTTTTTTTTGTCAAAATCTTCTACAATCTTAATAATTTGAGCATTTATCGAGTCATTGAACAATATTGTATTTTCATATAATCTACAAAGAGATTTCTGTATATAATTTAATTTTATTAAACTTTTTTTAAATATACCATTCCTTGTGTTGGAGTTTGTCTGCCTTGTGGAATGCGTAGAGTTTATCTACCAATAATGAAGAAAATATTCCCACAATGCAATACACTGCTGAATCCCATAACAAATGTACTAACTTCTCTTTCTCTGCCCGTATATATAGTAGTTTTATAGACAGTAGGGTGGTGGCATTTGTTTTTTGTTGTTTTTTTTTTTTAGACTTTTTAATGTCATCAAACAATCTGTCAGCATTCCTAGTAGTGCATTGTGGGAATTGTCTTATATATCAGCAGACAAAAACACTTCAGATTCCATGCATGTTTGCTTAAAAAAATTTTTACTGCATTTCCAAACCAGTTGTCTCTCTTTTACACACGATATTTTTGGAGAAATTTCCAGATGAAATTAGCTGCAAAGTGGAAAATATTGCTGACAAAACAACAAACAGAGCTGTGGTGCTGCGCGAGTTAGATGTCTTCTGGTCTTACTAGCAACTTTGCTAAATTTGATTTCTTGTATCTTCAGCTGATCTGTAGTCTCCCAAGTCATAAGACCAAACCATCTGCAATGGCATTTCACCCAGATACACCTGAACTAGCAGTGGCTTACTCTGACCAGCTGGTAAGTGTTTGTTTTTTTTTAAAAAAAATGATAATAAAAGCTGAATCTATTGTAAATCTTGAATATTGAGAGAAAAAAATGCATGCTGTTTTGGGCATCATGGTATATGAGTCCAACTCCATTTATTAGTTTGGCCTCTATTTTAACTTTAAAAAATTAGTTCTCCAGCAAGGTCTGTTCTTTTAGTGTAGCCTTCAAATAATTTAGACGGATTTTTTAGAGTCACTTTCTTTGAAGAAATTTCTCCACTAAGTTGCATACTAGAGGGTATTTGAAGGGTCCTGTGAAAGTGCATCTAATGTATAATTCCAAAGTTTGTTCCCATTAAACCTCCATGTTGCATTGTGGGGACTATACACTGATTCAGCAAGTGCACATCAACCTTTTAACAAACATCATATTTGAGCCAGACATCTCAAACTTCAATTCATCTGACTGTGGAATCTTTTCCCATTCATTCATTGCATGTAATTTTTCCTGTTGGAGGCTTATTTTCTCTCCTATCTGCTTGTTACATTAATATCATTAATAGATTGGTGATCTGTTTGTTGATGTCTTTGTCTCGTCGCTTGTTTTCTGACTCAGATTGTCCCGTTCAGAGTCTCTCTTGTTTGTCATGCCACTTCATTTAGCAGTTTGTTAGTCAGTCAGTCAGTCCACTGATTTTGTTGAGTACAAATTTCAGTGTATGCCACTGGTTTACTCGTATTTACAATGCCGCTGATTGTTTGATCAGATTTGATGAGTGTGTCAGAGGTATTCTGAAACCACAGGGTTTATCAGGTAAAGCAACGAAGAAAGAAGTGATGTCACTTTTATTCATTTTGGAGAGGGAGGGTGTGTACTTGGAAATTTCAGTTGCCATTTTCCATTGCTTTCCACAGATATACGAATTTGATGTCAGAAAGAAACAGTTTAGCAACTGGTGCATTCAGCACAAGAAGCAGTTTGTTCCTCAGTGGTTGAAGAGGTCCAGCAAGATCATCAACCTGACATACAACCCTAGAAACCCCAATCAGCTGTTTATCCAAGATGAGAAAATGTTCTGCATTTTGGATAAAACACAGGTAAAAAAAAAAAAAAAAGCAAAAAAAATTATCGTTTTTTGTTTGTTTAAACAGTGTCTCAGTGCAGACCAGTTTTTCATACTACCTCACAAATAACAGATTGGTGGTTTCTCTGTCAAATTCAAAAACCTACAGACCAATCTCCATTCCACTTCAATTTCAATTTCAACTTTTTTACTTGCCACCAGACCAGATGTGACAAGGTACGTCAAATGGATTTTGTAGAAGTTAGTTAGCATTACTTTTTCTATGGTAGAAAGTAATTGCCACCACCCACAAGGTAAATTATATTTTTTTTTATAGAAAGGAGGTGAATACATGGAGTTCTTTTACTTTTTGACTAAATTTTGGTCTGAGTGGGGGCTGGTGACAAATAGATTCTCACCCCAAAATCATTAAGCTGAGAAAAAACAAACAATTACTGTTATATTGTACTTTGAGTTGTCTCGAAAATGAAAATCTACAACTGAGAAAATCGATTCTTTATATAACTAAGGTAAAAAAATCCTAAAAAGATGCCATATACATGGAATATTTCAGCAATTTCCTACTAAGAATGTAAGCTTATTCAACAGAAGACTGGGAAGCGACTCAAAGACAAAGGAAAGAAAGAATGCATTTCACATTTGCAGCAAATTTAAGGTAGGTAAATGTACTTTAAATAAAACTAACTAACTTTTTTTTTTTTAATGCATTTACATTTAGGATTTTCTTTTAAATGCTGTTATTTTCTGGTAAAAATAATTACAGTTGTTGGGTAAAAAGAGTCTAGAAAATTCTTGGCTCCATTGGATTCCACAAAACCAACACATGGTTTTCCCTCTGGCCTGGTTATAAACAACCTGAATTACACCTTTTTGTTTGTTTGTTTTTTATCACCACTATTGTATTCCACTTCCAGTACCTCCTGCTGCTGGACTGTTTACAGGAAGACTGGCTCCTGGCCGTGGAGAAAACGCCAATGGCTATCAGTGAAGCCCAGCCACCTGCCCTCTACTGCAAGAAGTTTGGATCTTGAGCAGCGTGTCAGTTTTTTAATAATAAAAATTGTAAATTGTAAAAAATACATATATAAATTGTAAGTTTTGTTTTGCTGTGTTTTTAAGAGATTTTTGATTTGCTGGTAAGTAATAAGATAGAATTCTAGGAAGAAAAGAGAATTTTGGAGTTTTTGGGTTTTTGTTTTACACTGCAATTTGGTCAGAATCTGGCCTTTCCTGCCATTGATGCTTTCTTCTTCTACATCCACCTGCACGTTCCCAGAGCACCTCTTAGGAAGCAGTCATTTCAGTTTCCTTTGCAAAATGAATGATATTCTGACCATTCTTAAAAGTTCAAATTAGCAATCATTTCAGAATCTGGATCAGACAACTGATCCACTGGGATTTGGAATAGTGGCACACGGCTAAATCTGTTTAATTAATTCTGCTGGAGAGGTCATGACAAGCACTTTATTCTGAGTACTAAGACGACAACAAACATACAAAATTTCTAATTATGTCATTTGTGCCAAAAACAAGGTCTTATGGCAGGTGGTCATTAACAGGAATGTGAAATGAGAGGTTCGGGGTAGTTGAGGAGAGATGACAAAGCTTCTGATATTGCAACATCAAGTGTGAAGTAAAAGATATATCTAAGTAAGAAAAGTGTTGGAACCAACTGACAGAAAATACATGTATGCATTCCAAATCTCTGGGAAGCTTTCCTAACTAAACCCAGTGTAGTTCTACTAAAAACTCATGATTTTCCAAAAGCAGATCTGAACCTGGTTTTGCTGCCAAACTTTCTTTGACTCAAGTTTGTATTTTTTTCTAACAAGTTTTTATTTTCAAGCATTTTATTTCATCTGCTGTGCTGATTCACTGGCTTCACGTCTGAAAGCAGTCAGCAATGATTGGAATCTAATCACAGATTTCTGTACTGTTACAACTTCGGAAGTTCTAAATTTTTGGCACACAAATCCAGTTCAGATTTTGCATGCAGCCACTTTATCTGCAAATGAGTTTATTAGAAGTATGAATTGTCATGTCAAGGGCAGCGCATGGCATTCCTAGGAAGAAACTGTAATTGGAGACTGGTTGGTCTGATTTTCCCTGCTTGTTGGTTTGAAAGAAAGCTTTTTTTTTTTTTTGAATCATTATCATTTAAAATTTCAGTTGCTTCAAAGTACTGCAATTTCTGGGTTCATCCAGTTTGCTATTAAAAAATTTAAATACCGGATCTATTGTTGTTCCATAGAACTTTACGGATTTTTCACAATTCCAAGTCTACAGTTTGGCCCACTCAGTAATTTTTAATGTTTTGTGCATTTTAGTTAACATGAAATCCAAAACCCAGGTAAAAGTGTTTTGGCTTTATCAAATATTCACAAAAATGGTAAGAAAAATTACCAAAAAAATCTGAAATTATAATGAGTTAAAATTAAGTCTTTTGTTAGTATTTTGATCAGTGACCTTTGTTTTCACTGACTCTCTCTCCATTCTTCCTGGCTTTGTTTCAGTTAATGTCTTGTATGATAAAACATTTTTTCAAACTCCTTAACGACCTTAGCCAATTCTTTATTCCTTAGATGATTTTTTACAATATATTTCCCCATCACAACCCATGTGTTTTCAATTGGATTTAAATTGGGTGAATTCCCAGGTCAAACCAATGAATTTTATTTTATTTTGAACCAAGAAACAACTTTCATTGTTATGTGATGTGAGAGCTTATCTTTCAGAAACCAAAAGCTACCATCAGGAGGAATTTTTAAATCAGATTTTATAAAGTCTGATTGAAAATTCAAATATCAATTTGTATTCAGTGATGCTCTTTTCTTTTTTGGTAGGATTGTCAGTTGCGGTTATCATTAGCAGAATAACAGGTCCAGATGTGAACAATGAATGCTTTTGGTTTGGTAAAATACAGTTTGATTTAAATCTTTCGCCTAATTTTCTTCTCAATCTCAAAGCACCACAATTGCCAAAAAGATCGAGTGTACTATCGTCTGCAAATATCAGCCGTTCTCCAAGTTTGTTATTTCTCACAAAAATGAAGTCTTTCTTGTCTTTGTATTGCAGAAAGATCTGAGCTTCTTTAGCTGGGATGTGTGATTTAAAGCACATTCTTACCAGACATTTTCTTGACAATAGCTGATGTACCACTAGAGACAGACTTATCCTCTTGCAGCCCTGCCAGAGCCCATTCTTCCCTTTGTGACTTTTTTTTTTTTTGTGATGGAAAACCCAAGTTTTTCTAAATATTTTGAATACGCCTCCTTTTGTGTTTTTTACATTATGGCGGAATTTCATGAGACAAAAGTTCAAGGACCCTAACTGCTTAAATTCGTGGTTCTTTCGAGCAACCAGTAGAATACAATAATCTAATGTATAACCTTTTTAGCATCCTACAATCGATAAAACAGCCAGTTTAAGTTCAACGAAATGTTCTGGAATCGTAGAGCTACACAAGAAGGAATTCTCATATTCGGAGATCGCCAAATAGTTCATCATCCAGCCTGGAAGACGTACAAACAAACCAGCTGGCGGACCCCGAGAAATACGCTAGGGCCGATCGGGAGTCGGTCCGAAATAAATGGATCGGCACTAAACGTCCGTTACCATCTTAAGGCATTTGGAGAAGCCGCTCGTCTGCGCGATAAATGTCCGAAGACAGCTTTTGGATTGATGGAGCGTGCTGCCAGGAAGAAATCCCTTGTTTTCTTGAATAATTAAAGGGTCCGACTTCAGGTCGCCAAGGACGATCTCCTTTGAATCCTGGAAATGTGGACCAGAGACTCTCTTCATCGTATCTATGGAACTTCGTTGTTTGCCGAAAACCTACTGAAAAGAAAATTACGAAAACTTTCCCCATGAAGGCAAAAACCACTCATTTTGGACTCGATATTTCGACATCGCGCGTGCAAGTCAAAGTCAAGTTGGTGTATTTAAAACAGGGCGGCCAGTTCCTAGTATTGATTCTCAACAAATCAATCCGCATTCCTGATTCATCGATTTGTGGCGCAGTCAGGTTCCTCGATTCCTGTTTAGACTCATCACCGTTCGTCCTTTGAACTCGAGGAAACAGATTGCTGACGGCCTCTCTTTCCGAAGGCGCTCGTCTCGTTCTTTGACCATCACGCTCTGGTAATGCTTTTCTGCCCGAGCTCGCTAGCCAAGAATTTCCGAGGGATCAAGGAATTTTCTGCGGGTCTCCATGCCCATCCTCGTTCGGTGCACTGATGTAATCCGACCACCAGCAGCAAATACGCTCCCATATTCTGAGGTTGGTATAATTCTGCCTTCTCCGATGCTCAGAAGTGGGGAGAATTTTCAGAAACGGTTTCTTTCCAGCGACGATAAATCCTCATTTTCTCTACGCAGTTCTCCAAAGTGGCCGAAAAACCTCGCTTTTGACCCTCCCACCAATTTCTCCACACGACCACTGCTCAAACTGGCGATTATTCCACTTCAGACCTTTTTTTTGTGATCTTTCCCCATAAAACCCAGAGTTTCAATCGCTTCATTCCCAAACTCAGAAACTGCTTTGAGTCTGGAAGATAATTTGGATCGAAACAGAGAAACGCGGGAAAAATTTAACAAGGGTTTTGACAACCATTTTGTTGGTCTCTTCTGAACTTTCTCGGTGTTTTCGATTTCCGATCAGAACCATCAGTGTTTGGGGGTCCTTCGAAACTGTCGTCTTTCCTGTCGAGACCCGAAGCTCTTGCGGTGAAATCTGCATCTCGATCGAGTGCCAGGTGAGCACTTTTTGGAGAAACGTTGCCGCTCGCGTGATGCATCCAATTCTGACGAGAACTCGGTAGTCGCAGAACCAGTTTAGAAGTTTCTTCGCCCATCGAATCAGTAATTGTTTGTAAAGAAATCGTTCCGGCAAGTACCATCAACTTCCATCTAGTCAAATTTCCCCCTTCTCTGGAATGCCCGGGGACCTTTGAATCCATTGCCATAGTTTTTGTTTCTAGAGTGATATCGCTATTGGAGAAAATTTTTAAATCTTGTACTCGCTCTATCCGAACCATCTGCATCTTCAAAAATAAGGTCGTTCAACAGCAAATTCCTCAGGTGGTTTGAGCACTAAACGTCCAGACAGTAAGGGTTGTTCGTCAACCGCCAGAGTTCACAAAGACGTTTCATAGCGCCGGTACCATCACGAATCAGCCACATGATTCTTGTCTCATCAACGTTAAGGGTAGAAAGGACCTTTTTCAGCATCTATTTGTTCCCCACTCCAGCTTCCTTAATAAACACGTTGCAACAACTTTCCGACAATGAACATGGAGCTGTTCTAAAATGATCGAGATCCAATACCTGGCGGGGACCATAGGTCAACTGCGCAAACGCAACATGCTCTTTGATCCCCTCGAACGACTGCCCAGTCGAAGTCATTCAGCCCCCTTCTTGCCGTAACCCCTTTTGGCCTCCTTCGGCTCCGACATCTGACAACACGAGGCCGTGAAGTCGAAACAAAACCTGGCTGCTGTATCTTGGAGCTTGTCGTACATTTTTTGAGCGCCTTAAAATTGAAAATTTCTTCGTGAACTACGGCTAAAGTAGAACAGTTTTAGGTGGGGGGCACGTGCAGGGCGCCCGCCTCATAAGGGTCTGGCCGAATTCCCCCATTTTTCATGTGAGTCCGGAAGTAAGAGAGAAAAATAAGGTGAGGTTGATCTGGGCTTCCATGATAATCAGCGTGGAGTTGGCGCTTCCTCCCAAAGTTTTGTCTGATTTCGGACATACGGTTTTTTCCTTTCTCTCGATTCTGTCGCCAAATTCCTGCAGTCTGCGAACAAACCAAGCGCTTGTGCTCCAGAAATATACGACAGAACTAGAGACACCCGGAATAATTATGTCAGATCGAAGAAACCACCAACCCTGTTCGCGAAACCGACGGGTGCCAACGATACCTCTTTGAACTTTCGATTGCATTCTAAGGATGAACGTCTGTGTCGGACTGGTGAACCCGAGTCGCGCCGCTCGAAGACCAGAGCTGGAGATTTTTGCCCGACGATCGCCAACGGGTCTGGATGAACTGTACCGTGGACCACGTGGAAGTATCCCGACGACCCAAAAGATGGCTGTAAATTCTTGGGTGTTCGCTGCGGGTACGAGCAGCCCGCAAGAAAAAAGCGGAATCGCTCTAAAAGTCCACGATTGCTCTCAAAAGAACAGAAACGAGAAAACTGCACTCGCGATCAACGTTTCCGGGTACGGAAATTCTGCGATTGAAATAAACTTGGGTTGTCAACAAAAGTCCGCCAAGAAACTGGAAAAGAAAGAAGGATCAACAGCCCGTCTGGTGCAAAAGGCAGCCTGCTGCCTAAAGACGGATCAGGATCCTCGGTCTCGCGCCATCCCGAGCTGAACAGAAAAAGGGCCTGCAAAGCTGAGGGCAGGGGTAAATTCGTGCAAGGATTCCACCCCTCCAATTCTCCACACCGTTTTCGTAGTCACGCGAGCCCTGACCGTATTCAGGGAGTAGTGGATGGGTTTGTTCACCCGGCCATCCTGGCCAATGTGCTAGAACCATATTAGAAAATCTGCCTCCCCCTCAGCTGTGTTTTCCAAAATGATAAATAATTCAGGACATTCAGCTGCCATTATCAAGCAGCATCTCGCAGATCAGGAAATTCCAGTCCCAAAGTGGCCGGCTCAAAGCCCTGATTTAAATCCAATCGAGAATCTGTGGAACGGCCTTGACAGAGCTATTAAGATTTTTAAAAGCCCAGAAATTTGGGTAAGTTTTTCCAAATTATTCAGTCGATTTGGGCAGATGCTTGCATAAGCCGGTGTATATGTGCCTTGTGGATTCCCTTCCTTAGCGCTCCTTGGCCGTAAATGTTTATGTACGCGACCAAATGCTATCTTGATCTGTTTATGTCTTGTAATCTCTAAAAACAGGATTTTGTGACGAAAATTCGAATTCGTTCTTAAACTTTTGTCCGCCACTGTACGCATAGCGCTATAGGTTTGTGTTGAAGGGAATTCTCGTAACCCCCCCCCCCGATGTACTCGCTTAGCGAAAGATCCAGGAAGCAGCTCGAGTGGTCTGCTGCAAAGAAACATCCTACACCCCCCCTGTTTTAATCATGGAGCGCTATAGAACGTGACCATATACTTCCCCACTGGCGGACAATAGCATACTCGCCGAAAATATGCCTTGTTCACGGTCGCCATGCCCTTCACATGGAAACCAACCAGCGCCGCGCGGAGTCAACTTAATGTCTCTTGACGGTGGAGTCACGCGGACTCTCGCGATTGTGGGTTCGAGGCTAACCAAGAAAACCTACGTAGACAGGACCTCGTAGCAGAATAACCCCCCCCCCTAAACCGGAAGATCCCGGGTCAGGGCAGCTGCCATGGCAAAGTCATCCACCATTCTGGATAGTTTCAGAAATCTGCTGAGTTTAATTCCCTACCAAAGATGATCAATGATTTAAAACAATGAAGCCGTCGTTTCTTCTCCAGTCAACCAACAGTTCTCTCCCCCCCCACCACCCACCGAAGATGGCCGACCGTGTCGCGTGCGGACCGACCGTTCGCACCGACTCCCCTGATTAATTATCTCTATCGTCGAGCGAACGGTGACGGCCAACTATCGACCGATATTTAAAGGCGCAAAAAAGTATCTCTCGCCATTACATCGCTGCTGTCGGTGACGGGCGATCGTCTCGAGCCATCAGAAAGATGGCGGTGTCGGAGCGGACCTGCTCCGTCCAGCAGAGCAGCAGCAGCAGCGACCCCGACCACTCCGGCCCGGAAGGCAAGGCCGTGCGAATGCTGTCCATGGTCGGCGTCCTCTGCGTGCCCATAGTCGCTCTCTTCGTCGTCACCGGCTTTCAGATCCACCAGCAGACCGTCGCCCTGGCGGACAGCGAGAACGTGCTGGCGTCGGTGGGGCGCGGGGTCCGCATGGAGAAGCTGGTGACGCTGCTGCAGTTGGAGAGGGGGATGTCGGCGCTGTTCGTCAGCTCAAACCGCTCTGCGCTGAGAATGCTCGCGGCGCGCAGGGCCACCGACTCCCAGCTGGCCGTGGTGGGCGGCACCTTCTCCGAGTTCCGGTCGTACACCGAGGAACGTCCGGTCGCCTCGCAGCTGCAGCTGGTGCGGGCGCTGGTTAGCGGTAACCGGCTGGCGATGGTCGAGGTGATGTCCGAGTACTCGAGGGTGATAAAGTCGCTGATCCAGTGGATCCTCCGCACCCTCCAAACGTCGAGGCAGACCGAGATCTGGCCGATCCTTCTGTCCGCCAATTTGCAGCTACGCGCCCTGGACGCTATCGGTGAGCAGAGGGCGCTGGCGTCCAGCTTTTTCTCCCACTGCGACTTCCCCAACAACTCGGGCCGCTATTTTCGGGAACTGCAGGGCAAGGCGACCGTCCTGCACGACCTCGTCTTTCTAGAGAAGCGCTTCGAGGATCAGCCCGGCGCGAACAAAACTACCGCGGAGCTGGAGGGAATCGAGGCAAGCCTAGAGAGAAGGGAAAGGTGCCTGCAGCTGAATGCGCAGGAGCGTGAAAACATCACGGTCCAGGTATTCCGGGGGTTCAGTAAGTACATGGAGTGGCTGCAGGACCTGAAGCAGCGCACCTTGTCGCTGGCCACCCGCCTCGTGTCCGACCACATGGGATCGGCGAGAGGCGAGCTGGTCACGTTGAGCATGATGGAGGGGCTCATCCTACTCTCCTGCCTGGGTCTGGGGTCGTGGTATGTACACACAATCTACATGGAAGCCAACCGGATCCAGACCTTCACGAAGACCCTCCACGCCCAGACCCAAAACATACGGTGCGAGCAGAAGATGGCCGACAGTCTGCTGTGCGAGTTGCTGCCGCGGAATATATCAGAAAGGCTGAAAAAAGGCGTCCAGACGGACGCCGAGCATTTCAACTCCGTCACGGTCTTCTTCAGCGATATTGTCAGCTTCACGGCCATTGCCTCGCATTGTACGCCCATGGGCGTGATCGACCTGCTCGGAGCCCTGTACAGGTGGGTGGCAAATGACCTAAAAATGCGCGTGGATGTTGTATTTTTAATGGATACTTTCCGAACCGAAACGTATGTCTGAGAGAGAGAGAATGCAGTTGGTTATCATTAAAAATCTATGGGAGGTAACTCTTTCGAGAAATATTTATGCTGTTAATGCGCGATCTCGTTCCTTCCAGAAATCGTTGTAAACGTCGAGCAAACCGATGTAGGCCGAGGCTGGGCGGAAGTGTCGCCCTGGGCAGGGGGCTATGTGAGGAGAACACGACCACGAGCTAGAGCGAGTGGGGCCTTTTTTTAAATTTAAAAAAAAACAAAACGTAGTTAAGGATTTGTAAGAATGAAAAGGTAATCCTAGGGTTGGTTTGCCAGAAAAGAGGGGTTCTATGCGTACACAATATTTCAGTCACACACAAAAAAACCTTAAAATAATTACCCTTTGACCTTACAAATGAGATCCCCATCACACCCACCCCGGTCT
The DNA here is from genome assembly GCA_018389105.1 of Nautilus pompilius. Classification (NCBI taxonomy): domain Eukaryota; kingdom Metazoa; phylum Mollusca; class Cephalopoda; order Nautilida; family Nautilidae; genus Nautilus; species Nautilus pompilius. The sequence continues at coordinate 166,023 of JACATO010001867.1, read as the reverse complement.
CTTAGGCTGAATTTTGATTCCTCTCTACACGAATTTATTCTGGCGCCAATGGACGACTCTCCCACAGCTGGCGACCAGAATCTCCGCTTGCCAGTCAACGCCAGCCGGTAAAAAAGGGACCAGGCGCTAATGGTCAGTCGTGATGGCCGTCAGCTAAAGTTCAGAAACCCTGCGAGCCCTCAGGTCTGGGTTCGATGTTGCGCCTAAATTCGAGTCGTTTAGCGTGGCTGGTCATCGAGCTGGAAAATGTATTCCAATGTTGGCACTGCTTTGGCTGCGAACTTGAAAACAGGTCGTCGTCGTTCTTGTCATTTCCGTTTCCTGTTAGCATCGTTTTTGTTAGATTTCTAGTCATGGCTTTTTAAGGTAGTTGTATTCCTCAACCCCCATCGTGATTTATCCTGCGGACACCAGTGATGGTTGAGGCTGATACCAGCCTCCTCGTGGCTGCAGACAGATCAGGGAGGAATTTGAATCGATGTTGATGAAGTTCTTCTTCGCCGGATCAAAATATAAAATACAGCGACCATTTTCTATAGTTGCAAACCGTGGTCGACCTTGAACTGGTTTTTGGACAATATCCCCATAGCCGAGAAACCACGCTTCTGTTCACGTTTAGCCATTCCTCCCGTGGATGTCCGGCCTCTATCCCACCATTAGCTTTCCAGTCCAGAGAATCCGCCGAACAAATGACCTAGCAGTCAAAACTGATACGAACTCAAGCCATTTTTTTCCATCTTTATAAACAAAGCGATCAACAAGTTTCTAGTAGAACTCTTTGATAAAATCTGTTATGTGAGAAGAAGTTTGTGTTGAACATTTAACCGTTTGTTCCCCAACTCTTTGAAAGCAGTGTATCACTGTCTTGGTTATTCGGTGAACATGATGCTTCATTAGCCCAAATTATCTCCACACGAGGACGTTGTTTATACGGAATATCTCCCTTTTTCGTTGTTGTTCTGTTCCAAGCCTCTTTGACAACTGCATCAGCAAGTACGATGTGTACAAAGTCACGACGATCGGAGATGCATACATGGTGGTCAGCGGACTTCCGGTGAGAAACGGAAACCGACACGCATCGGAAATTGCTTGCCTGTCGCTGGATCTAATTTACCAAGTAGCAACTGCGGTTTTCTCACAGGTGCCCAACCGGAAACTTCAAATGAGAATCGGTTTCCACACTGGTGAGTGAGATATTTTGTATCGGCGTCGGATGACGTCACACTGCGGATAATAGAGGCTGGCCTTAATAATAGGGTCGACCTCTAAATTGTAAATGTTTTTTTTTTTAAATTGCATACACGCCGAGGTTATTTCTGTATTAGTATTACTATGTGTTTATTATTTCAGTTTAAGTTCGCAGAAACGCTGTTCATTATAAGGAGAGATGCGTGATTATCTCTTACAAGGCATCCTTCGATAGCAATCGCTTGCAGTAAATGTACGTAAATTTTCGTGTAGACTGATTTTCATAAATCCGCGTTAATTTAAAGAAAACAAACGTTTTTGACAGATTTGAAGCCATCTCAACACTTCTGGTGGTTTACGGGAAAACGATAGGTTTGACAAACCCTTGTTTATCTTTTCAAATTTTCTTCAGTTTTTTGATGTTCCTATGCGTTCCCTTGTTTTGGAGTCTACATTGTTCGCATTTCTGAAACTGTGTAAGTATAATAATATTACATTACCATCATAGGCTGAGCATCAAACCGTGTAACACACACACGAGTTATATGGCGGATACTGCAAAGTTAAATAGCCTCAAGGTATATACACTCAACAATTATTTATTAAAAAAAAAACACAATTTATTAAGAACTTTTTGTTTCTTGATTTTAAAATATGAGAAATGCTCTTTAGTTGTCTCACCATTGAAAGGTTCATTTACATGTTTATATCGATATAGGGAATCTGGAACAACTCTCTAGCCACTTCCCACAATGCAACACTACGGAAGGAAGCTGAGATCTAGCTCGACTAGAACCCGGCTACTGACGTCGACGATCGCCGGAAGCCCCAGCGTGACACCAGCATGAATGGCTTTTAAAATGAAACCAGCTGAAGGAGAAAACTGTTTAGTAGTATTGCATTGTGGGAATGTTTCCTTAATTATCAGCAGGCTTTCAAACTCCATACACCTTTACTTTAAGACAGAAAGGAAGAACTTTGACAATTTACAAATTATTATTAATATTACAATTATTGTTGTTCTGTATAAATAAGACGACGAAGACGTTCCCATTATATTTTTCATGTTGTTTACACTCTTCAGTAATTTTACTGGCAACGATTCCAAGTACCCTGACAAAACACTTCCTGGTGTCTGTCCGAATTTTAACGTTTTAAAAAAAAAAAACAAATCTCTGATCACTTTTGACTTGTCTGCGCTAAGGTGGCAGTTTGGATAATGATCTCATTGTTTCTGGTCAAAGGTTATCACGTGTTTGCCCAACGTTATGTACTGAAACCGCGCAGTTCCATCTGTCCACTTGTTCGTTTCCTAACCACTTATGTCCACCATTTTATCAGTTGTGAGGTCTTTGGACCCTTTTCGAACTATCCATAGTTTGTTTTAACTCATCAAGTACTTCCTGGTTGAGGTCATGCTCTGACTATTAGAGTATTCTGCAGGTCTGGTGACTTAAAGTTATCAGCTTAGATCATTATCCTTCTCCTTGGCTTCCATCACAGTTTTGACGCTGATTTCTACTTTTTAAACACAAACCAGTGGGAGATTCTAAGGTTGGGGGCCCGAATGGCCGTCACACTGGTTTGCATTTCGATAGAATCGTTTCCGAACACCTGTAACTAATCTATCACCAGTTTCTCGGTATTACCTGGTTTATTCTGTCTTGATGTCTCTTTCTTCAGCACCCATCAGTTTGAGTGGCTCAGCACAGTTTCCCAGATGTGTTACATTCCGTTTTCCCAGTTGTAAATATGTCCGTATGACGTGAAGATCCACCTTAATCCGAGGCCACATTTTCCCCGCTATTCCTTTTTTGTTCTTCGTTCTCTTAGAAATGACGCTACCTCGTCGTCTGTAGTTTTAGCCACACAAAGTTCATATAACAGCAATGTAGACAGCAGGTTAATAGACTTGGGAAACTTAAAGGTCATCCTACTTCTCTACCTGGGCAGTGATGTAATTGCTTGTTGCAGTTACCAATATGCCATAGCAACTAATCCTTACTGTAGTTGTTAAGGGATCATCATTTAAAATTTGAAAACTTTGAGTTTATATGCCAAATTCTACAATTAATAAAAAACAAACAAATTGCTCAGTTCTGGTAAATAGCTACGGAAAAGACTGTGCCCGAAGTATTTTTGCATATTAAATGAGCTTGCGAGGTTGCCGTAGCAACCATACAAATAGAATGTGACCTGACCTTACATGTTTCGGGTTGAATATCAAATGAAATTAAGTCGGCTTAAAACGACAGTTCTGAGTATTCGCCTGGAGACCCTCAGCGCTTTGGTGTATCCCTTCACATTTTTTGCTTAAGGATAAACAGGTACTATCAAAAATTGTCCTTACGGATGCCTAGTTTTCTCCATGTTGTCTGTTTCGTATTTCAGCGCATGTCAGTGTTGTTGTTGTTAACTTTTTCCTCTTCCAGGGCCGTGTGTTGCTGGTGTTGTCGGAATCGAAATGCCTCGCTACTGCGTGCTGGGGAATGTGGTCTTCATTGCCTCTGAAATGGAAGCCACTGGGCAAGGTAGGGGGATAATTCTCCAATGAACCATCTCAAACAAGAAGAATGTAATTAATTTCTATAACATAGTCACGTGACTGGCATTGTTTTAAGTTAACCACTGGCCAAGGTTTGGAATTTTTCCATCCCTTCTACTGACGGCTCGTTACTAGCTCTCCACCTAGTTCAGTGCAGTAGCCCAGGCCGCTACTCGCGCGGAGAAAGAAAACGGTGTAATTTTAATAAATCCCCGGATGAAAACTTAAAATAGTTGGTCTAAAAATCAATTTGCACCTGTTGTAATCTTAATTTAAATAAGTTCTTTACGCGCAACCATATTCTTGGAACAAAGACAAACAGTCATAATAACCAACAATTCTGATAAGTATTTGATAGGTAACCGTTGGCTGTATGCAATATTGCATGGCTGCACGACTATCACTAATGAAGTTTAATTTGTGATAGATTTTATATCGCTTTTTGTGCTACTGCTGTTAAATAGCGAAAGAAAAATAAATAATAATTTGACTTAAGTAACGCAAACACACACTGCCGTGTTGTAATAGAGAAATGCCAAGGAATAAATGCTGAAGGCATATTATGTAATCCTGGGGGGGACAGACGATGGGGAAGGGGTTAACCGTTGTCGGTGGGTTTACTTCTCCGCGCCCCATTCCATTGCAGCGCAAAAGATCCAGATCAGCAGGGAGGCCAAGCGAGTGCTGGATCAGATAGGAGGATTCGACATCAGCCTGAGGGGCGAGCTGACTTCCAAGGTAAGCGTGTCGACAGACACCGACCCCCAGCCTGTTCGGTTTGTTTGAATTTCTATTATTTATTTATTTTTTTTTTCCATTTCTCAAAACTTAAAATAAAATGTATTGGTTCCCTTTCCGTCTTCCCCGGCAGATCCGATTGTGCGAGTGTTTTATTTCGTTTGGAAAATCTAAGTGTCGAGTGGGGGGTCAGGTGTTAATCTAAAGTGCAAAATGGTAGCCGGACTGGCGCGACGACGACGACGACGATGATGATGATGATGATGTGGGGGGGTTCGTGATGAAAGCAAAGGAAGTATGGCCATATGTATACCGGATACGTACACTGTGTAGTTTATATCAGAATATCAGTAAACAGCCTGAATTGTTTAATTAGACCAACGCATAACTATCTATCGTCTTCGTTCAGAAGCGCCGTGGTGAGATCCAGGAGTGATGGGGAGGCGGTGGGAGTTGTTCCGTCTTGTAAATGGCCACATGGATTCATCTCGCGAAGACTGACGACGTAATCCTGATTCTTAAGCGCTGCTAATTGATTGTTTTTAGGTGGAAGCCATCGATTGCAATAAAAAAAACAATATAGATTGATGAACATTTTAAATAAAAAAGAAGAGCATGTAATTTTTGAAAACTTTTGAGGAACAGGGAACCTTAGAGTAAGACTGGGAATGACTAGAAATTCAGCGTTAAGGAGTAAATCTTGTTAAACATATAACATCACCAAAAGAAGTTGTGAAGTCACGAAGCAATAAGGGCATCTGTGACGACGTCACGAGCTACTAGTGACGCCACCTGGGGACCTATACAGTGGGGATTAATTCTAGGTCTTTCATCTACTTGTGATGTCATGAGGATTGGCGTTGACGTCACGTCTTGTAGCCACGGGTGATGTCGTTAGAGATAGTATTGATGCTGCCATGTCTTCTCTTTTAGCCATTCGTGATGTCACTGAGGACGAGGCAGTAGTAATAGTGTTACATCTTTCAGCTGCCTATTTCTTAGTTTCCTGGGAATAAGAAATATTTACTGAAAATGCAGGCGTAAGCCCGACAGTTTTTGTTATTTGGTTTTTTTAAAAATGAATAAGTGTTGATAATAGACGTTGTTGAGTATTATCTTTTTCTTGTCGCAGATTCTTGGTACGGTTCAGACGTACTGGCTGGATGGACGTAAATACCAGTACAACCCAGATCTCCAGGTGACACAACCTTCCGAGATGTTAGGAACAATGTAGCCGCCATCACTTCGTGCATCTTTCTGCTTAATTTCTGAACTGACAAATGCACCATGCATACTGTTCAGTGTATGGCAATAATAATAATAACTTTCGGTGTTCTACTAAGTGAAAGGCAAAAAAAACAAAAACAAGAGCAACTGAAATTTGTTTAGATGCTTTACCTTTTAAAGTTTATTTACTGTTCCACTTGGATATCCCTGTAATCTTCAATGTGCGAGACTAGGAGGTGTGATTTTTGCTTTGAAGATGCCGCATTACTCAAGTCATCCTGGCGAAATTCATGGCTCTCTTTCTCTACATCCCTGCCTAAGTGACCCCACCAAGCTTGGAAAAGTTCTATATTGTTGTGTCGTACGTATACTGATTCCTACAAGGGAGACAACCTTGTTAGTACCGCAGTTGACTGATAGAAATCTTGCGCCACGAGAAGCCCGGCCCTTCCAACTTTGGCAAGGAAAGCCTTACTAGAACTTTTTATTTTTTTTTTAGATGTGGGAGGAAACTCACACGGCCGGCCGGTGAGCATGAGCGAGAAAGGTGGCTAAATCGAGCCGGTCTCGACCCAACAATGGCAGTCGAGTAGGCTACCACTAGACCGCTGCACCGCTCTCTAGATGAGGTCTGTTAAAGTTTTTAAATAATAGGACATTACAATAACAGTAGCATAAACATATAAACCCGTATTATCAATAAAATTTAACTTAGAGAGATCAATGCTGATTTGTCCCGTGTAAATCTTCCTTGACTGGTATCTTGATAAGGCATGCCCCAGAACAGAGCTCTGGGGTACCCCGCTTGTAATGTCTACAACAGTGCAGTGCTTTCTAAGATTCTAGACACAGGATGTAAATATATATGCTTGCTTTTTTCATAAATCTATTCTTATCTAAATAATTTTGAATTTTACCACCAATTTTTGTACAAAAGTTAGACGCTGGAGGTAAGTGAACGAAACATTCAAACTTTAGGACGACTATCACTGATTGCACACCGTCTTCATCTTAGAACTACGGGCTGATGAGGATTGGGCGGTGCGTACTTCCCCGTGATTCACATTCTCAATAGTTAGAAGTCTAGCTCACTGCTGTAGTCAATAAGATAATGCGTGTTCATACAACTGTACAGAAAACAACCATATTATGATAAAGCTATCGATAACGCTTTTTTTTCCCCTACAAAAAACGAATAATAATAATCTAGAAACTAAACTCCACTTTTGTTTTGCTTTTTGTTTCTTTTTCTTGCCACCAGGTTTTTCTATGATTCTTTCTCAGCTTCCATTACAGCCTAGTAACAAGTAAGTCGCCGAGTTCTTTTGCGCAGTTATATATGTAAAGGTAAATTAGAAATAAAAGTAATAAAATATATTTAATGTTATTTATTGATTTGTGGTTTAAACAGAAACTAATTCTTCAACATCGATGTTATTTTGGATTTGAATGTGCAGAAGTTTTCATTCAGGTGATTTCTGTTGTCTTAAAGCGGAACTGTACAGAATCTGAGACTTTCCCACAATGCAACACCGCTACGGAAGTTAACATGCTGCTGGCAGAAACCAGTTGAAGATTAACCCCCCTTGAGAAATTGCATGTTTATAACGCAAATCTCAACGTTCGCAATTTAAAAAGTTTGAGAATTACTGCGCCCATAATTTTGGAGGAGGAAATAATAAGCTTTATAATATTGCATAGTGAAAGTGTCTTTCTTAAGAAGGCTGATGAAAACTTATTCAAGATTCCTTCCAATATGTCAGTAAGTGATACTGCAAAAAAAAGGGTGAAGTTTGTCTAATCTGAATTTAAAACGAAATCACTAGATAGGCGATGAAATCACGAAAGAGAGAGAGAGAGGCAAATCTAAGTGAGACGAGACGCTGGTTAATACATGTGGTTACACACTGTATCAAATGATGCAGCATCTTGGCAAATGGACATCAGAAATTTCACAAATTACTCTGTACATTATAAATGCATTAGGCGAGAGCAGAGGTACAACAAAGCAGAAAGTGCTTTGATAATCATGATAATGGACAATTTGTCGTTGTCATTTTGAATGTATTCCAGCGAACAATAGAGCAAACAGGTAAATCTTTAAAAATAGCAACATCATCTATGAAAGGAGAAGAAAAATATTAACCAAATAAAATAAACTAGAGCACCTTTAATTAAATCAAATTGGAAAAGTCAATTAATCAAGTGCATGTTTTGACAGGGAGAACTTCCCTGAGAAATACATGGAGCTTGTCTCAATGGAAGCCTTTCATCTACTATGATGCAGCCTCCATTAATTAAGATAATGGTTTCTTTGACTCTAAACCTATGAAGATCTTTTTATGCATTCTGTGTCTTTAATGTTGTTTATATAGAGACTATCGTGTTTACATTATCAATTATTGATATTTATATTGTGAAGTTATAAAGTTTTCTTGTTGACAGATTTAAACAATATATAGCACCAAAACACCGCTATAACACAGACTTTCGGAAGCCCAAGTTTCCATATATTAAAATATATTTTGAAACATGCAATTCTTTTTTTTTTGTCCTCTAGGTCAAAGGCAAGGGAAAATGTTTTTAATGGGAAGGGGAGGAGACGCCATTTTTTAAAAAAATTAAATTAATTTTTTACCAAAAAATAAGAATCTGACGAAAATATATGTTTGTCTTAATTTGAAAGTAAATTGGAATTAAAAACAAAAGCAAATGTTTATTGATTACTGAATGGGAAAACCACGGAACTGAAATACCCCTTAGAAGAACACAACTAGTCCGTAAAAAGGAGAGAGAGAGTAAGTGTGTGTGCGCGCGCACGTTTCTCCGGTTCCGCTCTAAGTCATATGACTTCTGGACATTCATTCGCGATCTTTATCATAACTAGGAATCTAAGGTCTTTTTCGACGAACATTACTTGCGGCTAAGAGGGTTAGTTTGACTCACAGCATACCCCTTAGCGACCACGTGGCCAACTACCTACTTTTCCCAAGAAATGCATGCTTAATATGCTGCCTATTTCCTACACTGACATCATTTCTTGAACAAGAACAAGAAACCTACCTGAAGTATACGACCTCTGTAAGGTGGACATCTAAGAGTAAGAGAAAGTTACTGATAACTTATTCCATTTCTCAAAGAGCCACTGAAATCTCACAAATAACAACTTTTTATTTTTTTGTAATAACTTATCTGTATCGTTCATTCCAAGTAAAGTTCAGTAAATATAAACTTCCACAGTTCTCCTGGCAAACAAACATCAACCTTTCCAAGTTGGTTCGTATAGGTTCTGACGTGATGCTATTTTTTGTACTCTTCCTGCTAAAGAACTAAACACAGGCACAAGATGGCGGTTTTCAAAGTATTGCTAAGAATATTTAACTATCTCTTTGTGCACTATTTTTTGATTAATGGTTATGAAGATGAAACAGAATTATAAAGCAGTGTTCCTTTAATTTTTAACGCAAACTTATTATTATTATTATATTTTTGTTGTTTTTAAAAGTTCTTAAACAATAAGTTGCCTAATTTTAAACTCATCGTTCACGAGTAGACACAGCACGACATCGACAATACTCCATCGCAGAAGATTGGGAAGTAGCTAATACCCCATTCATAGCGATCTTTGATCTTTATTATTCATCAGACAATTTCGAGATACTACGGCGCTGCTAAACTTTATAAGGAAAACAAACGAGCTAATTTTTAGGGGGGGGTAGAATAATTTCTAATTATAAAACTAAGACTGGAAGAATTGAAATAAAAGTATTCCTATCCGTGTAAATTAAAACAAAATAACTAACTATGCTTTTTGATTCTTGATAAAAAATTATTTTAAAAAAAATGAGACGAATGAAACCACGGACACAGTACAGTACAGTACAGTACAGTACACGTTAGCACGGGGATTATAAAGGGTTTCTGTAAATAACCCTATGCGCAGGGAGCAGCAGTGAGTCAGGGGAATGTCTAATATTGTATTTCAGAAGTCGATAAACACCATTCTCTTAAAAACTATACCACTAGCATCACATTCTCCGAAACACCACGGCGCTGTCAACCTCAGCGATTCTCTCGGGGGGGGGGGGTCGGGGCTGGCCCCTGGTCTTTGAGGCAGAGGAGAAGGCGACACAACAAATCAGAACGGTTCGGGTCACATTTGAAGCAAGGCCCCTATTCCACTGCTACATCATAACAGAGGCCGAGCGCTGCTTCCCTAGGTACAGCGACAGTCCATTAGCTTTAAATCAGCCTCCCCCCCCTTACCACGAAACTAAAACAAAACTAAAAAAATAAAAGATCGACGAAAGCGAAAGATCAAGGGTTAAAACCCCGGGGAAAAGGGGGCAAGAGTGCACACCATCTTCCGCGGGTCGGTCCATTGTACGATAGAGGGGGGCGTGGCGGAAAGCGAGAGGAAGTGACGTGTTGGCTCGGCCGGAGGGGGGGGGGGGAGCACGCGATACTCGCAGTAAAAGCAAATATTTTCCGACTTAAAAAAAAAAGGGATAAAAATCTGAGACTCGGTGAAATGAAATGCCCGAAAAAAATAAAAAATTGGTCGGGGTACCTAACGGAAGTGGGAAATTCTGTTATTGTGCTACGTATCTGTGATCAGGGGAAGTCGGTGATGAGCCGGACACGTTTGGGGAGGGGGCTCTCATTTTTCTAGATTCTGCATAAATCCGGGCCAGCGGGGCCATCGCTGTTCTAAAGGTTGGGCGGAGGATATTTTCGCTACGCCAGATTTATCAGGAATCATCATCTTCAGGGGGCTTAGTCCGAGACCGGAAGGAGTTGGGATCCACCTCCAGGATTATCGCCCTTTATCTGGGGCCGTGAGGAGCCTGTGGACGGTCGAGGTTCGTATTGGGATGATAGCCCTCCAACATTTCCCGTGGTGATATCCGTAATGTATGGACAGGTAGATGGGCGGAGAGCTCGGCAGTTAGGAGGACGGTCTCCACTCCTACTGTGGAGGGGACATTTATAGTGTGTGTGTGTGTGTGTGATCTTCCAGCTTCACTCCACTGGTCTGAGAACTCCGCCATCTACCTCTCCTCTTACGGTGGGTGTCCCGAGTGGTGGAGGGATGCCGAGTCTCTCTACAGCCTCCCCTGGCTGCGCCATGTCGGTCGGTCGGTCGGTCTGTTGTAAGCCAAAGCGGGTCACCAACTTCGCGATATTCAGACCCGGATTTCCAACACGGAAGCTGTTGGAACACATACACACAGCCACCCCCTCCCCGCAGTCTGCCCCTGGGTTTATGAGCCGAATTCTCCTGTCCTCCACCTTCGTATGCCCAAATCTGCTAACAGCCCCTCCCATATCTTCCCTTTTCCCATCACGAAAATTGCACTTCTCTTTGCAGTTAGATCTAATTCATCACCAACCAAACAATGGTATGATAAAAACAAAGCAAAATTAGAAGTTTGTTAAAGTCAATTGCTGCTATATTGATTGTTTTTGGTGATGAATAATTGCGACAGGTATTCTAACCGCATCCTGCCCAACCAGGAGCTAAGAGAGCGTGGCTGGACCTTGTTGGTGAACCCTTCGAGGTTTGCTGACATCTCACACAAGTGAGCTGGAAGATGGTGATGTTAGACATCAGCTTCAAGCAGTTTATCAAGGTGGGGGCTCTTAAGCATTAGTTACCTGTGGAATTTCCTCCATGTGCTGAGAAAAGCCTACTAGAAAGACTTCATTTTTAAATGTGGGAGGAACCTCAGAAAATCAGCCAGCTGGTGAAGAAGAGCTGAGAAGAAACAATTGGAGGGGGGGGGCTATCTTAACCATAGCACTCAAGCAGCCTGTCAGTCAGCCTTTGAAAATCCTAACCTTAAGGGAACAGATACAGGGTTAATGGGGACTCTCGTTTTGGCAATATTGCTTAAAGGATTGTCAGAATATTTTAATTGGTGTATTGTTTTAGCATTAATTTCATCTTAAAATTTTTGAAAAAATGTTCTTAAATACTTTTATTTTCTAGATGACTAACGTTGTGAAAACCGGGTGGATTCAGAGGTATAGCAGTAAGTAAATTGAATAATCTTTTGAGAGAAATTAGATGAGGGAACAGTCCTCAGCCATGGCTTACTGTAACAAAAATCTTGTTCAAGTTGTTGCATTTGGTTGCCATTGACTAGTAAAGATTTTTCAGATGTTTTCCAGTTTGAGGAGAAAAAAGAAAATGATCACACGACCATTTATTAAAATGATATAAGGAGCCCCAAACATTGAAATTTTGTCAAATAAAATTACTATTTTGGTGATGTACATTCAAACATGAAAAGTTAAACACTAATTAATAAGGACAGAATGTGTTTAATTTTGGCAAGTTTGAGGGTACTACATTAAGATAACTGCATTTTCTCCATGAGTACATAGGAAAAAAAAAATCAGTCTTTATCAGATTGATTTTTTTGGAATGAGCCAAGTTTCTAATTTAGTTGTTCCTGATCAATGCACAGGTTAAAAATGTAGATATGTTAATCACATGCTCAGTACAGGAGATATTGAATTGCTGTACATTTGTGAGGATGGTGGCTCTTGAGTAGGAGAGAAGTTTCATGGTGATAAGTTTGTCATTGCTTTAGCACTTACCCACACTTAACCTTCTCCAGTGGTTTGGTAAGCACGGAGCCACTGGCTAATGGTTGTTAGTCCTGCTTTAGCCTTATTTTTAAGGATTATGGTACGTATGCCTAAATGGAGCTTAATTATAATGCAGTTTCTCTGATGCTAATTGATTGTTAAGGTTGGAAGCAACAAGCCAGCGGTAAATCCCTAGTTTTAATTTTTGTAGAAAGTTTTATGGATGGTGGTTGGCGAAGAGTCTGGACAGTTCTCCACATGGACAGCTCTCTTACCTGGTACAAGAAGGAGGGTGAATCAGAACCTAAAGGAAACTCGTTTCTTAAGGTATCAGAAATGCAACTATGTTATCTTGTTTTTGGCTACATTGTGCTTTTTCTTTGTTTTGTGGTAACTTTTGGTATATTTCTGATTTGGTGGTGGTTTTATTTCTTAAAATTGTTTTAAAAGATGCTATGCCAGAAAATTTTAAAAAAATTAACTAATTTAGATAGATATTTTTGAGAAAACTGCTTTTAACTGGTAAAATAATTTGGTAAAATCTCATAGGTCCCACATCTTTAAAAGAAAAGGAAATTGTTTTTCCTTTTATTTATTTTTTATTTTGTGTTTTTCTGTAATTTGATATGTCCCTGTTTATATGAGGAGCTGTTAATAATGTAGCACAATTTTCTCAACTGCATCGTGATGCTTGCCTCACATTTCTAGGAGCTTTGTGTCGCTGTCTTAAGATTGGAGCAGTGTTATTGGTGTGCCATTTATAGAGGATATGTCTGGGCCTCACCTAAGATAATCAGTCATTTAGCTTAACTAATGAGCACACTTTTCGGCATATTTTCAACAATCTGGCATCTCTGATGAGACACTGGCCAAACTGATACCGAAGACCTGACAGTCAACAGGCCACAGGGTTTGAGACCTAATAAAGCCATTTGAAATAAACAGTGGTCATTATACACTAAAAGAGTTATCCTTGAGACTAAATCACCTGATAACAGCAATGGAAAAAAAATTTTCAAAATGTTGATTTGTTGGAAGGATCTCTGTGATATAAGTTGAAAGATATTTAGTTGTATTCGGACTAATGGCAAAAACTTATCGATGAAGGTCGTTTCGATTGTTTTCGTAAAAATTCATTGAACCACTAAGGTGGTGATGATTGAAAAAGGTAGCTTTGATATCCATCTAATTAAAAAAAAACCCTACCTCTCTACTACTTGGAATTTAAAGAAATTCCCATAATGCATTGCTATCCCTCACAGATTTTTTCTTAAAGCAGCAACAGCAGTGATGTTTTAGCTGTGCACCATATTTCAAGAAAAAATGTTGCTAATCATTGTGTGCACAAAATTTGATCTCTAATGAAGGGCCATTGCTTAATTCGTTTTTTTCTTTAATTTCTTGTTGCTGATATAGGACGTGGCTAAATGGTTCGCAGTTGGTCAGTACACCAATGGAATGCCTGACCGTCCAGAATTGCCAGAAGGATCTAAACTTGAGCATCTTCTTGCCATTCCAGTAAAAGCAAGCAGCAAGGCTAAGATCAACTGGTTTCTGTTTTCTGGAGACAATGAGCTAAAGTGAGTAACTTGCCAAGATGGTCAGTGAATTTTTTAGTTGAAATTTTTGCTGCTAGTGCTAACCAGATGATTTAGGCAAGGAATAAAGAAAATAATTGTGGATATTTTTTTTTATTAATGATTGATTTAAAAAACATTTTAAATGTTGAATTTCTCTCTGACAGGTATTAGGCTGATTAGGATAATGCTGGTGGACTTTCAGTTGAAGCGTCATTTGTGCTATGCTGACCAGATCCAGACCATTAAGAGTATTGTTTTTAGAAATGTTTAAATTCTGTGTCTGGAAGATCTGCCTAAATAAAGAATTTCTACCATACCGTTGTGACAGATCTGTGGGCATTCTTTGTGTTTTCTGTACTGAGTATCTTAGTAGGCAGACGTTTTGTATTTGTGCTACTGGAAATTGAAATTCACTACAAGCTGCTAAAAAATTTGAGATCCATTTAAAAGAATACCAAATAAAATTCTTAGTTGTGAAAAGTCACTCAGCAGTTTTCCTTAGGTTTTGATTTTTTGTTCAAAGAAATTGTTTGTGTTAAAAACAAAATACAAATTTTCAAAATAATATAAGTATAGAAAAATAAAATATAATAAATTTGAGCAAAAAGATCAGTGCCGAATTCCTGTATAAGTTCATTTGAAGTGGATAATGATGGTGTAATGAGTCAATCTGCTTTCATGGCCAGCAGGATGTATCTGCATAAGGATAGGTTTAACATGTCAGATTGGTTTTATCTTTGAGTAATTATAAAAGTTTCAAAATTAGACAATTGGCCATTATTTTAATCAAAAGATAAAGGATGGTGACTGACTTAGTATCAATTAAGCTTTTGTTTGCTCTAAATAAGCAGTGCTTGGAATTAGCTGGCTGGCCTATAATGTCTGACTGTCCTCTGGGTAAAGAACTGTTTTATTCTTTCTGGCCCTATGCGCATGATTTAATAGTAAAATTGACTCTTTCTCTCTCTTTCAGCGAATGGATGTCTGCTATTTGCCGCACAGTAAGTGTTTAGTTTTATGGTGTCATTTAAAAGGAGTTAGAAGCTTTCCGAGGCTAGTTTCTGGTTGTCTGTCTTTTCAGAGTTTTAGACATTCCTAACTGCATTTTCTTGAGAGAAAAAGCGAAGACCCCACTTTTTTGTCATTTAAAGGACCTCATTATGTTGTAATAAACAAATCTTTTAATTTAAAGGAGCATATGTTCCACACTGTTTTAACAATAATTCACTACTATTTATGATTTGTTTCATTGTTAAAATTACTAATTGTAAATCAAGTGCTTGTAAGAAATAATGAAATTTTCTTATATTTCTTTGAGGATCATTTTGTATTTCTGAGATCTCGAAGTGAGAGTATAAAAATTGGTGATGTCAAAACCAATGAGTGATGCAGAAAGCACTTGCAGCCCACTCATGCCATACTTAGTGCTATGGACAACAGGATTGTGGCCAAACACAATGCTCTGTACAGTTATAATGCTCAGCCAAAAACACACGCATCCCTGTGAGGTTGTTGTTGTCTTCTAGGCAGGAGAGATGGTGTGTGTCACACAGGTTTACTGAAATGATAATATAAGTGAATTATCTTATGTAACATGGAGCAAATTTATGTTGACATGTTTCTCTCTCATAAAATAAAATAGTTTCAGCCTTCAGCTGACTAAAAAGAACAATTCAAACAAACAATTCTTGTATTCACTGTAACTGGCATCCATAAGTAGAAATAATTTGCTGTTTGAAAATGGAAATTGCCACTTTAACCTAACATTTGGAAATGAAAATGATCATGAACCCTTCAGCTTAACCCTAAATGAAATGAAGTCAATACTCTATGAACTCTTGTTGGAAATGTTTTGTTCACATTGTATTATTTTGTTTGTCCCACTCATTCCTCTGGCTGTAAACCTCAAATAACTAATTAGATTCATATTCCACTAAATGGAATACCTGTCCTTTGTCTAATGCAACAGCAATGAGAGCTTTCATCTCTTATCTGTTATGTAACACTTTTCGTACAGGTTAACAAAAACCTCTAGTCTTTTGTTACCTTTTTTAAAGAATTTTTGTTTTATTTGCTTAATTTGGAGATACCTGCCATTTAATTTGCCTAATATCCTAAAAATATCAGAAAAGTTATCTTTTTTGTTTTGTCTCTCTGCAGAGAGGATAAAAATAAGTGAGCATTCTTCACAGGGTCATATCAAGGACATATATGTATGTACACAAATGATAATTCAGAGCCATCTCCTAATGTAGGCTTGCATGAAGATAGTAATAAAGTAGGACTTGAATCAGGTTTTGAAGTAGACCTCTGATTTTGAGGGCTTTTTTTTTTACCAGCTTCCACCTTTACCTCAGCCTGGTGGGCAGCCTCCAACAGCACCAGCACCTTGTACAGTGGTTCAAGGTAATCCTCCACTCTACAGTGCACCCACAGCTCCAGGTCCAATAGGATTCCAAGCAATGCCAGGTATGTCTGTCTGTCTTAATGATAGTTTTCTTGTGATCTCTGTGTGTGGTAATTTTAAAGCATATGCTGACTCATTTGAGCGAAGGCCGCACTTATTTACCAGCTGTTGGGGCCACTGTGGACTGGTTACTTCAAGGATGGATTGGACACTCATTAAAAGAACTTTAGAAACTAAATTTGCATTGTGGTTGACTTGTAATTATCATTTCAGTTGACTGAATCTATCTGCCAGTAAAAACAGCGATTTAAGTTAGTGGCTATGGAAGACACACGGCATGTGTAATGGCGGACACTGATGGAAGTTTTAGGTTAGGTTATTTTTTGGAACTGCAGGCACCCTTTTCGAAGAATACTGCAAAGAAGGACAACATGAAAACCAAGAAACAAGATGGACTGTAGTGTTTTTAATGATTTTTTAAAAAAAATTACTAGCGGAAAATGAAAGAAGTGTAAAAAAATGTTTATTATATCAGTAGTAGTCCTGTCTGATTAATGCGTGCTGCTGGCAGTGAGAGGGTGTAATGAACAAAGATGCTCAGAAATTCACTCAGCTGCAGCTGACCTTAGCATGGAATAAAATCCTGGGAAATGGAGGATTAACAATAATGTTTGGACTTGTTTTGTTAGCAAGATGGGGTTGCACTTCATTATCAGGATTTGTTGCTTACTAAACGGACCAAACAAAAACCATGCAGCAGGGAAAAATGTCAAAACTGTGTCCGTTTGCGATGTTTTATTTTCCTAATGCAGTCAATGTCCAAGTGATGATGACTTGGTATATCGCACTGGGTGAGACAGGATTTTATCATAACATCTACCTTTTGTCTACAGATATTAATGTACTGCTTTCTACTACTATTTTTTGCTTTAGGTGTTTCTCAGAAGAAGTGTTGTAACTTGTAATAGTTTGACATTCCCTCAGTTGATATTAACTTTACAATCTGGTTATCACTAAGGAAAAAAAGAATGCTCTCTTAGTTGGAACTGAAACAACTGATCAGAAGTGTCTTTTACATGTATTTTTCAGCTTCACTGCTTTTGAAGCAAAGTAAATGTACCAAACATTACCCACATCTAGGAACTGATGATCGGTTTCCTTATCACAGCAAGAATAGTTAGGCTTTGAAAAAAGCCTGTGATAAATTTGTCAACAAACTTTTATATAATGAGTTTGAAACAGCTTTAAAAATACTTTTTTTTTCCTTCTCCATTTTCTAGGAGCTGCTGCTCCGCATCCTCCAGTTCCAGCAGCATCTTATCCTCAACAACCTCAGGGTTATGTGTATCCTCAGCAGGCGTATCCTCAACAGCCATATCCCCAGCAGCCATATCCACAGCAAAGATATCCACAGCAACATTATGCTCAAGCACAGGCTCCATATTATCCGACTCAACCAGGTTTGTGCTTGCTGCTTAAAATGTGCTTTTAGTTGGTGAAACTCTGATCTTTCAATACTTTGCTAATTTGCTACATCCACCATACTGTCATTAGATCAATAATTTATCCAGGTTGTGTGTTGGTATTTAGTTTGGTATGCCCTCTGGGTTGATTTATAAATTTACTTAATTGCAGGTGCCTACCCAGCACAGCCAAGCTATTCCTATCCTGTTCAGCAAGGTGGTTACCCACAGCAAGCTCACTACACTCATCCACAACAACCCAGCCAAGTTGTCTACGTCAAAGAGAAGAAGGGAGGTGGTGATGGGATGTTGGCAGCTGCTGCAGGTATGATCGATCATTTCAGATTTTCTACTGCTCTTTATAGAAGTTTACTGTATGTAATGCTCACTCGTGTAAACTAATCTTTTTTGTTTGTTGCAGGATTATTTTTTGTTCTTACATTGTTTTGGAATGTGATTTCTATTGATGATGCCGATGAACTTACGTACTTGTGGATGCTTGTGTTGATAGTGTTATCAGAGTTCATCAAACTTTGATGATGTCATCAGAAACAATTTTTTTTCTATTTGTCCATTTTTCATGTTTATTCAACATGAGTATTTGTTGCCAAGAACAGCTAAAGATTTTAGTACTTGGAAAGTGTGAATGATTATCTTTAAAATAAATGTTGTTTTAACTTAACAAGTGACAAGATGTTATAAATGGAGCAAGCAAATGGAGCCAACATTAAGCATATTACGAAGTCGTTTTCTAAAGACAGGTTGGTAAGCCTGGGCCAGTATGGCTAAATCACTTATGGAATTGCTATTAAATGAGTAGAATCATGAGGCTTACTAGTGCATTCAGTCACCATTGACATTGGACAACATAAAAGATTTGGGAAGCTGCTGACTGAATGGTTCAGTATGGTAGATTTTTGGCTATTTGTTTTTTCAGACAATTTAACAGTTAAATTTATTGTTTGCTGATAACAGCCTTTGGGTTTACTGCTGTCCACAGAAATGATTTAGCAGATTGCTACATCAGATAGATTTGGCAGTGGCAGCATCATGGTATTGACTGCTGTGAACACTAATTTTTCAGAATCAGTGCCATGATGAGTCAGTTCAACATTATTTTCTCCTCTTCTAAAGTGATGCTGACAGCATTTTACATTTCTGCATAACAATCTCAGTTTGCTTCTGGCTATTTAGATCTGATATCAACCCTGTTTTTTGATAAGCCAAGATGTTGTTATTACCAGTATAATGTTGTACCACAGATACAGCAGCTTGCTGCAGTATTGCAATATGAGGTTCCTGCAGCCAGGAATACAATGCCTATGTCATTCCATGAGCAAAAGTGGATGATGACTTGCTGAAAACCTGGTTTCATACTATTTTACATGATTCAGACACATGAATACCAAACATTGAATTATTGTATTGTCACTGGATCTTTTGTAATATTCGCAGTCTACTTTTGCCAGTTTTTATGTGATGTTATCACCAACTTTGAGTGTGTTAATTTTAAGAGAAAAATCACGAGTTTGTCTTCTTTCTCAAAGCTTTAAGGAATTAGAGTTAATTGAAATGATTGTTTGCAGGGAAGCTGAAGTATCTTTTGATGTGTTTCAGGATTGGTTGGAGGTGCTGCTCTTGGGTATGGAGCAACGCAGATGATCGGTGGCTGGGGAGGAGGTTGGGGTCTTGGTCGTTGGGGAAGCTGGAGTTCCCTCAGCAGCTTTGGAAGCAGTGGGAGCTTTGGGAGTTTCGGAAGTTTTGACTAATTTGGTCAAATGCAGTTGGCTTTCATATTACAATAGTTTGTGTACAAAATTCTCACTTCAAAAATCTTTTTGTACTGCCTCCCTGATATCTTAGATCCTTGCCCACCTCCCTTTTCAAACACCTTATTTAAGTAATTAACTCTTCAAAAAAACAGAAGGTAAAACGGACTCTCCCAATGAATGATGCTGTTTTTCTTTGGGCTCTCATGCTTCCTTTTCTTTTTTTTTCCATAAAAACATTTCATGAAAACGCGTAAAATGACTTTTGTTTAAGGGGAGGGGACTGCATGAGATTAGATGATGAAAGCACCATTAAATTTCACTGGCATTAGCGTTCTGTCAGGAACCATCTCGCTGCCAGCTTGAACAAGGCCTCAAAAGAAATTATAAGAATTTGCCACATTTAGTTTGCAGTGCACTGCGAGGAATTTCTTTTTTAGAAATCTAATAATTATTATCTTCAAATGAAATATTTCTCCTCACAAAGCGCCTCTAATTGTAAGACAGCTTCGACAGACGCACAGCATTTTAAGTAATATACCTAGGAATAAACACCTCATCGTGTTGTGGCTGTTTTCTGCCACCAGACGAATCTGTTGTCTGTGGTATTCAGTTTTACTCTGCTTCCTGCTCTTGTTTTGTTATATTTTTGTTATATTTAAGTCTCCAAAAATGGAACCTGACATTTGTTGAAATTTGTATTGGACTTTTTAAAAAAAAAAAACGTATGTACATAAGCAGACATTATATCAGAAAATGTAATTTTTGTTGTGATGTATTGATGTATGTTTATATCTGTTTGCAGTGTGGAAACTAAATCTCAGTCAGGTAATCTGACTCTACTCATGTGTTTTTTTTTCTTTTTTACTTATGAAATTTGCTTATTACTATTATTATTATTATTATTATAAAATTACAGTATTGGTTTTGATTGCTGCCTCAGGATAGCTTGAAATTTAGGGTGGGCAGATTATTAGGGCTACAAAAGTCAGAACCCTCCTATGGTCAGAAACAGCTGATGCGTCACTATGCGAGGATATCTCTAAACGATAATACAAGCCTAGTAACTGGACATACGACCGAAAAAAGGAAAGCACTGAAGAAACCTCGTAGCAATTTTACTCACATTTGCTTTCTTGGGAAATATGGGAAAAAGATAAAATGACTGTGATCATAAAAGCAAACTTCCCTGGAAATGTTGTGTGTCTGAGAAAAGTGGAGTTGGGGAGATGAAAACAAGAATGGACATGTGTCAACTGCACTTGGTTTTATGGAGTTTTATCATGATCTAACTTGACTGAGCTACTTTTTTTCCTACATTGTCTAGTTGCTCATACTGCACTTGAATCTTGGAATTCGTGTGCTGAAATATTCTTAAGAAGTGATGTGGGTGGGTATGGATATTTATGTACATAGACCGCTAGGCATTTTTCAATAGTTTTTAAGGCTGAAATGGAATACAGGTACTTGTTGAAGCCTGGGTGGCAATTAGTACCAATATTGTACTTTTTAACACTTAATAACAAATATATTTAACTTCTTTTTAAATACCAGTATATGAAACAGAAATTGATGTTTGTCAATGGAAAATAAACAGGCAATTAAACAAAGTTGCTTTTTTTTTATTTTACCTTTCACCGTTTAATAACTTGAATCACAAATGATTTAAGATTCTATTGTTCTATCTCTGGCCAACAGCTACAATGAGTGCTGCCAAGCTGAATGTGTGAACACTCACCTAGTATTTATTGTAGTGTGTTGCCAGTGTAAACCACTTTCGGAATTCTTATCACTTGGCAGCACGCTAACAAGATGCATGATTGCTTTTCTGTTTTAATTTTTGTTTTCAACTAAATGATCTGAATCCGCAGATTTGTAATTGCTGATGGTAGGTTTGTATTCCATTTATTTCTAAACCTAAGCCTCGCTGGTGAGTGGATAAAAGCCCAGCTATTCAAGAAGTTTTTTTTTTTTTGCCAGGATTACTTGGTGAGCCGCCTCAGACCTTTGACTAAGTCTCCTTGAGGGGGAGTGATTAGAAAAAAAATTTTTTTTGTTTTGAAGTTAATAAAATACCAGTGATTGCTTGTTTTTTACTGCCTCTGTCTGCCTTTTCTTTTTTGCCAATCTAATGTCTGCTAGGTGGGGTTGGTGTGAGTTGGGTTGTACAAGGAGAGAAGCATTGCCATCCCATAGCACCTCTGACTGCAGCTGGGTGGGGTGGAGAGAATATGCTGGAACGAAGCCAGATGAGCCAAAAGGAAATCTCCCCAGTGCCACATTCACCTGTAGCCCCTTTTAAATTTAAAAACAGATTGAAGTAGTTTGTCTTTTGCTAACGGAACTCCAGATACAAGCTTTTTGGAACCTCTCTACCTTCCCTATCCATTTGTTCATGATATATATATATATATCACAATTTTCTACACGTATGCAATTTTGTGTACGCTGGAATACATTTTCAAAAGAAAAAAAAACAAACTGCTATGATTAATAGGGGAAATAGCGGGTTGTACGTACTAAACAATTGCCTCCTGCACGGTGAAAGTTCCATTTCACCTGTACGATGATTTTGTGATTTAAGAGTTGTCTGCACAGACAGACAACGTATGCGCCTAGTCTACTGTCCTTTTCTAAAATGATGATTTCTGAAGCCAGGTATGTTTATGAGATCCATCCCTTGTTTATAAATAAGAGACTACTTTTTTGAGGCTGTATTGTGTTAAAAAAGACAAAACCTGACTGGTGGGAAAAGTTAAGGTTACCTCTACAATTGTGATTTTCTGTTTCTTTATATGTTCCGGTCTTTGTGTAACCTTTAATGGGGCTTATGTATTCAAAATAAAATCTGAAATAAATTTCTGTAATGAATGAATTAGCAGAAGTATACCACCTACTTGTAATATGAGTACTGTGCTATGTGATAGAAACAAAGTTGGGTTGGCGGAGGGGTTGATTGTCTGTACAGGTTTTTCTTCTGTAGTTTTACACTACCTGTCAAAGTCCACATGAGGAATTTTCATCATCATCAAAGCTAACAGTTGCAGTATGTTAATCTTTTGCCCACAAGAAAAATAGAATTGAAAACTGAAATTAAAAGCTAAAGTCTGATTTTATAAAAGAAAATACAAAGAAATGGTTTCTCTTTTGCTTAGTAAGATAAGAAAGAATATTGGTTTTGTTTTCCACCAGATGAAATTTTCAGATCTCATTTTGTGCAGATCCTATTTCAACCAAATTTAATGAAAGCAGATTTGTGAAATGTTATTTTTTAAAACTTTAGCAAAATCCAGTTAAACCACTAAAGGTAATGGTATAACTTGTGGTTCGTATCCTAATATTTAACACACTGGTTCCAAACCTTTTTGGACTCGTGGACCTTTTTCTAATGCTCAGAAGACCTCTGACCCCTCACCCCTACTACACTTCCATAATTGAATAAATGTAGCAAAAAAAAAAATCACATAAATAAGAGTTTTATTTGAATATATTGACAGTTTGGTGCCCAAGTTTGCCTAAAGTCGAGCTGGCTAGTGTGCGTCCAGCTGAAGTCACAGTCCAGTCCTTGTAGCATGCTCTGCTCCAGTCGTCGTGGTCCGAGTCTCTTAGCTGCAGGCCCCAATGGCATTAGCCAATGGGAGCATGGCTCGATTGCATCAGTCCTACTGTGGTAACAATTTGAGTTCCGGCGTATTGGATGCAGGGTAACTTTTGTTTACTTTTTTCTGGAAAAAGGTGCACCTTATAAGCCGGCAAATACAGTACATATAAATAAAACAAGTACATAACAGGTTCTTGACTCAGTCATATGACAAAAATTGAAACTTCCAGGGTTCTGTGACACCCTGGTTGGGAACCATTGATTTAACAGATTTACATATTAGTATTTTGATAAAAGAATTCATTCTCTTTGTTTTATTTTGTTTTTAATATTTGCAATTGTGGGGCAGATACTGCTGAGTAGAATGTTTTTTTTTTTACTTATTGGAAAACAGAGAGAAAAGTACTTGGGGCTTATCCAGTTGAACCAACCATAGGGAGTGCTTTATCTTATATTCACAATTCATCCCTGACTTAGTTGGGTGCTTAATATTTAGTCTGAAGTTTCTTCTAAGCAAAATTATATTGTCCAGATTATTCTTATCTCATGAACAGACCTGTTTGCTTAAAATGTTTAATATTAGAAAATAAATTTGACCTGTGAATGGGTCACAGATTTTGGAGAAGGAAAAGTGAACTTGTAGAGCTGAATAATTTGAAAAAACAAATATTTAGTAATTACCGTTATTGACTCAGTATTTTTGGTTCGTAGAAGGGACTGTTTGTGCTGCTTTGACTGTATTGGTATCTTGGAACTTGCCAGATCAAATTGGCTGGACACATTTGTCATTTTTGCCAAAATCTGGCTGCAGAAAGATTGGGAAGCAATTCTATCATGTGGTCAGTTAACATTTGAGTGTTACCTTCCTTTTTAGATCTGATCAGCATTTAATTTAAAGTGGAAAGTAGTATGAATTTTGGGAGTAAAATCTTACATGACATTTAAAATGGAACTATAGTGAAGGCCGGTGGGGAAACAAAATATTTTCAATTAGAGCTATTTGAGTGACAACAAAGGATGTAGATGGGCAAGATGTGTTATAACTTCCAAGCCATGTTTAAGCAGGTCCTTATTAACAGTGATGAATCCCTATAGATGAAGGATGTTCCACTTGAAATATGCTAGCACTGAATCTTGGCAGTTAAGAATAGATCTTTTTTTTTTTTCTGATTAAAAAAAAAATTGCTATGTTACTGCATTTACAGATCACAGGTAACAATACATTTTACAATGGAATGCATTAAAAAAACAAGGTTTTGTTTTCTTGGTATGTAGTCTGACTACGACCAGACCAAACCTTTATTTTCTAGAGGCACTGTACATCTTTGTTTCTTTTAGTGAGCAGATTTAAATGTTTCTTTTGTGCTGCACATTCAGCATAAGATCATAAAGGCTGGTGTCAGATTTTCTATTGTTTGAGTCCTGCAAGGGTCGGTCGGAGTGATGATGGCTGCTAGAGAAAACTGAATTTTCTTATTTTTGCTGCGCTTCATTGCAAGATAGGAGCCAGTAGGTCTTCATTGTACCCTTTCCCTGAAAAAAAATAACAGAAGCTTTAGGACGAAGCTGACTCAGAATTTTAAAACAACAACCTTCCCCATCTTTCTAGTTTTACACCATATCCAATATAGGACCTCATCAGTTCAGCTGGAACACAAATCATAGGAAAGAACTGATGCTGTCTAATTAAAATAATTAATCAGTGAATCCACAACTTTAGGAAAAAAATCTGTATTTAACATAAAAACCTTTTATAGATAAAATTCACTCTTCATATTTTAACCATTTGACTGGTTTACCCAAGAGGACTAACCTTCACTTTGGTGTTGCCTCGGAATTCTGTATCAAAACCATGCAGTTCCTGTAGCGCCATCTTTGTGGTCTCGCTTATCTGGATCTTTTGTGCTGGAGATAGAAAATTCCAACTACTGCACCATGAATCACTTAGTTTATAAGTCTAATAACATTATCGTATGGATGTTAACATAAAAGCTATTTTTGGTAAATAACTTGTCATCTTGGGTGTTAATTTTAATTATACTGAAGATGTAAAGTCCAAAAAAAAAAAAGTAATAGGAATTTATGACTTGGTTCTTTAAACGTTTTAATTGATGTCTGAATTAAGTATTTAGATTAGCGCTTGTTAGGTGAGTGAGTTTCTAAAGATTTCTCGAGGCCAGGTGAGGAAATGTTTGAGGATCTGATTAGCTATTGTTGACATTCAAGTTGACTATTGTCCGGAGACCTTACAATAAGGGCCTGACCTGGTTAACCCTCTGACTACCAAAACATGGATTGTATTGTCGCTAAATTATTTTTTTCACTTATTGACCTAACCTTTTTTGTCAAGAGATCTAGCTTTTGAAACTTTCAATACAAGAATTGCTTATGGTTATTAGATTTTATTACCTTGACTTGTTGACTGCATTCTAGATGCGGTGTTAACAGTATCTCCAAACAGACTATACCGGGGCATTTTTTTCCCAACTATGCCAGCCACACACGGTCCTAAAAGAAAAGTATGTACATATTAAAAAAAGGTAAAACCATCATATCAAAGAACAGATGTTACCTGGGCCCGCACTGTGTATCACTTGTAGTTCAATGGGCTTTAGATTGTTCTCGTCTGTGGCTACTCTTAATTATTCTTAAGCTATTTAAACGACGGGAGGTCTCGTGCCCTGCTAGGTTTGAAATCTGAATTAGAAAGTGAAGGGCTTTCGACCCTATAAGAACGTTCAGGAATTCTCTGTTTCACAAGGGAGGTAACTCAGAAACATTTGATGGCTGCAGTGTTTAAGCTGCTAGACAACAGCACGTACAGGAGATGAGGCTCTCGAGATGCCAGGCGAGTGGAGTATTCCGTTGAACGACCTGGGAGAGATAGGTGAGCCTTGCAACACGAAAAATTAGCCGAGGGCTCGTGGACGCCACCATCCTAGACCTCGGACCCGCCATATGCCTCGTCTTGAAGGCACTCGGCTACCGCAGGGACCCACGTTTCCCCTATTGGAAGAACCCCCTTCGGTAGGGCGCGTACGAGAAGCAGGTGGGAGCCTCGGCGATCAGTCGGACCAACAAGGGCAGGGGAAATGGACCGGCCCTTCTCGTCCTCCTCTGTGGTGCGGCCTACCTGCTCTTGATTAAGACGACTGACACGAATCCTCCCTAACCTCCAGCCCCCAAAACGTGGGGACACCTGACAGCTAGAGTTACTTATCGCGAATCAGAAGTCACATTGCTGCTGTCTACCGATTTCCAAGAGCAATAATTAAAGGATGAACAATGAATCAGAAAAGAAATATATATATATTCACTTATTTAACCCTTTTATGGCAAAATTCCAGGGTTTCGCTGTTGCCCTTCGTACTAAGAACTTGCACTCAAACCTGTGTGAATGCCGATTCGAACAGCCACATGCTCATCCGGTAAGTGTGGAGGGGAAAACTCGGTAATTCTGTCACGGATTCCCAGGGACATTCTGGCTATTTCGTTGGCGTGGAGATCTCCATTGCGGTCCGGCAGCCCACTGACCACCATGTAAGAATCGGTTATTGTCTCCACCTTGTACACGTCGTAATGGTCAATGCAGGCATTGAAGAAGCTAAACAAGAAAGAAAAGACGTCTACAAAGCATGGTGCCAGGGTGTCCCCTGAATACTTAGCGGGCATCAACAAATAATAGCATTACACATTTTTAAAATGCGTAAGGGAAACCTTAAGTTTACAATTAACTCTTTGGCCCGATCACCGTTTTCGTCGGGATACATTAAAAGAGTTACTTCCCTTTCATAGCTAATTACAGACCTCTAAAGTTTGGAAAACTCTAAAATTCAGAATGGGTGTGGTCTCAATGCGAAATTCGTATTTGCGAGTTTCGGAGTATGCTGGTGTAGTTCAGAACCTTGCCACTCACGAGTCTGTGCGCTGTCAGCGCTCACCCGGTGGCCATCTTGTAAGTTTTGATCCTAGCTCCTTGCAGCATCACACTCCTGAGTAATTGTCCTTCACCCCTTATTATGCCTCCCAATGATGATGCCACAAAGTCAGTCAGTGGCCAGAAACTTCTTACAATAAATAAGGAGGTTGGAATACTGAAGAAATCACAGGAGGGCATAATGGCGGTGCGTCGTTCATGTGAAGAGTGATAATGGTTACAAATTTATATCTCAGCACAAATGTAATTTACTAAGCAATTTTTTTTGCTTTTGCTTGTTGTATTTTTAACGTGATTTCAGTTAGGGTTTACTGTACTTGTATACTACATTCTTCACTTTCTTCGTGTACTCCAAGTTTCCCCGGTTACTTATATACAATGTGTGCATCATTTCTGCATTTCTATTCCAAAATTCGGAAAGGTCCAGGTCCCGGAACTGGTTTAGTTCGGCACGGGTAAGTCCAGCTTCACTGGCTCCCGCATCACCTCCCAGTTTGGGCTTCATTCTTCAGGGGATTTGTCTCCTCCGATTGCTGATAACACTTGCTGAATTCCCGTGTCAGCTTCCACGGGTGTAAGCGGGCCGTCCTGGACCTGGTGGATTGGCCACAGATGCCGTCTCCTGGACTCCACCTCCGAGCCACACGGGTCCAGACAAACACTTCTGTCACGACGAGAAGCCGCTCATCCCTACATCCCATTCATTGCTATGGAAACCCTTCTCACGTGGTGACCGATCTTGAAGAGAAACGCTGCTTACAGGAAAATCGACATGGCGAAATTAGCGCGAACGATTTCTATATAAAAACAAACGTTTGATGAAGTCGAGAAATTCTGGAAACGCTCCCCTACGACTTCCGGTGCATGCACAGTTCCGTTAAGATGTTTGGATGTTATAGGCAATCGAATGCAGTAAATATCTTCAAGGTCACTTGGTACATACAAAAAAAAAAACAATTAACAACGCAACGAACTTTCAAATAAAGAACAAACCCCGAACATTCGCTTCATTATCACTCACCAATTTCAAATTTTAAAACAAAATAATTAAAGTTAAAGAAAAATACAAGAATAATTTTAAAAAACAAACAAACTTTAGAATAAACTAAGGCGCCTGCCTATAGTGTTTCGGATAATTCTACAATCTGCCACAATGAATGGTAACACAACTCTCACGTAGATTCATTCCACGCTGTGACTACAGGAAAAAGCACACTTGTGTGTACGGAATTTTTTATATAATCTGATTGAAATATTGTCATTCTTCGAGCAGATAAAATGTCCCACATCTCAGCATCTGAGAAAGAAGGCTGTCTTAGTCGCTAGGTAGGAATTGGCAAGGGATTGTCTTGCTGGAAAGACAAGCGTAGTCTACATCGATGTAGAAGATGAAGAGATAACCGGGCACAAATTACTGTGTTGCTGAACGCCAAATTCTTTATTCAGAACCTCTAAACAGTTAAATGTTTGCGGAAATAAATATTGACATCAGTTGCCGCCACCAATCCTATTGTGATGCCAGTCCGCCGGCCGTTGGGGCCTTTCCTTTGCTAAATGATAGATTTAATGATGGCGACTAAGAAAAGACAAGTCTACGATGTGTGCCGAAAAAAAGTAATTCTCACCATCATCATCGCTAGGTCCGTGGCTCAGAGTTATAACAGGGAGAAACATTGCCAACATTGCACGAGGCGTATTTCTTGGAAATGTGCTTCGTTTTATAAAATAATTGACACGAACTATAGTTTCGGGCCAATTAAGAGTTTTTATTTAGTACAGGAAACCTTTTCTAAGAAAAATGGACAGATTCCTAGATCTTCGGCATACACCGAGCAAACGTTATCCAAAATTAAGGAATAGTAATTCTAAAAAAACAAGCAGAATTTTCCGTATTCGCAAACAGTTTCTGATAACTTAAATATCTAAATCGTAAAATAAAACCGTCGAATTAGTTGTGTTATAGTCGAGAGAAAAGAAAACTGACGGCACCAACTCAGTAAAACGAGAGCCAGGTGAGTGGCTTCTTACCTATAAAGAGCATTGAGCACATCAACGACTTGGAGTGCGGAGCATTTGTTGGCAAGCGTGGTGAATTCCACGACGTCGCTGAAGAAGATGGTGACCTTCTCGAACAGCTCCGTGTCCACCACCTGACCCTGCAGTAGCCGAGCCGCAACTTTCTTCGGTAGCATCTTGTACAGAAGCCCCTCGGTGCGCTTCTTCTCCCGCTTCAGTTCCATTGCTCGCGTAGACGCTTTGGTCGCATAGTTCTGGAGGTTGGAGATCATGGCGTTGACGGAGGACACATACCAGAGGAAGATGCCGATGGACAGCACGATGGAGACGACGAGGATGGACACGTAGAGGTTGACGTTGTTTTTGATATCGTCGGTGATTTCGTTCAGGCGGATGGCGATCTTGGTGGCCAGGTCGTTGTTCAGGTTCGCAATGGCGTCTATGTAGTTCGTCATCCTCTGGAACCAGGTGTCGCTCGCTTCGACCTTTCTCTCCGTGGAAACGTTCCGGCAGCTCGCGGCGTAGGTCGGGGAGAACACGAGCGATTTAATCGCGTCCAGGCCCTGCGCTAGGTCCGCGAACGACATAAGGCGTTTGTTGTACTCGGTTTCTATCCAGTCATCGAAGTTAAACGCCAGGTGTAGGAGAGCCGTCGACTTGCCTTCCAGATGGCTGAACCACCTGCGGTTGGAAGACGAGAGGTAGCACGACGTGAAATATGTGGACCCCAAGGCTCTCTGCACGCCCAAGATGTCGGTCATGTACAGCAGGGCGTTTCTAGCGAAAATCTTCGGCAGGAGGTCGCCTCTTGGGAGTTGGATGATTTTTGTTGTCCTGCTGATCAGCGCCTGGTTAATCTTCGTGTAGAAGTGTATGTTTTCCTCTATGGACACGCCGGAGGACTCTATCGAGCGCCGGTGGCTTTTCAGGGTGACGAGGAAGTCAAACTTGGTTGTCCTCCCGCCGGTCTTCGTCACCCAGAAGTCGTCGTCCGGGGCCCAGGGGAGCATCATCAACGTCAAGTCGGTGTCCCGCTGCAGTCGCAACATCTTCTGTTGGGTGCGACCGCTGCTGCGATTGGAGCTGATGAAGACGGTAGTCATGCCGCGCTCCTTCTGTATCCGCAACACCAGGCGGCTGATCAAAACGTTGTAGGCCAGCCGCGACATGGCGTTCTCCGTTGTCCTCTTGACGGCGACCGCCTCGGACAGGACCAAGCTGATGTAGACGACCAGTGTGAGAACCGGGATGGCGAAGATAACCACCATCTTGAGCAGCTGCCACACGCGGCTCCGATGCTTGGTCGGCACCAAGTGCTGGGTGTCGTCGGGCGTTCTGAGCGAGGGCACGGAGAAATAGCTGTCGGAAACGGTGGACTGTCCTTGCACAGACAGCATGGCTGGCTTCCGAGTAGTCAGGGACTGGAAAAACAAATGGTTTCTCGTGGCGTTAGGGTTGGTAATTTAAAAACAAGCAAACGTCGATAAAAATTGTTTGGGTAAATATTATAACGACTCTCACCTTCAGAGTAAACCAGATCAACCTGGAGTAGGTTGTATGCGACGTTAGTAAGTCCACAGTGAGCCATCCCCACAAAACACGCACTTGCTTTTCTCCCAGTAAGAACAATACATTGTCTGGATATCTGATTAACAAACAGCGTGACACCTGCAGCTGGTTAATCTGCCAGCAATGGACGGCAGAAGGACACGGTTAGCCTTTATCTTGTATCGCCGCGCGCGTGTCACATCTTTACTTCGTCTTTAGCCACGGAGGCAAAGCGAAAATCATCTTCCACGTCCCATTTACCCTTTTCACGTTTGACACCATGGAGATGGTTTCAGTCTTGTGGTAATCGGCCAGGCCGGTATGACGGCGAAAGAAAAATAATACCTTTAAAAAGGTTTTGATAGTTGGCTGAAACATTAGTTTTAAAAATTTATATTTAACTTTCGCGTATTTACAGGTAAACTATCACGTTTCCATGGCAACTCCGCAGTTTTACACTTGGATTTTTTTTGGGACGTCTCAAATCGTCCAGCATCTTTAAAAATTAAAAAGAAACAACAATAAAAATAGTGATTTAAAATTTTAGAAACCTATGAAATAATTTGTAGAAAATTAAACAAAGAAAATAGGTATAGGGAGATAATTATCTTACCTAACGACGGCGCAGGTTATTTCTTTGGATGGTATTCGTGAAGATGATCAGTATTGTGCAGGTACGAGCTTCTAAATGATCAGTAGCTCGATCCACTCACTAACAAAGTCAGGACACGACCAATACACGGGTCCCAGGCTGGGTCTTGAAAGATGGCTCTTTTCCTAGCTCCTTTCTTAATGGTAGAAGAAGAGGCTGCACTTTTGAATGTTCTTATATCTCAGCTAATCAAACTGTCTGGAAAGTAGGAGATCGGGAAAACTGCATCATGTTTTCCTTCACTCTTTTTCTTTGAGATGTGAGTGGCAAAAAGAGAAAACCAGGCTTTTACTACACGCGGATATCACCAGCAGGCGGGGCTGAGAAGTAAGTAACCAAGCGTGTGTCACAATCGATAAGAAATAGTGCATGGGATATGAAAGCCGAATTCTCATTGGTCGATGGTACAGTGACGTCCTTATGCTTAGTCTCATTTACGAATGACTGTAAATTGTCTACATTTCCACACGAAATTCTATACATTCTATACTAAGGGAGTTGCTTCGCCCCGCTTCTGAACAACATGAACAGTGTCGAGGGTAGTCCACTGCCAGGGTCCGGGGCGTCCTGCTGCGGCTTCTGCGCCAACTCTAGACGGATACAGCACCCCAGCACATCCCTCAGAGAGATTAAAAACACGGGGTCCGCACGGACAACCCCACAGCAAGGTGGGATCAGAATCTGGAACTAATGTCTTTCGCACCCCAAGGAGCCTGGTTTAACCCCAGACTCATCCCGAAAACAACTCGCCTAAGCATCTTTTCATCGGAGAAGATAACGTCATCTTGGACCACTGGTTCGAGAGGACATCGCGGGATCTGCTGACTGATCCCGGTAGGAACACCCTCGTCTTGCAAAACGCTCACAGCGGGCGTCTGGAATTCATTAATCAGTCGGCAGGCAACAGAAGGAGAAAAAGACCAGTTCGCGACTGGGCTGGTTAGGGATACGGAGGGGTGCGATATGAACTGTATGAATTTACTGAAAATAGAATACTTAGGCAAGGTTTAAAATCGACATATGGAGCTGATTTCGTACAGAGGTTGGAGATGTGGGTCCCACCGACCAGCATCAGTTCGTTCTGGATGGAGCGTGCCGAGATAGTTGGTCTAAAGGTTATTTTAGGTCAGTACTATTATGGCGCCCCATGCCGGTATATCATGATTTGAACCGGTCTCTCTCTATCCCTGCTGATAACAATACTCCGTGTTACACCAAGTTCAGCAGCCACACACATTTGTCCACTTCCGACCCCTAGCCTAATCATGGTTAGTAGGTCTCGGTGATCATCGATAAATGGTTCTCAAAGAGCCTACTCTTAATGCCAAGTAACATCGCGATGTGAACATTCGTGACTCGCTTTATAACTAATTTGACCATTGTTAAGCAAATTTGGAATCTCACCCGAGAGGTTTTATAGTGAATTCTGCAGGTGCATCCCAGAGAGAGGCGAAAAATCAAATGCAGAACTTGAAGTAGTAGAATGGTCACATGACAAGTCTTGAGTTGACAAAGAACTGAAGCATCAGAGACACCTAAAATGGCCAAGGCTACTGTAAATAATCACACAAGATACTCCTAGACAATCGTACAAGATACCCTAAATAATCACACAAGATACCCTTAGAAATCGCACAAGATACCCCTAAATAATCGCACAAGACACCCTTAGACAATCGTACAAGATACCCCTAAATAATCGCAAAGATATCCCTAGACAATTGTACAAGATACCACTAAATAATCGCACAAGATATCCCTAGACAATTGTACAAGATACCACTAAATAATCGCACAAGATATCCCTAAATAATCGCACAAGATACCACTAAATAATCGCACAAGATATCCCTTAATAATCGCACAAGATACCCCTTAATAATCGCACAAGATATCCCTAGACAATCGTACAAGATACCACTAAATTATCGCACAAGATATCCCTAAATAATCCCACAAGATATATCTAAATAATCGCACAAGATACCACTAAATAATCGCACAAGATATCCCTAAATAATCGCACAAGATATCCCTAGACAATCGCACAAGATATCCATAATTAATCGCACAAGATATCCCTAAAAAATCGCACAAGATATCCCTAAATAATCGCACAAGATACCACTAAATAATCGCACAAGATACCCTTAGATAATCGTACAAGATATCCCTAAATAATCAAACAAGATACCCTTAGATAATCGTACAAGATACTCCTAAATAATCGCACAAGATATCCCTAGACAATCGTACAAGATATCCATAAATAATCGCACAAGATACCCCTTAATAATCGCACAAGATATCCCTAGACAATCGTACAAGATACCACTAAATTATCGCACAAGATATCCCTAAATAATCCCACAAGATATATCTAAATAATCGCACAAGATACCACTAAATAATCGCACAAGATATCCCTAAATAATCGCACAAGATATCCCTGGACAATCGTACAAGATACCACTAAATAATCGCACAAGATATCCCTAGACAATCGTACAAGATACCACTAAATAATCGCACAAGATATCCCTAAAAAATCGCACAAGATATCCCTAAATAATCGCACAAGATACCACTAAATAATCGCACAAGATACCCTTAGATAATCGTACAAGATATCCCTAAATAATCAAACAAGATACCCTTAGATAATCGTACAAGATACTCCTAAATAATCGCACAAGATATCCCTAGACAATCGTACAAGATATCCATAAATAATCACACAAGATACCCTTAGATAATCGTACAAGATACCCCTAAATAATCAAACAAGATACCCTTAGATAATCGTACAAGATACTCCTAAATAATCGCACAAGATATCCCTAGACAATCGTACAAGATATCCATAAATAATCGCCCAAGATATCTCTAAATAATCGCCCAAGATATCTCTAAATAATCGCACAAGATATCCCTAAATAATCGCACAAGATACCACTAAATAATCGCAAAGATATCCCTAAATAACCGCACAAGATATCCCTAAATAATCGCACAAGATATCCCTAGACAATCGCACAAGATATCCATAATTAATCGCACAAGATATCCCTAAAAAATCGCACAAGATATCCCTTAATAATCGCACAAGATACCCCTTAATAATCGCACAAGATATCCCTAGACAATCGTACAAGATACCACTAAATTATCGCACAAGATATCCCTAAATAATCCCACAAGATATATCTAAATAATCGCACAAGATACCACTAAATAATCGCACAAGATATCCCTAAATAATCGCACAAGATATCCCTAGACAATCGCACAAGATATCCATAATTAATCGCACAAGATATCCCTAAAAAATCGCACAAGATATCCCTAAATAATCGCACAAGATACCACTAAATAATCGCACAAGATACCCTTAGATAATCGTACAAGATATCCCTAAATAATCAAACAAGATACCCTTAGATAATCGTACAAGATACTCCTAAATAATCGCACAAGATATCCCTAGACAATCGTACAAGATATCCATAAATAATCGCACAAGATACCCCTTAATAATCGCACAAGATATCCCTAGACAATCGTACAAGATACCACTAAATTATCGCACAAGATATCCCTAAATAATCCCACAAGATATATCTAAATAATCGCACAAGATACCACTAAATAATCGCACAAGATATCCCTAAATAATCGCACAAGATATCCCTGGACAATCGTACAAGATACCACTAAATAATCGCACAAGATATCCCTAGACAATCGTACAAGATACCACTAAATAATCGCACAAGATATCCCTAAAAAATCGCACAAGATATCCCTAAATAATCGCACAAGATACCACTAAATAATCGCACAAGATACCCTTAGATAATCGTACAAGATATCCATAAATAATCAAACAAGATACCCTTAGATAATCGTACAAGATACTCCTAAATAATCGCACAAGATATCCCTAGACAATCGTACAAGATATCCATAAATAATCACACAAGATACCCTTAGATAATCGTACAAGATACCCCTAAATAATCAAACAAGATACCCTTAGATAATCGTACAAGATACTCCTAAATAATCGCACAAGATATCCCTAGACAATCGTACAAGATATCCATAAATAATCGCCCAAGATATCTCTAAATAATCGCCCAAGATATCTCTAAATAATCGCACAAGATATCCCTAAATAATCGCACAAGATACCACTAAATAATCGCAAAGATATCCCTAAATAACCGCACAAGATATCCCTAAATAATCGCACAAGATATCCCTAAATAATCGCACAAGATATCCCTAGACAATCGTACAAGATATCCATAAATAATCGCACAAGATATCCATAAATAATCGTACAAGATATCCCTAAATAATCGCACAAGATATCCCTAAATAATCGCACAAGATATCCCTAAATAATCCCACAAGATATATCTAAATAATCGCACAAGATACCACTAAATAATCGCACAAGATATCCCTAAATAATCGCACAAGATATCCCTGGACAATCGTACAAGATACCACTACATAATCGCAAAGATATCCCTAGACAATCGTACAAGATACCACTAAATAATCGCACAAGATATCCCTAAAAATCGCACAAGATATCCCTAAATAATCGCACAAGATACCCCTAAATAATCGCACAAGATACCCTAGATAATCGTACAAGATACCCCTAAATAATCAAACAAGATACCCTTAGATAATCGTACAAGATACTCCTAAATAATCGCACAAGATATCCCTAGACAATCGTACAAGATATCCATAAATAATCGCCCAAGATATCTCTAAATAATCGCCCAAGATATCTCTAAATAATTGCACAAGATATCCCTAAATAATCGCACAAGATACCACTAAATAATCGCAAAGATATCCCTAAATAACCGCACAAGATATCCCTAAATAATCGCACAAGATATCCCTAAATAATCGCACAAGATATCCCTAGACAATCGTACAAGATATCCATAAATAATCGCACAAGATATCCATAAATAATCGTACAAGATACCACTAAATAATCGCACAAGATATCCCTAAATAATCGCACAAGATATCCCTAAATAATCGCACAAGATATCCCTAGACAATCGCACAAGATATCCCTAATTAATCGCACAAGATATCCCTAGACAATCGCACAAGATATCTCTAAATAATCGCACAAGATATCCCTAAATAATCGCACAAGATACCACTAAATAATCGCAAAGATATCCCTAAATAACCGCACAAGATATCCCTAAATAATCGCACAAGATATCCCTAGACAATCGCACAAGATATCCCTAATTAATCGCACAAGATATCCCTAAATAATCGCACAAGATACCACTAAATAATCGCAAAGATATCTCTAAATAATTGCACAAGATATCCCTAAATAATCGCACAAGATACCACTAAATAATCGCAAAGATATCCCTAAATAACCGCACAAGATATCCCTAATTAATCGCACAAGATATCCCTAAATAATCGCACAAGATATCCCTAAATAATCGCACAAGATACCCCCATACCGTTGTAACAGAAGGAGAGAATCACCCACAGTATTCGAGCTGTTTACCATGCAACTTATTGTAGAAATACTCACCAACATCCAGACAGTCCACACTAGTTTATGTATTTATCTTTTCTTTACTATATTACATGAACTCCAGTTTATAAACTACAACAAAATTCAAACAGTTTATTTTGATATAAAATTTTTAATTCCTTAGCGTAATAAACATTAAAAATCAAGCAAAAAAAATTGATCATTTGCTTTAACGTGATATTCATACTACAGCGAGCTCTACGAACGTTCAAATGAAACCCGGCCTAAATGGCATCGCTGTAAAGGTATCCGGCCGGGCTGCATTTGAACGTCTCTAATGTTTACAAATAACTGTTAGTATTTTCATACGCACGCATAGTATAAATGATATTTTAATAATTAAGGAAAATAGATAAGTTACTGAATATAAGAATTACTATTTAGTGTTTCGATTTGCGATATGTTCACGTGATGCCGTTATGCATCTTTGTTCTCTCAAAATCTCTAGAACAAAGTTTATGAAGTTGCAAATTTTATTACTCTTTAATGTTAATTTTAGAAGTTAAAAATAAAATCATTAGTTTATTATTATTATTATTATTATTATTATTATTATTATTATTATTATTTCTGCAGAGATTGAAGTTCGAAATTTTCGTCATCTCTGAAGAAGACTTTTCAACTCAGATTCGATCCCCTATTTTCTCTCGATTTCTTTCTTTATAACCAAATGACTTGGCCCTTTTATGGTCGCTCATCAAGGCTTATTTCTTCCCGTAAAGTAGTTATTTCAAAATAATTTTGATAATACAAACTTAATTGAATCATTAAAAAAATTTTCGAATACTTTTACTTTCGATTAACTTATTTCCTCTACTATAAAAAGTTAAAATCTCTTAGCTTTAATTAAAAACAGTTATCGTTCTTTTTCCAAAGTTTAAACAATATTTTCCTTTTTTTTTCAACAAAGGTACTTTCATGTTTTGTATTTTAAAAATGTACTTCATTCAGATTTCCGCCTTCTTTTTGACGGTAGCAACAAATCCGTCACCAATCCCAGAAGTT
This sequence comes from Nautilus pompilius, assembly GCA_018389105.1. Classification (NCBI taxonomy): domain Eukaryota; kingdom Metazoa; phylum Mollusca; class Cephalopoda; order Nautilida; family Nautilidae; genus Nautilus; species Nautilus pompilius. The sequence goes on along the minus strand of JACATO010001867.1, from coordinate 128,145 downwards.
CCCATTTTCAACATGGCTGCGGTACCTACATCTGGCTAGAAAGCAGCGCGTCCTCGATCCCAAAGTCATTCATCCCAGCATGCATCTGGTTTTACTGGAACTTCCTAGTTATTTATTTATTTTTTTAACAAAAGGGAGGCTGTAATACCTTTTTTTTGTCGTAATTCTATTGAATTTTTTAACGTAATTATTTTATCCCGCAGCCTGAGAATAGAAGACATCACAAGGTTATGAATGAAATCGATTGATCTCTATAATGTCTCGCCATCATTTTCCAGGGTTAATGGGCTTTGCTTGGAATACGTTTCAGTTAATATCCATTAGTAGTCTTTTCCCGATAAAAGGAAACTGTTGCATGAAGGGTCAGGCTAGTTCGGCACTTGTTTACCCCAGGTATTATTCCATGGCCTAGTTCGTTTAGCTGCGAGACTTAATTAACTTCGGACATCCAAGAAGATGGCTGAACTGAGCTGAGTAAGGCAAAGACGAAGCGGTCCTCCTCCCAAATTAGCCCTATGTTTCTTCATATTCGGGCTGTGGTGTTCTACGCGGTTCCATGTTAGGACCTCCAGTTTTTCCCCGTCTTAAATGTTGAATAAATTCAAAAAAGTTGAGAAGTGAACAAACAAACAAATAAATACAAATCAGCTTTAGGTAACTTTAAAATCTTTTAAGTAATATCGAGCATAAGTTTTTAAGTCAATAAATACGAACATAATAAGTAAGAGATAGAATTACATACTTGTTGATTTCTGAAAGCCATGTTGATAAGCGTATTAACAGAGCTATGCGGCATTTTAAATAGTATGCTTACTTAGTGATTTGTCCTGAAAGAAATGCATCTGCGATTGTGTGTTGTTGCCTGCTACCTAGAGAGAATTAAATAATATCCTACACATTTTACCTGTTAAACAGTAAAGAGTGAAATAGGTAAATGATTCATCAGAAGAAATGACATCGTGTAACGATTATTTTAAAGCCAGTTTTAACACCTATATTTCTATTTTTCATTATTCGGTTTCATGGTTAAAGGTGACTAACTGAAAATGAACTAATGTATATAACACAAATTCTCATGCTACGTCTTTTAAAATGAGAAGGAAAAAATTTGTGACAAGACCCCATGTGAAGGCCAAACTGCACAGATATAACGTACGCCAAATGCCGTCCAGTATACAAGCACAACGATGGCTCGCTCGGATCTTTGTTCTGGTATGAGATATTACGCCTACGAAACACATCTCGTGTGTCTGTGGTTTTTAATTTTTTAAAACAAAAATTATTTTAGTTCAGCTAAACAGAATCTCAAGGTATCTTCTCACGGGTCGCCAAAGGAAAACAAAGTGCTCAGCAGCTTTCCATGTTTAGAACTAAATCAGTTAGTATATTAAGGGGTAGGATTCCGGGTTTTTTGCGAGGCCCTATATTAGTATGAATAGCAGATTTTAATATCGCAACAGTCAAAGTATAAACCGTGTTGAAATTCTGCACCCTCCCCTCGGTCATCTGGAACTTTAAATTTGGAGAGCTAGCCAGGGAGAATTTATTGTTTCCAGTGAAAGGTCATCCCCCACCCACCCCACACCCGAATATTTGTTGACTACAAAAATAGGATAGCAACTCTTGCAATCTAAACGGAAGACTGAATGGCATTGTTCTGGATTATCACCGTTATTGTTATTGTGGCGAAGTGAATGAAGCCATCCTAAGTTATCCCTCAGTCAGGCCCTCCTACAACAATAATGACGAATGGCGAAAGCATCCCCAAGACAAGTAGCGCCGTGTCGGCTCTTATTCTGGCTTCTGGACGGAATTTATGCAAACTATAAGAGCAGACAGAAGAACCCTGCCGGAGGAAAGTCGAGGGTATTTGTCAATTGTCCATTTGTGGACAGGCAGGGGGGGGCGGTGGTGGCACGCAGAGAACTATGGGAAGGAGCGTGACGTCACTAAGAGATAATTTTCCAAAATGGCGTAAGGGGTAACGCGACGAGTAGTGGAAGTAATCAAGTGACACGACAGGAGTTGCAGCTCGTTTTGTGTGGGACAGGGGATAGACGATGGGGTCAGGGGAAACGGGACTTCTTCGGACCCCCGCCTAGGCGATGGCCGGGCTGCCATGGACCGGGTTCGTCAGCTTATGAGCGCCTGCGAGCACGGGGGGGACGTGCAGGTGATCCAGTCGGTGCTGGACCAGGGCGTGGCCGTGGATGCCACAGACGACGACGAGAACACCCCCCTGCAGATCGCCGCCGCCAACGGGCACGAGCACGTGGTCCGCCTGCTGCTGATGCGGGGCGCGGCGCTGGACAGGCCGAACTTCGCCGGGTGGACGGCGCTGATGCAGGCCGCTCGCCACGGACACGTGAACGTGGTGGCCCTGCTGCTGCAGAACAAGGTGGACATCAACTGCACGAACCGCCTCGGGGGCTCGGCGCTCACCATCGCGGCGAGGGGGGGCCACTTCCAGACCGTCCGCCTTCTGGTCGAGTCGGGCGTCGACCTCAACAACTCGGGGACCTCGTGCGAGATGACCCCGCTGCTGGCCGCCGCCCAGCAGGGCCACGACGCCGTGCTGCGCCTTCTGCTGGACCGGGGGTGCGACGTGAACTACCGGATGGCTTCGACCAACCTCACCCCGCTCATGCTGGCGGCTCTCAACGGGCACATGACCACGGCGCAAATACTCATCGAGAGAGGGGGTGATCCGAACCACTCCAACACATGCGACAAAACTGCTTTGGAGATAGCTTCTATTCGAGGAAAAAGGGAGGTCAGGGGCTACCTGGAGCGGAAGACGACGAAGAAACCGAAGATACGTAAGTTCGAAGATTAATCTTCCGGATAGGTACATTATTAAGGGTCTGGAGTGGAGGAGCTACTCCAGCAGTCCGTGAGAGGGGAGATAATTTGAATAAGCCAGTGTTTAAAACCTTTAATATGAAATCCTAAAATTACACAGGTTAAGCAGTTATAAGTTATGCTTTATTAAAAATCAAAACAAAAGCTGAGGTACTAGGATACACCGCCGCTGTCTCGAGATTGTAGCAAACACATTTCTAAAAGCGAGCTATTTTAGTAGTAATATGATGCATGCCCCTCCCCCCAAATAAATGTTTAGTTTCTAGAAGTTTTAAGTGGTAGAAGAAAGGTTTTCAGTACAAGCAGAGGATCTAACAGCAGTCTTTCATTCGAGTTAAAGGACATTGAAACACCAATTGGAAATTGTGTTTGAAATTTTTGTCTGCTTTTTCCTGTGACTCTCTGATCTTTGTGGACTTGTGTGGGTTTATCTCTACCCCGACAGGTTGATGTCTGATTTTCAGTGGTTGCTAGATCAAAAATGGCTGAAACTCTCATGAGGATTGAACATCACTAGCTTCATCAAGAAAATAGCTAGTTATTAGTAGTATGGAGGGGGACTAGAGTATCCAGGGAAAACCCACAAAGGTGAACTGTTAGTCATCTTTTGCAGCATGAAGGACCTTATACTCTCTGGCATTGAACCAACAAGATTTTGTATCATGGTCTAGTCTAGTTTTCCCATAACTATGTGAGAAATTTCTTTAACTCCATCATACTAGTGTGATTTTGTGAGATACCCCTCCCAACAGGTGCTCGAGTACCTAGGGAAGGAGTTCAGTGCTTTGATTTCTCTTTCAGACTATGGTTACAAAAAAAAAGATGTGGCATATTGCATCATCTTAAAGAAGGTTGTTGGTACTATGGTAGGAGGTGTCTTTAAAATGGAACTGTATCCAGCAGAATTATGGTGTCCTCTTTGAGAAACACCAATTCTGACTTTCTACCTACCATGCCAGATTGTAGACCAATCAATGCCACTTCTGCCTCCATGCTCTGTTTTTGTTAGGCCTTCTCCAAATCAAGGTGTGACTTGCTGAAATGTGAAACCAAGACCTGTCCTCTAACCAGATCCTTTGGACAAAGGGGATTTATTATATACTACACATTCTTTATTAGCCAAGTCAGACAGTGGAGATGGCATTAAAGCAGTTTTTTCTTTATTTTTGTTGCATGGAAATGTCAGCAAGAGAACATTGATGGTGAGTGCAGAGGAGGAGAATGATGGCATATTCTTCTGATGATGCCACTGTTGAAGGCCTTTCAGGTTGTTTTGCTGTAGCAGGGAAATTTGTCTCTGTGAACCATGTTAATACTGGCCACAGATCCAGGAGAAACGTTGAGATTTTTGGCTGTCTATTGTTGATTTTGGCCACATTCTGAAAAGCCTATAATACAATCTTGTGTAAAAAAAAAAAATAACATTGAGTTTGCCTATTTTTAGCATGTGATAGTGCACCCTGGGTTATCTGCCCACTTAGACATTCCATATAATAACACCTGAAATATGTAGATTTTGGTCGGATACATTCATCCATGGGGTGACCAAATTAATATGGCAGGGCACTGTATTATACGTGAAAAAGTTAACTTGCATTTACTGGAAATGGATTCTTATTAAATCTCTCTCTCTTTTTTTTTTTTAGTCTTCAGAAATAATCAATTTAGACAACATAGAAATTGACTTAACAGTAGAATACTAGCTTATTATTCTTGTGTTTGAAGAAATTTTATACAGATTGCATTTGTAAAAAAAAAATAAATTATCATATTGCAGTAACAGGGTGCTAGTAGCATAATTTCTCTATGACTGATTGAGCAGTATATTTCCTCTATGTAGTTTTATTTCGATGTATTAAATAAACAAAAATTCCAATCATTTTCAGTTAAATTTTGAGGTTTTTTCTCAGAATGACCTTTTTTTTCTCCGTAAACTGAACAGTTTTATTAATAACTTGTAAACTAACAAATTTTGGTCATAGAAATAGAAAAACCTACTGTAAAATTAACGTTATTGCTCACCAAATCAGTCCTTAGGATGAGGAGGATGGGGAATATTGCTGAAACATAGTTCAAACTATAGCAAATCTATCTTCCTACTTTTTGTAAACAGGATATTGCTAAATAAGAAAGCAATTAAAAGGAAAAAAAAAACTGCAGTAATGTTACTAGGTTATTTAAAATATTATCTGAATATGGTGAAAATCATAGATACCAATCTGCACAAAATAGGGGATAGGTTTGTGCATTTCCCACCTCGTTATTAGTAACTGGTGTTTTAGTGATCTTTCTGTGTCACCATTATCAGGCTGAGAGGAAGACCCTGCTGAGTTAGGACTTGCAGGAACTGTCAGCATTCCAACACTTCGAAACACTGCTGACTTCCCTTTCAGCATTTTATTGTTAACAACAATGAATTATTTTGGTAAACAAACATAAATGATCAGATGAACCACATATCAGAACGTACAAACCATTAACTGTGACACTGTTATCACCTGGAACATTCTTTTTCAAAATAACCACCTTTCATGTGAGCAACAGCTGCACAGACTTTTGCCATCTTGTTCAGTAACTTCTCAAAATATCACCTTGTAAGTAGCCCCCATGCCTGTTGTTAATAGTTCCACAGCTGATTGACTTTCATCCTGCACAAGTTGACTGGAGTTCAGATCTATTTAGTTAGTGAGGGGCCAAACTATGGTTTTAAGAAGTCTTTTTGATTTATGGGAATCTTATCAATTTTTATCATTTCTCCAGCCAAATAACTAGCAAGGTTTTCACATTTCCACCTCCATACTCGGTTACAGGAATATATGGACCCCCCTTATAAGTTTCTCAAGCTTTCTCCAAGGTACAGTTCTGATGCTTCTTAGTCCATTAAAGCTGCTTGTTCTTGTTACTAGATCAGGTGAGGGCTTTGTAGCTGCTACTCTACCAAATCAGTTCTCTCAGCCATAATTTGGCAGTAGGGCTTGGGATACTGAGGAATTGTTGACTAAGCTAATTGTTTGTTGAGAAAGGGTCTGCTTTAGACTGTCAAGCCAACAGCCTATCTTCTGATTCCATGCTTTTTCTTCCTCCTTGGCCCTATAAGTTTATAGCTGAACCGGCTGACTTCATTCTAAAATGGTTGTTCGCACTTGTGTGGCTCCAGCTTCCTTCACAGTTTTCTATTGGCAGTCTTTATGAAAGACAAAAATGGATGACAACCCTGCTTTATATGAAATTTCGAAGTCATCAGTAATAATGTTTATTAAAATTCATACAAAACCATAGTTTGAGCTAAAAATAAATTTTAAAATTAGTAGTAAGAAATATTGGACGAACACAATAACATCATGTCTTCAGTAAGAGATAAATGTAACATTCATAGTAGTAACATCACCACAATTAATAGTTAATATGTTCTAATATGTAATTCATTGAATTAAAAAAAAATTTTGTTTGTTTGAATATTGCATTTTCTTTAACAGTTGCACTGTCTTCGTATAGTATACAGTACTCATAATTCTGAATGCCATTTCTTACTATAATTCTATTTCTTATTTCAGATTTCATCACATACTCAATTAGGTTTCTCATGCAAAACAACTGATGATAATAATAAGTAATTTATTAAAATCTACTTAGTTTATATAAAACTAAAAAAACAAAATGTTCTTAAATAAGCATAACAAAAAATGTGTTTATAATGAATTCTATTTCCTAATTCTTCTTGACAGCTCCTGAAGAGGTGAAGCCTGATATTATTGAAGCTGCAAAAAATGGTAAGATCCTGTTTAATTTTTCTGGCTTTTACAGTTTGGCACTTTGATCTGTGCTTGTTAACTCCTGCATCTCTCATGCTGTGATTAAAATAATTCAGCTAACATTTATATAATTTTCATCTCCAGAAATTAAAACTGTGACAGACAGACATGCTAAATGTCAGTGTTTCTTCTTTCCAGCAAGTAAATAAAGGTGAATTTTTTATGTGTAGAATTTATGTGATTACATGGATTCTCTGTAATTTAAACTTGTACTAATACTGCCTAGCAATTGGTGAACCAACAACCGTGACTCCTCAGCCAATCTTCAAAGCCACAGAGAATCTATGTGATAATTAACAATGTACTGTGCAGTAGCTAACGGAGGCTGGAGCTTGAGAGTGTGAATAGGCATCAGGCAGGAGAGCAAAATCTTCTGTATTACTTAAGGCTCAATCTCAGTGCATGTAGCTGATCTATACCAGGTAACTGCAGCTTCCTGAAATTAACTTTGATAAACAGAAATCATCATAGATAAATAGATGAGAAATAATTCCAGTGTTTTTTATTGGATTTTTCCCATTATTTTTGTCAATTTCCGAAGTACAAATATTAATTATGACAATTAATTGTTGTACAGTAATCTGTTTTGTCTGTAAAAAAAAAAACTGCATTTATGAAGATTATCTGTGTGGCAAGTTATTTTACCTACCTGGAATTTTTACATTAAATGGAGACTACAGCTGTCATTTTGTGCTGACATTGCTTCAGGAGATATACAACGTGTTCAGGAAATACTGGACCAAGACATCAGCCAGCGAGATGCATGTTCATCTCAGGACGGAGCCACACCGCTGATGTTTGCAGCCATGACTGGACGTCTGGACATTGGCCAGCTCCTCATTGACAAAGGTTGTGACATCAACAAACAGGATGCCATAAGTGGGTGGACTGCCCTGATGCAGGCAACGTATCATGGGTAGGTGCAGCCACATCCTGAAAATAATTTTCAGAGAAACTGGTAAAACTTAGTTCGGTTTTAGTGATAGAAGGTCCTTGCCAGGCTAAACTAGCTGACACTGTTACCATTATTTATTACAATATTTCACATGGCTGTAGTATTACAATTAATTCAAACCACATGTTTCTTCTGAAACCTTAGATTAGAATTTTAGCCAAAATTAGTTTACATTGAGACTGCGAGCCGGCCACCCAACCATACTCCCTCTCTCTCTCTCTCTGGAGGGAGGGGGAGGTAGGATTTTCCCAATGCTCTGACCAGTAGAAAGGTGTTTTCTCACCCAGAAATTTGGAGTCGAAAGAATTTAGTGAAACAAAAGCATATATTTATCTTATTTACTTGTAGCTCCTTTCCTCACAGCAGGCCTACCTGAAAATATAAGCTTTGTTGACGTAGCGCTCACTTAGCCAGATTGTTAGTGTTAGGCATCACATCACCTGTTTTCCTCATTATCACCAGAGAGATTTTACAACCACCACCTCTTTGTGCTTTAAGAAGAAAATCTTATTGGACAGTTGTTTCATATCTGTGTAAAATGTATTGGCTGATTAATAGTACTTCTACCTGACATCTGTGTTGTTTAAAGGTGTTTTATAAAAACAACAACAAATATTTACCTCGCAGTCAACAGAAAGTACATCACTCTTACTGTATTGTAACATAAACATCAAGACAGTGCATTAATTACTGACTATATTCTAAACAATTGTTAAAGGTGTTTTTTATTTACCAAGATGTTACTCAGAAAAAGAAAACAATGTTTTTACACATTTATCACTATATTCTTATGAGAGAAACATTGATGGGAAGAAGGATGAAGTTTGTAAGTTCTTGGGAGGTTAGATACCAGTAAACATTTAGGTCTATTGACTTATATTTTTAAATCAGAGGTACCCTGTGATAATAGAAGTATCAACTCCCCCCTGATCTTGTAAGTATTGCTCGCGCTTCAGTACATCACATGGCTCTCCTGGACTCAGCAGAGTTGTGTATTATCTAGAAATGATTCAGAAAAGAAGAAAGATTGAAATTTCTTTTTGTTTTTTTTTTGGATAAAGTAGGATTTTAAGATAAAGAACTTAAAAAAATGTGGACAAATTCATTCTCATGCACAAGACGACTTATTACACTATTCTTTAATCCAAATGCCATTTCCACCTTAGTGATAGGAATTGTTAACTACAATCATTATTTGTGTTCACAGATGTACTGTGGCGGTTTAAAGGTGAGTCACAACATGTGCACTCTGTGACATGGCGTTCTTTTCACTCCGGAATTTTGTGTTTCAGAAAAAAGACCATGGCTATTCATCTGATCACAATGGGGGCTGACGTCACAGTCCAAGCCAAGAATGGGTGTACGGCCTTTGACATGGCCTCGCTTATTGGTAAGATCATCTTTTTTATGCTGAAATTTCACTCAGCAAAAACAGATACAAAAACGTTTAAAAAATAATTTCATGTGCCATAAGTTGAAAAAATACCTGCTGTTCTTCATGATTTTGGCAGGTTTATTTTTGTTAAATTGAATAGAGTGTTGCCTTGCAAATGCATGTTAAGGAACCACATGCTTTGACATAAGCATGAAGACAAAAGCTTTCAGTGCCATCTTGTTTGAAACTTCACGTGGAGATGCTTGTGCATAAAATTAGAAGCAGATTTTTTTTAGTTTTTGCTATCAGCTGAAGGCAGAATAAAGTAGGATCTGCTTTTCTGTCTTCAAACTACATTTACGGACAGACATGTGAAACGGGGGTTAATCTGAAATTAAAGTGAAGTGATCTTCAAAGGGCTGCCAACCTTCTAGAGTGGTTAACTGTTCACCCCTCCAATTAGTTTCAGTCTTGACAGGTTTTGGCTGCTTTGTAGAGGTTTCTGGACTTTGGTTGATGAGGAGTTCTCATGTTTTGTAGATGACGTAGATACAGAACTGCTTCGGCTGTTGGCTGCCAAAACCTTACAGGTCAGTAGGCCGGACAAGTGCAAAAAGTCCTGGTCAAAGCAAAATGGAACTGCCCCTGGAACTGTTTCTAGGTTGGTAAACTGATTTTTTTTGACACCTACACAAATAAACATATAATGATCGATATTATCCAAAACAACATGAATCCAGTGGAAAAAAAAGATTTTTATAGTTGTGGTTTGCAGTCTGAGAAATTTCAGGAAGCACTGTTCAATATGGAAACAATGGTAAAGCTTTGGTTCTTAACAAATCCTTCGGAATCTTGTCAAAATTGAGAGGGAAATGTAAATGAAGCAAGTTAATAGGGAAATGTAAATGAAGCAAGTTAATAGGGAAATGTTCTTTTTTAAAAAAACCATGAGACACAAAAAATTCTTATTCTATTATATATACAAATATAAATGATGATGATCTTTTTTTTTTTTTACAGTTCAGAAGACCAATCCAAGAATGGTTTAAAGGTATGTTGTTTTAGATATACAATGGTCTCTCTCAGCTGTACCCACCTGTCTTTTGAGGCCACATTTTCTTTGTACAGATTTTCAGTCTGTTAACAGAGATCAGCTCTGAATAAGAACATCTTTCCCCTGTAGATCACCTTTTGTTTAACATTAATTGCAGGTGAACTGAACATTAGGAAGATTTAACAAAAGACAAGTTCATTCAACATAAACAGCTGTGATTTGTATGTATTACAAAAGGAAATTAAGTTTGTATTTAGTGTAAACCTGGAAAATGGTTGGATATTTTTTTGTTTCTAACAATTCTAATTTATTCTCAAGCTGGACACCATGCAACATTTTATAACAATTTAAAATGATCTTGAGCATAAGGCTGCTGCTTCATGATTTTCTTTAGATTCTGTTGATATTATTTCCTTTAACCTTTCAATTGTTTCCATTTACTGTTGTCACCAATGTACTGCAAGTTTCTTAATATTGTTTGTATACTGTGTGTAAACTTTATTTTAAAAGTATTTCTTTTTTTTTTTTGTTGATTTATTATAGTTTTTCATAATACCCTGTGCTACAATAGAAATTTAGAGTTAATACAGTCTAATTTTTATTTTTTTTGGGATTGCATTTTCACTTTCTTTTAAGGCTTGGTGGAGTCGAATGTCAAACCGTTTTAGGAATCTCAAACTGGGCCGAACATTCAACCTGTCCAACCGACTGGCTCCAATGCCCCTAGAGGTCATCAGGTCAAGCCAGGATCTGACCATTAAACCTCAGGGTACAGAGGTAAAACACAAGCTGTTAATACCCACCCCCCCTTTTTTTTGTTTTTTTTCACCTCAAAAGTTTCTTTAATTTTCTGCTGTAGCCAACCATGGAAGGTTACTCAGTGTTGCGACATTAAATCCCGTGTCCATGTGAAACTTTTTCCTTCTGCTTTCTTTGTTGTCAGGTAATTTCTGTAGCTCATCCAGATTCCTTGGTGCAGCAATGAAACTCATACAGAAAAGGTGCACACAAAAATTAAGTTTTTATCACAAGAGGCGCAGAAGTTTCAGTTCTGGTGAACTGAGGTTTCCCATGACATGTTGTTTCTTCCAGTTATGTAGATATGTGAGGGCATTTTTCTGAACAGAATTATTCCCATGGCAGTAGCATCCACTCCAGTAGATGAAAAAATAAAAGGAAAATGAAACTCATTTAGTCCTTGATTCTCACATAGCTAAAAGATAATTTAGAATTCAGGATAAATGTTGCCATTTTTATTACAGCATTTCTTTGGCTGGCACTAATAAATGCCTGAATGTTATTAGGATGTTTGAATTTATAATAGATGTGCACAGAGTTCATGTTTATAGATTACTGCATAAACTAGGAAATCATGCCAGTGATATAAGTGTGATGGTTAGATTAGATCACAGGTTTTCATACAAATAAATCTCTTTAATTAGCTGTTTTCCATAAAATATATCTATATATCTATTAAACCTTGCCTTTGGCAAAGTGCAACTGGTTAAATAAGTGAAATGGATTCCTTATGGCTGGCTGGAAAACTAACAACTAAGTCATACAGGTGCATTCCTTTAATCTTAAAGTTATTATCTAAATATACTAGTTATAATGGTCACAACTGGTCAGTTTGTTTATCAAGTTAAAATGGCATTAACCTGCTTGAAACACTTCACACTGGTTTTATTGTTAAAATTAGCCCCATCCTTTTTTTTAATAAACTGTAACAGGGCTTCATTCTAGGTGTACTACTATTTAAGGTATACAAGGTTTTTGAGGTTTTTTTGCATTTTCATAACATTTCCACAGTTGTTGTTTACTCCATCCTACCTTCAATGCTGGTACACTCTGTTTATGGTGCCTGTCTTTAAATTAGAGAAATGTTTTCTGGAAGCATGGTTGTGCTATTTCAGCTTGTATATTGATATTTACATACACACATTCCAGATGATTCTTTTATCTTTGACTCAGAAAAATCTGTATGACCAGAATTTCTGACCTAACGCGAACTCTCTGTCATCCTGCCATTACATCGCCAAGAGACGTGGCGTCCCCCTCCCCCTCCTCCTGAAATATATTTTTCTTTTGCTCACATTTTTACTTTTCTTTTTTTCTCTCTTTCTTGGATAAAATTATCTATGAACAAACAGAAAAATGCAATATTGTAAATAGTTCTTATTGTTTCCACTCTTATTGTCGTCATGTCTCAAAGCTACACAATCTGCCATTAACATGAAATAGTCGAGTACCTCCCTTGTTAGCGTAAGACCTTGATAATGCTTTAAACATATTCAGTGTTAGGGTCAGTTAAACTGACTGCATTTTTAGAAATGTACTGAGCATAAAACTGGATAATTAATAGTAAACATGGTAATATATTTATTAATGTTAAATCTGATTTAAAGAACAGTAATAAACTCAGACATTCAGAAGTAATTTTCTTTGACAATGTCATAAAAAGGAGACCAATAACAAATTTATATTTTAGATTTTGTACTGACACTTCTTTGAACCTGCATGCCAATGTTAGCACAAGGCATCCACCAGAGGAAACCCCCTCTGGTGTCAGTTTCCTAAACCAAGTGGAGGAGAACAGGGTTAGGGGATTTTTCTGCCTACCTACTGCAGAAAGTCCCTATTGGAACCCATTTTATTGACAGTGCTGATAAAATAAATTTGTACTCTTTGTACAGAGTTTTAATAGCATTTTGCTTTTGTCATTTTTCTTTTTGACAAGGGGAAGATAACCAGGAATTACAAATGTAATTAGTCTTTTTTTTTTTTTTAAAGTGAAGTATTAGGTAATTTCCATGTAGTAAAACAAGTAAGCATGGATATTTATTTGTCTATTTTTAGTCACTAAGCCTTGAAAGAGTTCCCTCTGCCAACAGACCTAATGGAAGCAGTGGCCAGTCCTCGTCTGCAGTCACCAGTTATGAAACCATGCTGCTGGAGACAAGGAAAAGTGCCTCTGTGTACACTCTGGTAAGCATCCTGCTGCAGGTCCTCTGGCCAACCAGTACCTTCCATCTCTCTCTCTCTCTGGCTGTTTGAGTAGTCAGTCATGCGATTCAAAAGGAAAACTCCTGCCTTGTATGAACTACAAGGGACATTTAAGTGAAATACAGCTGAAGTAGAATCACTGTAATCATGTCTACCTGGGTTTTATTTGAACATCCCTAGTAAATGTAATGATTGCAGCAGAGGGTTTCTGGACTTTTCCTACAGTTCCATAATGCACTGCTGTTATCCAAAATGGACTCCATAATAGGAAAATGCTGCTTAGTTGTGGCTTCATGGCATGCGGTGGCTTCTTGATGTTGTCACCTGTCAGTGGGTGAGGGACAAAACCATTCGTCGAGCTAGCTACCTGGGAAGAAGCGTCCAAGCTCTCAAAGGTTTTTTAAGTTGTCCATTGTGGGGAGAGAGTGGCTGGGATTGAAAACTGAATAGTTAATCATATCTAGACTGCACCTTGTTGATATAGCAAATAGGTCAATTTTTTCATTTGTGGGAATCTTCCAACATCATCTGGTTATCCATATTTCAAACAAAGAAACTAACTACCCTGACACAAACCGAGAACAATACAGAAAAAAAATTATTTTCTATGTTCACTTATTACTCATTCAAAATGGTGGTCTTCTGAAAATGCTCTGTTTATGTTACTAAACTAGTCTCTTTTATTTTACAGTTTGTTTTGTACCTGTCTGCATTTGCCTTTTATTTGTTATTAGAAAGGAAAGTGTTCCAACAGAGTTAATTTTTATGGTGGTTTTTCTAAAGGTGAGAATGACGTAGAACCAACATTTAAGATGTAGAAGAGGTTTTTGGTTCTTGCTGAGAAATAGATGGAATTTAATTGTAGTTTATGAAATAATAATTATTATTATTTAATTGTATCTAACAAAGTTGCTTCGCCCCAGAAAATATTCTCAAGCCAACATCTCATCAATCATCTTTTGACATTTTTTTTATAAGTACAGCATTTAGAATAAACACATCTGTACTGTATTTTGATATATGAATTACTTTATTCGTGGTAGCATTTGATTTTTTTTAAAGATGCTAACTAGCAAAAAATAACATTGCAAATGTATCCAAGGTCATGAATTTAAGTGTCCCCAATGATACTGTCTCAATGAGATAGCAAGGTAAGCAACTACTAAGTATGGAGATGGATATACAGAGATTTAAAGGACTTTTTGGCATCATATTTTTTGATGTATAAGTCTATACATTTTTCTGCAAAGGCCCAACCATCGACTTATACTCCACATATGAAATCATGATACTGGGAACATGGGACCCTTAAGTACCACAGGGAAATTTGTGTTAATTGTACATGCATGTGTGGGTGCATGCTGACTCAGATTCAGTTACCTCCCTTTTATTTAGTGCTTAGGGGGCGCAGATATCATTGTGTTAGGGGAGCTTCATTCTGCCAAAGTTGAAAAAAAAAACCAACCCTTACTTGAAAATGCCTGCTATAAAGAAAAGGAAAGCACACACTGCAGCTTTTTAACTGGAGGTGGTGAATTTTGCTGAAAACAATGTTGGAAACATGGCAGTAGACCGGCAGCAATATGGCGTTAGGGAGAGGTGTGTTCGTGATTGGCAAGAAGCGAAGGATTCATTACGACAGACTGAAAAAAGCCAAAATAAGCTGTGTTCCATACGGATTGAAGCTTAAACCTTCCTTCTCTCTCTTTCGCCTAAAACTTTCCTTCTCCAAACCTCCCACTGTTTTATAACCCTGACAGAAATTTAATACCGTCACTACTTTACTAAAGTACGGTGGTACTATCGACTTATACACCATTTCCACTTTTATGTGAATGAAGGCTTGGAAAACGGGAAAGTTGACCTATTCGACTTATAACACGAAAAATACGGTACTTGCAAAAAAGAGTAGAATAAGTGTGGTAATCTGGAAGGGAAATAATAATAATAATAAATGTTCATTTACAAAATAGTGTTAAAAATGTAATTTTCATATTTTTTCTTGAATATAAGTAATCCATTTTTTTTTTTAAAAAATAGGTACTATTTCAAGGGAGGAAGAGGAGGATACATTGATAATTTGCTGCTGCCTTTATTATAAATTATCCAGTTGTTCTTAGGCATTTAGAAACTTTTATTTTGGAGTATCCAGATATGTTTTGTTACTAATTACAAGCCTCACTTTGCCTTCAGGTTAGGTCTGCTCGCCATCGGCCACTCTGGCAAATCAAGCTGCTGCTTCCTCAGTTGGAGGATGGCTGTTGAGTCTTGTTTCTAAGATGGCATCTAGAATGAAGTTTTGTCTGATTTTGCAGACAACTAATTATGCTGTAAGTAAATGAAGAAATAGATAAATGTAAAGCATTTTGGAAAACAGATTGTTTGAGTGAAAACCAGGAATGAATATCAGAATGAAATTTTCAAAGAAAATAGAACTAGATGAAACATTTCCATCTTTCAGAAAAAAATTTTTACTTTTTCTCTTTTTTAATTGAAAAACAACTAATAAATTTAGGATTAGGAAAGGAATGTTAAATTATAGGTTCTTCATTAAGAGGGATAATTAATGAAAGGTCTACAACATTGATATACAAGACAGAATTGCATCGTTGAGAAACTGGGTTTGCTCCACTAGTGACTGACTCAGTTTTATGAACCTACCATAGTATGGTTACTTCTCACTCTTTTGTCTGTACCAATCCATCAGTGTGGATTTTCTCCAGACAGTTGATTTGTCACAGCTAAACAAAGGAGTTCTAACAAGAACTTTCCTCTGTGCACATGTATGTGCTAATGGCATCTGTGATGTTCTTAAACATTAGTTTTAAGGCTTGGTAACTGTGTTTGCTGGTAACCTTGCCTAGTCTGCAGGGCTGACACTCGCCTAACTCTTCTGACTGATCCAGGTACCAAGGACTGCTCCTTATGGAGTAGGCAGGCAGCTGTAGTCAGGTAACTTAGTTTATATAAGGAAGAACAACTGGTGCTTTGTAAACTATGACATGGATGTCTTGCATACATTTTACACTTTGTCCAAGTCTTGCTCATTTTTATTTTGCTATAGAAAATCGACTGAAAATATAAATTTGTATCAGCATGTTTCATAAGTTCTCCCTATGCTACTCATAATTTTTTCCATGAGATGGTGGACTGCCACATTATGTTAGAATTATCTCCAGAGCCCTGGATTGGCAGATGTGAGCCCATTGAGTGGTTTTCTAGGCCCCCTAAATCTTACACCAGTGGTTTTCCCATTTTAGGGGATTATCAAGAATAGAGTGTACTTTCAAAAGGCTCAAACAGTGGAATACCTTAGGACTTGTATCAAAGATGAGATTTTCTAAATTGATGAACTCCCATGCCATACAATTTGCTATTCTGTTCAGGAAAAGTTGTAAAAATGCATAAGTGTAGAGGGATTCCAGTTTGATTTCTTTCTGCTTTACTTCAGGATTCGTGAATTTATTTTGTTACTTTGTAATTGAAAATAATATAATTGGGAGAACTAATTTATGGAGGGAGAGAGAGAGAGTGTGTGTTTTAAACAACATGGTTGTTTTGTAAAGTCTAAAGTAAGACTGGTGAGGTCAATATAGTTCTAGAGGTCCCATGCTGTCTACAAGGTTTGACCACGACAATCTGTCTTTACAGGACATCAACCCACCACATTCCAATCTTACTTGTGAGACACTGAAGCCAGTCATTCCTCCATTTTTGCCGCCACCGACATTTGGCCTTGACAGTTCAGATCACACTCCAAGGAAATCCACCGCTATTCGAAGAACCGTTCCTGTGTCTACAATCAACGGAAACTCAACCTTGGTATGGATCTCATGAAAGTATAGTGTTTACTCAGAATCTTGGATTTTAGCTAATTTTTTCTTCAGATAAAAGTCTACAAAGTTATAAAATGTGAGGAAATCCCTGCGTCATTATTGATTCTATTGAGAGAAAAGTTTAAAACAGACCAGGTAACACTGTAGTCAGAAATAATCTGTATTAACCATAATTCTAATAAAATTTTACTAGTGAAAGTGCTTATGTGTAAAATATATATAAATGTAAGTTTGTTAATCTAGATTTTACACACCTATTTAGTTGAGCTGGTGTGGGTTGACTTAGGCTTATCTTATCTTCATTACCATTTTGAACACAAACTGACTGATATTTCAGATAAGAGGTGATTATCCTCATTTATGTTATTTTCAAATTTAATATAAATGGAAAATAAAGTAATTTTAGTAAATATGCTGTATGAGAAATCTGTTACAAAAATCTGATGGAATCTGAAATAAAATTATTTCCTTTAAGTTTTATTGAGGTGAGCCACAAGCTCTGATGCACAGTACCTTCCTAATTAACATAATTCTTTGTGATGGAAAATCCATATATATCTCCAACTTCCTGTATTTGGGCCAGGTGGTATAAGTAAGGTACAAACTGATGTGGTGTATGGAGGGTTAAATTCAAACTTTTATACTGTTGCTTCACATAAGTGATGTGGAGGCAAAGCTGGTGAGAGAGAGATGATTTTTCAATCTCATATCTTGAATGCTGGAGGCAGCAGACATGTACATACTGATTCTTGCCATAATAATTTAACTTTCCTTCAAAAAAACTGACTCCATGGCTTACATATTTGACCATGGGGAACTGAGGTAGGGATAAACTTGTTTTCTTGGAAAGTGGGATACAGAAAAACTTCTTGGTTATCATGTCTTATCTGGGCTTTGATAATTGGCTGTCCTGAGGCTTGTCAGTTTGCATTGTTGCCAAGCTTTTCCTGTATGTAGATGATGTGTATTAAATACTCTGTTTAGGAGGAAGCTGTAACACGAACATTTTGGATGTCTTAGCTCTATTACTGCATGCAAAGAACAATGGGTTGTTGTCTGCCAATTTGTGGTGACTGTCAGTGATCCATCCATTCTAGCTGGTCCAGCATCGACATCACTGTGCAGCAACATCTGAATCTTTGACAGGGTTGGAACTATTAACAGTTACAGACGTGGAAATAATGCAAACAAGAATTTTGTGAATTCTTTAATAATAACTATTTTTCTTCAGACAAAGACTAGAAAGGA